>CM051834.1:52207903-52570403 GCA_028451465.1 Erethizon dorsatum
GAACAGAGTGTGCCTCTCCCTGATGCTCTCAGCTGAGCACCAGTCAGGCTTCCTGCTGACCAGGCAACACTGCTCATTCCCAGCAGCTCCCACCCTAGACGCCGACCACAGTGGACCTTGAACTCACATCCTCCAGGAGCCGTCCTTCTACCCGAAGCTCCCAAGATGCCACCGTCCCTTCCCCATCCTCGGCATCTGATTTAGCCGGATTGAAAGTGTTAGAAATGAAAATTCGCAGCTTCCGTTTTTGCTGAGGAAGGCAGAAACAGGATTGATCGTGGGGCTTCAGAGGTTTGATGCTGAAGACAAAGGTCTCCCCAAACCCCAAAATCACTCCTAACAGACTGGCTTACTGCCTACCCAGTCCCTCAGGTGGGTGGAAGAAGATTCAATTTAGAAGAGGAGTACAGGCCACACTGGCCTGAGTACAAGTGCATATACTGGGATGCCAGGTGAATAAAGTCATGCAAGGTGCCAGGTTCCCAAGGTAGCAGAGCAGTTACAGCAAAAACATGGACAGGGTATATTTTTAGTGCAAGAGACATCAAAAGCCCCTCCCCCTTTGCTGTTCTGTTCTTGGGTTCCTAATGTAATTCTTGGTTCGTAGGCGGAAGGGAGAGATGCAATTTAAATGCCAAGGAGAGCTGTGCTAGGCCTGTGCTAAGCCTGGTGAAGGTTCCCAAGCCCTCTCCTTTGGCTCTCTGCCTAGTGCTTTCCTGTGTTACCTTGATGGGACGTTTCAAGGCCTCTTGGATATCTAGACGTTTCCTCATGATAGTCTGGTCCAGTTTCCTTTCAAAAGCCAAGAGGTCCATATAGGCCTGGGATTCTGGTACCAGTTCACGAATCTTAGGAACAGAAAGATATAGTTGGGATCTAGAGTGGACCACTTCTATTCTCAAACTCACCATACCTTCAAGACTTACAGCCTGGACTCACCCTTTGAGGTAGAATTTTGTCAGCCATCTTTTTTTTCTTTGCACTGTTCAAAATAAATACTGTCATCAGGTTGGGATAGAACTAGTCAGAACATGAAGATAAGCTGCCAGAACTTCCATTTATAGTAAAGTGAGGGCCCATACAGCTTCTCACAAAGCAAACCCCCTCCCCAATCACTACCATCAACTCCACCACTACCACTTCCACCAACACCACCACCACCACCAGGCATTCTCAAGGATGAATCCCCATAGCACCATCTGCTAACACCGCACCACCTCTCTGGTTCAGGTACTCCCACCAGCTGTGTCCTCACAGACTTCCCCTCCTCCTCTCCTCCCTCTGCCCCCAGGTCATCTTACTTGTGGTTTCGATTTTGGACCGCCTGCTGCTGGACCTGCTGGATCTGCTGAGGTGCAGGTCTTTTGCGGGACTGGTCCATCCCTGACTGGGCCAGGCCAGGTCGGACTGAAGGGTTCCCCCCATAGCCAGGAGGTCCCATGGAAGGTCCCTGAGGTGTCATTCGGCTGCCTGGAAGCATACCTGGTCTCTACAAAGGGGAGAGGATGCAGAGATGTTACAGCTTCCCCTTGCTAATTCCAACAAGAAAGGGAAAGGGAGCAGGGACACCTAAGTCCTTTGAATGAAACAAGACTGTCTTGAGAAGGTGGGGTGGAGGACAATGAAAGGAGAGCTCTCTGGCTCTCTAAAATATAGGTAACTGGAGGTTCCTCTTCCAATCTTGGTTCTCTAGAAAAATAGGGCCCCAAAGCTAAGAGACAACCCAATTATACTCAAATTCTCCCCAGTCTACATTGGATCTGATTCACTGGACATCTCCTCCAGTCCCACATTCACTCTGCTAGCTATCTCCTTAGAAGCTGATCTCAACTGTAGTTACACCTTGTGTTTTCTGTGAAGACTGGAACTACCCAAACCCTTTTGCGCTCCACGCCCATCTCAAGCCCCACTTCACCCACCCTGGGTCTATTACCGACTTCCCACGGAAACGATCCCTCTGGAAGCAGGTAGGGATGGTAACTGCCTCCCCACGACCCCCCAGGACCCGAACCCCTCCCAGGGGAGTCCCTCCCACTTCTCCCCTACCCGTCAACCAGGCCCCTGCTCAGCCCCGCCCCCGACCCGCCCGTCCCTCCTCCTGACCCACTCACCGGATAGGCCGCTCCGGGCATAGGAGAACGGTACAGCCCTTGACCCGGAGCCGGGCCCATTCTCACAGGAGGTCCGGGAGTTCCACCCGGCCCCAAGGCAGTCGCCGCTCCCGCCCCTCCTGGGGCTCCGGAGCCGCCGCCGGGGGCCACAGACTGGAAACCAGCCCGGGCCGCCATCTTCCCGGAGCCGCCGCTGCAGCAGCACAAAGAACCGGAACCGGAACTCCCCCCGCCCCCTGTAGGCCCCCCAAGCGCCGGCCTGTTTGTGCGCCCGGCCAGCCAGCCGGCTCGGGATGCTGAGGGCAGCGAGACTGTGGCCTAGAAGGGGCGACTAGCGGAAAAGGCGTGCTGACCACTCCCTCCCGCCTTCGCGGTCCTAGAGGGAAAACCATAGAGACGAGCTGTAGGATAGAGGAGCCCAGTGAGCCGGCGCCCCCAGGCCGAGGGGAGGACGACAAGGCGCTAGAAAGGGACCACAGCCCTGGCCCCAACCCCAACTCTTGACGAAGAGAAAGCCCCGCGCATTTAACTTTCTAAAGCGCTCTGATTGCTTTTCATTTCATTCTCTTACTGCGGTAACTCCAGGTGGTTGAAGAAGGGAACGCACTATTCCATTTTGGAATAGGAAAACTGAATTCAGGAGGCAAATGACTTGGCAAAGGTGAACCAGCCCTAAAGCCAAATCCTGGATTAGAGGTGTCCTGGGCTCATCCCACAGTGCTTCAGTAACTACCTTCCACAAGAGGAACTTCAACCCAACTTTAACCTGCTTTCAGATTTGAAATTCCAGTTTATTTTGAATTTTGATCCCGTCTCTCCAAATAATTCTTTGTGGCGGGATATTTGAGGATTTTGTTTCCCTTGACCCCCTCCCTCTTTCGTTGCCCAGTGAGCCAACCCATTCCCGATGTGATAGTCAGCTTGTCCCATCCCAGAAGGACGAGTGTCTCCCTGCTCAAACCTTTGTACTTCTCCCCTGATTGTATGACCCTAAGCCAAGCTCAGCTCTAGGCATCTAGTGGGAATATCTAAATACTATTAAAATAAAAAACAACACTGAAGAAGAGATGGTTGGAACCCAGTTTATTAGACCAGAGGCATGCGTCACCCAGAGAGAGCCCTGCCTGTTGTTCCCCGAACCAGCACACACTTCTTGTCCTTGCTCCTGCTTCCCTCTGGGGAGCACTGATCTCTGAGGAACCAAGAGTTCCCAAAGATCCTGTAGCCTTACTCTCCAACTTCAGGCCAACACACAGGTAACTCACTCATGGGTCCTGTTCTGGAATTGGAGACCAAAAGACAACTGGGCAGAGATGGCCTGGTAAGGGGCTGGGGCTCTGGCCTGGGAGGAGTGCCTGGTGGAGGGGATGGGGCAGGCCCTTCCCTCATTTGTCTCTCTTTAAGGTAGAGAAGGCTAGAACAGTAGAGCTTTCCACTCCTTCTCTAGGCCTGCCTCTTTCCTCCCATGACCAAACCTTGCCTCACCAGAAAATACAAGTGGTGGGCTTGGGCATCAGGTGAGGAAGAGGGACTGGGCACCCAGGAGGAGTGAAAGGCCACTAATTGAGGACCTCAGCATCTGCCTGTGGGCACCCACTGCCCCAGCTGCGTAAGTCACCAATCCCCAGTTCCCTCTGTCTCTAACATTCTTAAGTTAGTGTCCAGCACAGCTCTCCACCCCCTGGGTGGGGGCTACCTCTGTAGCAACCACTTCCCTGGGAGGCCACAGTCACCCAGGCAAAGGGCATTGGGATAGGTGGAGCAGGGGAAGGGAATGTTAAGGCTGCAGGGAGGGCAGAAGGTGCCCAGATTAGGGGGAGAGGATGAGGCCAGAAAGAGGCAGAGCTTGTGATTCACAGCTTCCTTTATGTCGCCACCGAGACAGTGCGAAGGTTACAATGCGCGTGTCATCTCCTTGTGCTTCTCAGAGGGATGTGTGTACACAGTACAGACACCAGGGGAGAGAATCCAACTCTTTATACAGGCGAAGGCATTCAGACAGGGGAGGGGAAGAAACACAGAAGGGGGAACTTGGGGTGTGAGGATGGTTCTCAGAGACAAGAGGGGATGGGGTGGAGACAGACAGGGTTAGAGGAAAGTATATACAGAGATATAGCAATATAGAGTCTGTATCATATAGAAATAGAAAATGCAGATGAGATTGTCAAAAGAAGCAAATGAAGTCAAAGGAGAGGACTTGGGAGAGTTCCATAAGAAAATTTATGGATGTGGCCCTTGCAGAGGGCCCTCTGGGGGAGGGGCCAGTGAGGCCAGGCACCAGTGCCCCTCACCCTGAGCTGGAGCTAACCAGCCAGGTCTTTCTAGGGATGTAAAGGAGGGCTGCTTCTGGGAGGGTGGGGGTGAACTTGTAGGTATCAGGATGTGGCCTTCAGCACCAGGGCCATATCATGTCCCCATTTCCACTTCTTCAGGGGACCCCCCCCATCCCCTAGAAATTCCACATGGTGTGAGAGAGTAGGATGGGGTTTTAGTTCCTGCCTGGAGATTTGGGTTTGGGGGGAGTCATTGGCTGAGAGGGTCTCTTAAGGCTGGGGAGCCCCCCCACTAGCCTTCCCCTTAAAGTACATTCTCTGGTTTGGAGCCAAATTCCAGACCCCAGGGATTCCCTCCACCCCTCACTGGGAGGGGGCTTTGGTGACTGGTGATAGCAGAATGTAGGTGGACACTCAGATGACTGACAGCCAGACAGACACAGTTCAGGCTGGGAGCTCGGGGACGCAGCATGGAGCAGAGAGGGGCAGCCTGAGGCCCCCTGTCCCGTTCTCTTGTTCAGATTAGTTTAGTTTTGTTAAAATAAAAAGAATGGGATAGAGGCAGGGAGAGGACTCTGTGGTCAAGACTCCTTCCTCACCACAGACAAGAGGAAAGGACTGCCCAGAAGTGCAGGTGAGTCCCCAGGGCTGATGTGGGGGGCAGCTGGGGGCCCCTTGCTCTCCTAGCCCTCCCCCCTAGGCCTTTGGTACAGGGGCCTGCAGGGCTCAGCAGGTAAAGTCCTCAAACGTGCCTCGGGCCGGATGGTGAGGTAGGATGTTGGCAGCGTACGTCATCCCGGCAGGATGGCCCCGGAGGCTCTCACACGGGTTCTAGGGGAAGCGCATAGGACAGGGACTGGTTATGGGAAGGGTCACGGGCCGCGCTGGGGAAGCGGAGGGGAGCAGGTGGCGTTGGGGGAAGGGGGCCGGTGGGGAGAGGGCACGGCGGGAGGCTGCCCCCTCGCTCGCTCTCTCACGTGTCTTTTGACGTCGTCCAGGCTGAGTGCCACGCCCTTGTCCGCGCTGCTCCTCTTGGCCTCCTTCTGGCACTTCGCGCGTCTGCACAGCTTGTGCTTAAGGACCTAGGAGCGGGCGGGGCGCGTGGGCGGGCTGGAACCCCGCCCTTCAGGCCTCGCCCCGGCCCCGCCCCTTACCTCGTAGGCGTAGTCAAAGAGCTCTAGTACGGTGAGGATGCTGGCCCCAATAAACAGCCCCATCTGGCCCCCGATGTCACCTGAGGGCGTGGGGGATGGGGGGGTCAGTGGAGTCAGAACGCCGTGGGAGCAGCAGGGTTCAGTGGGATTGGGACAGGCCAGCCATATTCGAAAAGGGATTGGCAGCCTTCATACAGAAGGATTGCAAAGCCAGATTCTAGTAGGATTTTTATTTTCTTCATGCTTTTCTGCATTTGTCTACTTTTTAAAAAATGAACAAGTATTACTCAGGAAAAAGAATTGTTTACAAAATACCCCAACACTCTCAGAGTCTGGGGCAACTTAGGTGCATGTGAAAGACTCCACCACCACCTCCACCCTTCCTTCACGTCCACGACGCTGTCTTTTCTGCTTGGCCCTAAGGGAGGTCTCAGCCCCCTTCCCCACCACATACCATGACAGGGTTTGGGGGAAATGCCCTGGGGACAGGACAGAGATAGCATCCTGCTTTGATTAGTAGGGAGCCACACCATGCCCAAGGCATGGAAAGGGGACAGGGACAATCAGCAGCTCACCCAGGAGCCCTGCAATCTCATAGGCTTTCTTCTGCTCAATGGTCTCATAGTTGAGGACTTCAAAGAAAATATCCAGCACCAGGATGTTCTCCCTGCACAGGGGTTGGGGGAGGAGACCTAGGTTCAAGTCATATCTCTGCCCCTGATTAACCAGGTGACCTTAGCAAGTTAGCCTCTCTGAACCTCAGTTTCTATATCCATGAAATGAGATGCTGATGGAGATACCTGCACTTTAGAGTTGTGAGGATGAAGTGAAATGACATATAGGAAGACACTCTGCATACTACTGCCAAGTATGAGGCAGTCCCAGTTCAGCAATGAGGATGAAATAGAGGATAAGCAAGAAGGGAGAGAGGACCGCTTCTATTGCCTATTCTGCCTTGATCTTCTCTCCACACCCACCCATACTCTTTGGTTGCCTCTTGGACTTTCCCCGGGTTCTCTCAACTTCCTCTTGCCTGCTGGCCCCCCTGTTAAAGCCCACTCATGCCCTCTACAATCCCTGCCTAAAGGCCCTGCCCTGCACAGTAGAGCGCTTACCCTATGTACTGCTCAGACTTGTTGAACTTCTTGGCCAGGTACTTGGCTGAGGCTTTGCTGGGTATTTTGACCATGGACAGCTCCTTCCCGTAGCGGGTCAGGTTGCAGGGCATTTCGCACACGCAGTACTCCTGGTCCTTCTCCACCAGGAAGTCTGGCCCAGCGGGTAAAAGGCAGTGGTTGAGTGGTGACCTTCTGCCAGCACCTTCCCAACACAAACATTCTGGCCCTGCCGCAAGAATCCCTGGAGCCCTTCTCTTTTCCTCACCTCAGCCCGTGCCCACTCTGCTGATCCTCACCCAGCTTCCCCATGGGTGTTTTAAAATCTTATATGCAGGGGGCCGGTGATATCGCTCAGCGGCACGGGTGCCTGCTGGCGCGCGAGGTCCTGAGGTCGACCCCCCGGTACCACCAAAAAAAAAAAAATCTTATATGCATTTCCTCGAGGCTTCAAGGGAGTGCTGAATGGCTGATGATGAAAGAGGGTGAAGCCCCCTCCTCCCAGGTAACCCCCATTCATTTTTCATAGGGGTATCTGAAGATGCTATTCTCAGCCTTGAAGTCAGATACACATCAGGGTATAGTCTGGTGCAGAGGTTACTGGAAGCTTCTAGGAGTGTGGTCTGAAACCCTTGTGCATGTGGCTGGGAGCAGCTCCTTCCCTCCCCCCGACTGCCCCAGGACAGGGGGGCTCACCCAGGGCAGGGTCCGCACACTCTTTGTACTGCTCTGGGGTGCAGTATGGGGCATCCCCTATAGAGGAGAGAAGGCAGTTCAGGATGGAGATTACAAGTGGTGCTACAAGGTAGAAGATGAGAGCAGATGGGACAGTAGGACCGGCCAACCCGTCTTCCTTGGAAGTGCCCCCCTGCAGCAGTCCACCCTTTCTAGACCCTTCCAGCCATTCTGGAAGGACAGAATGAAGAGGACACAGGCAGGAACTGAGGTCAGAGAGACAAGAAGCAGAAAGGTAAGGAATGGGGTAGGCTGGAACTGGGGTAGCAGTTAGGAGGTCGATATGATGGGGGCAGGTGAAGGGCAGTACATGCTGAGGGACGCCAGAACTGTGCTTGGAGCCTGGAGGCTGACCTGGCATATGCACCATGCGGCAGTTGCAGTTCTCCACCAGGTAACGCGTCTCACAGTCGATGCGGCAGGCAGTGATGCTATAGGAGTCGAAGAAATCTGAGTCCATGGTAACAGCTTTGCAGGTGCCCCAGGGCGGGGGCAGGTAGATGAGCTGCTGGGAGAGCCAGGGAGCTGAGGGAGTGTGGGAACTTCTCCCCAAGTCACCTTGATAGACCACACTGGCCCCCTCTCTGTCCACAGCCTCTGAAGGACTCAGAGTTCACAAGATATTTCTGTTCATTAGGTCATTCATGCTGCTGACCAGCCCCATTACCACCCAGGCCCTAGCTCACCTGTTCCTTCCATTATTGATTACCCGCCACTCTATCGTGACCCCTCAACACCCCACCCAAGACCAGGCTTCCATGGCCTTCTCACCCGCTGCTCCTGGCAGGCTACAAATGTCTGGAAGCCTGGGGCCACACCAAAGCCCAGCTGATCGATGAAAGGAGGTTCATCCTGACTGTGGATCTGCACTTTGATGCCTGCTTCGAAGGATGTCTCATCTACAGGAAAGGGGTTGGGAGGGCTTCTGAGGCTCTAATCTCTTTCTGAGCTGGGAGCATCCTACCTCTCCCGAGAATGAACACCTCCCTGGTGGGAAGGCTATCTCCAGGGTACTAGCCCACCCTCAGCCTCCTTCTGGGTTTACCAGCTCTATGATGCTCCAATGACCCCTGCACCCTACACACTTCTTTTCTTACCTGGTGTCTGCTGTACATCTTGGTGTTTCGAATTCTCCCCCAGAGTGTCACTGTCTTAGACACTCTCCCAGTTTTGCTCCTCACTGCCTCCATTCTTCCCCATCTCTCTCTGCCCCAAGGCCCCCTGAGACCAGACAGGCAAGCAGCCCAAGACGAGGGAGTTATTTATAGAGTGAGTGGCGGCTGCTGATGGAAGAGGATGGTTACCTTGGAGAGTAACTGAGCCATGAAGAGGGAGTCAGAGAAATGTGAGTGTGGAAGTCAGGTAGAGTCAGAAGTAGAGACAGAGATCCTGGGAGGAAGGGGGAGGAGCCTGAGCCCTCTCTCTGGTCCCACAGTGGAGCCCAGGAATGTCCCTGTGGAGGCTGGAGCCATGGGAAGGGGGCCCCTCAGGGAGGTGACATACCAGTCTCCCCCCACACTGGCAGGTACTCGTCCTGCTGGATGTCCAGCATGATCTCCAGCCCATTGCCTGTCCCACCCTTCATAGTCTTCAGCCGCGGCCGTCCATCTCGGCCCGAGTTGAATGTGTAGCACTTTCCATACCGTGTAAAGACCTGGTAGGGGCAAAGTAGAGAGCCTGAGAGTCCTGCCAGAACCCCCTACCCACTAAGGGCTGTCCCCAGGCCTCCCAGCTGCCAGAATCCTCAAGACCTTTTCTCCTCTTCAGGAGGAACAATTCCTTGTTTTCAGCCCATTGTCCATTTTTTCCCCTCTCTACCTATTCTCCACTCTTCTTTGCCTTGCTGTGTGTCCTGGAAAACTGACCTTTGTGAGACATATGGCCTAAACATCTTTGCTACCATGATGGGCTTCTCATTGGGTTTGGGCAATGGGAACCACGAGTAAGGGATCACAAGGCAGGGAGAGTGATAGAGACACACACAGAGACAGAGTTTGGGGTACTGACCCTTCCCCCACACTTTGTCTTTCTGCAATGCTAGCAGTGGCTTAGACCCTCCCTGACTACAACTCCTACAGGGAGAGCTCCCTACGTGGCATTCTTTCCTTTTGTGCTCCTTCAGCCTAGAAGTGCTAACAGTTTCCCGCTATTGCAGGCTACTTGGGCCGCTCTTATTGCTTTTCTTAATCCTGCCCACAGCTCTGTAAACAGTCCCTTTGTTAAAGTCTTTTTGACTGAACTATCAAATAGCAATCTTCTTCTTGCCAGGCCCCTGTCACACCAGCACTTCCATCACCAGGGTCCTATCACTGCCAGATCACTGAGCTAGATCTTCTCTTCTCTTGGATCTCACCCAGGCATTGGAAATCCTTCTGTCCCTGAGACCTGCCCCCAACCCAAGCCCCAACAAAAGCCAAGCTTTTTGGTTTCCCCCAGCCATCAGCCCCTTCTGTGCATCACTGTCCCATTATCGCTAGAACCTGAAAGTAGCTCCAGTTGCCATGGCAAGGGCTGTGCTCATCCAGACACCAGAACCTCTTCTCCCAGCACTTGGGACTGGGCACCAACATGTGGTTGTTGGCAGTGCTCTTGCGGAGCTATGAGCATCTCCAAAGAAATCTCAGCCCTGGGGCAGTCTCTGCACTCCTCTCCCTACTCCACGCCCCCACAAAGCCCTTCTCACAGCTTCCACTACACAGCTGGGCCGGAAGAGTGAACCAGTTCTCCATGGCCCTTTCTCCACAGTCTCCCCGAACATTCCCGGAAACGAGATGGGTGTGTGTTTACTACTGCCGGCTGGTGGCAAAGTCCACAAAGCGAGTCACAAGGTGAATGCAGAGCCCGGAGAGGAGAGAGATAAAAGTGTCAAGTCAGACTGGAGAAGCAGGGGCCACTGGGGTCACTGGGAAATAGTCTTTGCCCCTTTCTCCTTTCTAGTCCTGTCTGCTCTATTCCCCCCGGAAGAGAAAACATGCTGTTTGCTCCTGTTTTTGTGGGTGAAGTCTGGGACATGATGCACAGAGAGAACTCCAGGGGCCCCTTATCCCCCAGCCCACTACCAAGTCATGCGGCACACAGCCACAGGCTCCAGGCTGGACAAGCGCCCATGCCTACCCTCCATCTGGAGAGCTGAAGGAGTCCAGGTGGTCGAGGCCATTTGGGAGCCCCAGCCTTGCCGCGGCTCAGTGGGCGGGGCTGGGAGCAGTGGATCGATATTGCCACCTGGTGGTTTTGAGTGAGAAGTGTCTGCTCTACACTCCCGGTAGATGAAGATACATTGACCCTCTCCTGTCCCTTTCCCGTATTTCCTGGCCTTCCTGAGGTGCAGTTGCAAAAACCCGCAGGTCTCACATGTCTAAAGCCATTCCGTGGACTGAGATGAGCTGAGATGATAGTCACCTGCTCCTACACTGGGGAGGAGAGGGGTGCTGAGGGATGTGGGTGTGGGGAAGAAAGGCCAAGCATCTGCAACCTGGAGGGGGCAGAGAGGAATCAGTTCAGAAAGCACTGGAGGATGAACTGGGGAGTCAGTGGGGTGGCACAGAAGTCAGGACTCTGGATGGGAGACCAGGGGGCAAGGCTGAATCTCTCTATGAGCACTTCCTTTGGGAATAAGGTCCCTGCTACTTAAACCTGGAAGAGGTTTGATTTAGAGGAGGCTTGTTATTCACTTGTTATTCATATATTCACATGTGCGCATGCACACACACACACACACACACACACACACACACACACACACACATGCCACAGAGCTGGTAGGGAATGGGCTCCCACAGGAGAGAGCACAGAAGACTAAGTGAAGGTTCAATAACGTCCCTGCTATGGGAGCTGCTGACAAGGGGTGTGGTGGGGCGGAGGTGGGGACTGTCCCCATTTCTCCCCACCTTCCTAGCATCCACTCTGTATCTTTAGGGACCAGGTGGCTAATGTCCCAACATCAGTCCAGGAGGGTGAGTCAAAATAGTTAACAATTGGCCAGTATAGGCACCCCACCAACAGGTCAAAGGCAGGCTTAACAGATAGAGCAAAGTCCCAGGGCCCTGCTGGACCACAGAGAGGACTGGAGAAGGCAGGTGAGGCTGGAGGATGTTCAGGAAGATTCCAGGGCCCTCAAGGCAGCAGCTAATTTCCCACTAGGAGAGACATCAAGATTCTCACAGGAGGGTCGGTGAGATAGCTCAGCGGCATAAGCACCTGCCTAGCAAGCGTGAGGTCCTGAGTTTGACTCCCGGTACCCACATACGTAAAAAGGGCCGGTGATATCGCTCAGCGGCACGGGTACCCACACACACACAAAAAAAATGATTCTCACAGGAACAGCAGAACTCCTGTGGAACTGGGAATATCAATCAGACCCAGACCCTGGGTCACCCAGGTGAGCTCTGACTCTGGTGAGGACGCAATGATCAGCCCTAGCCCTGGCAGGTGACACTCAAGAAGAGCCATGGCACACACTCTCAGGGTGCTGATATAGGCGTGGGCCTCCACTCACCACTGAGAAGTTGTGAGGGCCACAGGGCCCCCCACTGTAGGAGCAATAGAGCAGCATGTCCTCCAGCCGGTGGCAGGAGCGATTGTAGAAACGATGCAGATTAAAGGGCTCCCCAGAAAAAGCCTCTGGCCCAGGTGGAGCAAGGGGCACCCCAGGATCATCACTTTCATCCAGCCCCAGCATGGGGGCCAGGTAGAGTAAGTCGGGGTAGCTGAGCTGGGACAGCCGCACGGCATTGGTGTTGCAGAGGGTGACTGCTGGGAAAGTGAGCTCCGTGGCGGCCACTTCATCTAGCAGAGTCACGTGCGGGTAGCTGAGGTAATAAGCAATGCGGTCCCCTACCTGGCACAGGAAAGCACCCAAGGCCAGAACAAAGGCCACTGCCCACAGAGCCTGCCTTGGCCCTGGACCCCCTTCCACAAAGACATGACTGGCACCATGGAGGGTACAGCTGTTGGCGAAGGCCACTAAGTCCACAGGCGGATCCCCTTCACTGGCCTCCTTCCTCAACATCTTTTCCTTCTCTTCTTCCTCCTCTTCTGATTCTGAGTTGTTCCGTGGGTGCTGCTGCTGCTGAGGACCCCAAGCATCTCCCAAGGGCCCCAGGGCCTCCTCTCCAGAGGAGAAAGACACAGAGCAGAAGATCTGGATGGGCATCTTCTTCAGGGGCTTTCTGTTACCAGGGAACTGGCAGGAAGAAGGAGGAAGGTGCTGGAGAGGAAGGAGATGTGACCCTAGGAAGAGTCTGGCAGGGCCGGCCACCTAGCCCTTTGGCCAGGTCTCTGCAACCCAGCTGGCTGTCCTTTATCATCGGGCCTCTATGGCAGTGTGGCTGAGCTGGGGTGGGGCAGGAGAGCAGGGCTGGCCAGTCCTGCTAGGGAGGGTGGAGTCTGTGCTCATGAATAATTGATGGAGTGGGAAAGGGAGGGTGATGGAGGAGAGGAGGCTGGAGTCCCTTTCCCATTGCTGGTTCCAGCAGGACACAGAGGGTTTAAGACAGAATGGAAAAGCCTAGGGTCCTGGCTCCTGGTTCCCCCCACCCCAGGTTAGGCAGGGCCCAGCACGATCCTTTGCTCCCACTGCCAGGATGACCTCAGCTGGCTTCCCCTAAGACACACACGCATGCTCTCTTCCCCTCCAGTCTGGTCTTCAGCATCTCCTTCAGTTTCCCCACCCCAGTTCTGACCCTCTCCCTTATTCTTACGTGGCCCAGGTATTCCTCTGGGATATCTAACCCCCTCACACTCTGTAGGCACTGTCTCCAGCTCTAATTCTTCTCTAATTCCCCTTGACCTAGGACACCCTGCCAGCTATTTTATTGATCCCCAACTTTCCCAATGCATCAGTACACCCCAGTTTACTTTTGGTTACTTCGGAACCCCCAATTTCCCTGCAATTGCTCCCTTGACTCTCAAGTTCCCTCTGGTGAGTCTCTGAGCCTTTTCTCTTCCTCTTCCTCCCCTGACCTCCAGTTGTACTTCAAGTCTGCACCCCTCCCCCGTGCTGAGCTGCACTTAAGTCCCTTTCCCTCCCCCACTGTCTTTTGTGGCTTGGGGGCAGCCCAGGTTCCATTAGCAGAGGTCTCTCACTGACCACAGACTCATTTCTGGTCAGTTCCTGGCACTGGCCAGGGACCCTGTGTCTTGCAGCTGAAAAGCCTCCTAGCAGATCACCACCATCCCAACTTGCCCACTCCCCAACAGTTCAGAAGAGGGTTTCAAAGAATTGTCTTCTGGCGGGAGGAAGGAACTGAGCTCAATGCAGAGACAGAGGTCCTGGGTCAGATTGACAGTGTTGGGCCTTCTGTGTGCTCTGGTTACCTGGGGGCCACTGACTGAGGAACTTGAGCCACCAGCCAAGTCTCCAGGGCCAATAAGGTGACCTGAGGGGAGTGGAGGAAGGGAGGGAGGAAGGAGGATAGTAGATTAACCCTTCCTCTGCAGGGCTAGAGGAGGACCAGTGGGGACAGGACAAGTCTACCTGGGCTTCCCCATTCCTTAACTATCCCAGAGCCCTGGCCCGCCCCCGCCTTTCCCTTCCTCACTTGTGGAGACCCTGTGGAGTGTGGGGGATGGGAGGCAGAGTACCAGGTTCTATCAGTGCAGCCTTTGGCCTTAGCTTTCCTGCCAGGGACACAGAGGTCCTAGAAGAAGAGGAGCCTTGAGGTTTGGCCCCTCTCCAGCCTTATGCCACTGCCCGCAGATTGGCCTCAAAGTGTTTTGCCTAAATAACAGCCTCCCAGCTGGCTTCCTTGCCTCCCTGCCCCTTGCCCTTTCTCCCCACCTGCAGTCCATGATACATGACTCTGGCCATTCTCCTGCTTAAAGACCTGTCATTCCCTGGCACCTCCTGGTAAAATCTACTCCCCTACATGGACCCACAAAGCTAAAAGCCACATACCCTGTGGGTTCACTTCCTCCTGCTGTCCCTTCACCCCAGCCCTGTGTCCCTAGACATAGTAGGTTCACCCACAGTTCTAGGCTTTCCCAAGACTCTATCTGGAAAGTACTCATTTTTCTTTGTTTTCTTTGTTTCTTTTTCAAGAGACAGGGTCTTGCTATGCTGCCTAGGCTGGCCCCAAACTCCTGAGCTCAAGTGATCATACCTCAGCATCCCAAGCATCTGGGACCACAGGAACACACCACTGTGCCTGGCTTCCTACTTGTCCTTCAAGACCCTGCTTGCACATTGCCTCAGCAAGAAGCATTCCCTGACTCCACAGTTAATGCAGTTAGTGCTCCCCGCAGGCCCCAGTTCTGCTCAAAGCCCTTCAGGCATGCATAGTAAGCAGTAGCTCCTTGAGGCAGAGCCTCTGAGAGTAAAAGATCAGGACCCTGGAAGTGAGAAAGACCAGGAACTCAGGGGAACTGGAGATAAATCACTGCAGAGACCAGGAGAGAGACCTCCCACTCTCAGCTGTCATCTTTGGGCTTCTCCCACATGAATTCATGGTCTGCTTTTCTGTTTCCTGCCCTGTGGGCAATTTCCTCCTGCCTGCCAGACCTCAGGAGGGTCATCTTGCTTT
Organism: Erethizon dorsatum; assembly: GCA_028451465.1. Taxonomy (NCBI): domain Eukaryota; kingdom Metazoa; phylum Chordata; class Mammalia; order Rodentia; family Erethizontidae; genus Erethizon; species Erethizon dorsatum. Next base: position 52,222,812 of record CM051834.1, read on the forward strand.
GCATCTCCTCAGAAAATATTTCAGAAGTGAGATCCAGACTTGGGCTTGGGCTGGGGAGGCTGCACGGGCCGTATGTTTCTGACCACTAGAGGCCATTTGTCCCTCTCCTTTAGCAGTCCTGCAAGGGAGTATAGATTGGATTTCAAAGGAAGGAAGCTAAGGTGGGAGGAGCTTCTAGCATGCCAGTGGCTTCAAAGAACAGAAACTTCGTATGGCCACACACCTCTTCCCCACCCCAACATCAAGACCCACCTTCTACTCCTACACAGACACACACACTCGTACACGCACCTGTATTCTTCCCTCTATCCCCTGCAGCCTCACTCCTCCACCGTTCTCTCACCTTCACCTCATTCAAGCAGACAAATCCAAAGCTGTCCAGTAATGAGGAGCTGAGGAAAGTGCTAGGGGAAGTACATAGACCCAAGGCACACACAGAAGCCTCCAGAAGAGGTACCCAGGTACACACACGTGTGCACACACACATAGAGCTATTTTCAATTCCCAACCCCATGTCCCTCCCCACCAGTATTTGCCCTCAGCTGTATGTGGAGACTGAGTGGTTTCCAGCTTTCTCTATAACTCTTTCTGAACTTCAAGCCCCTCTCACATCTGTGCAGTGTTTCATGGGATCCTTACACACACCACCAAAGAAGTGGATCTGAGTAACTTCACCACCATCTGACAAGCAAGGAAGTGGAGCCACACAGCCAGCTCAAGTCTCAGGATGAACAAGTAATGGGTTTGAGACTAGAGTTAGGTTGTCTATATCTACATGCCTTCCTGCTTTATTCCTCATTTGCTCCTTGACAGAGTGGAGAGCAGATAATGGGCCCAGATCCTGCCCTCATGGAGCTCATCATCTAATCAGCTAGACAGACATTAATTTTAAAAGTTATAAATATCATTGGGCAGAGCAGCACATGCTTGCAACCCAGGGAGGCTGAGGCAGGAGGATCATGAATTTGAGGGTAGCCTGGGCTGTATGGTGAGTTCAAGGCCAGCCTGAGCTACATAGTGGACCCTGTTTCAATAGATAGATAGACAGACAGACAGATAGATAGATAGATAGATAGATAGATAGATAGACAGACGGATAGATAGATAGATAGATAGACAGACAGATGGATAGATAGATAGAATTTTTATTGTAAACTATGGTAAGTGCTAGGAAAGTATAATATAGTTTTATGGAGACAAGAGCATGGGGACCTGACCTAGACCAGGGAATCAAGGATGGTTTTTCTGAGAAAGTGATGTTTGAATTGCAATCTAAAAAATAAAAGAAGGAGTAATTATTTATGTGTGGAGGGTGGTGGGTGTTCCAGGGAGAGAACAGAGTGTATTCAGAGGCCTGAGGGGAGAAAGCAGAGAGGAGGCAGGTGTGGCTGGATAGCTGGGTAAAGGCAGGCAGGACCTAGATCACTCCGGGCCTTGAAGGTAAAGATTCTGGTCCAACAGGAAAGGAAGACCCCCTGTGGAAAGATATCAGACAGTCAAAGCTACATTTTGAAAATACAGCTCTGGTTGGAGAGTGAAGACACAGAGGCTGCCTGAAGACTTGCAAGGAGCCACTGCAGTGGTCCGGGTGAGACTTGGGGGTGGGGTGGTGAGGTCAGGGTAATGCAGTGGTGCCATTTGGGTGGCACGATGGGCAGATCTTGTTGAGGCTTAACAGGTCCTATCAAGGCAGGTGAGGGGGTGCTTGCATAACTGGGTGCATGGAGGGGTGGCTCACTCGACCAGGTGCACAGGCAAGGGATTCATTTGAGAGGTAAGAGGATGGGTTTGGTTTTGCACATGCTGGTTTGGAGGAGACTTGAAGACATCCAAGTAGAGATGTTAAATGGAAAATTGGCCATCAGAGCTGACGCTAGACAAGAGAGCTGGTCTGAGACATAAATTTGACAGTTCCCAGTGTGTAAATGGTAATTGAAGTCATGAGTGAAGATGAAACTGCCCAAGAATAGAATAGAAAGTTAAAAAAAAGGTAGAAAGGAAAGAAAAAAGGCCTGATTTGGCAGTATTGACTGCTGCTAAATGGAATCCTACCTTATGACTTAAACATAGCTTCTATGTTTCTACTCAAGAGAAATGAGTACATACATCAACTAAAAATAACATTGAATAAGAATGTTCATAGTAGCTTTATTTATAAAAGCCAAAAAACCTGGTAATAACCCAAATGTCTAGCAACAGTAGAATGGATAAATTGTGGTAAATTCATACAATGAGACACTACACAGCACTGAAAAAGAATCGATTAGTGCTTTACACAACAATATGGCTAAGTCTCACAGGCATAATCATGAGCAAAAGCAGGCACAAAAAGTAGGTATTGGATGGAGGATACATATACTCTAGGATGTGTAAGGAGAGGTGAAACTTACCTATACTGATAGAATAGTGGCTAACTCTGATGGGGTGCTATTGCCTGAAAGGGCCTGAAGGAGCTTTCTGGTGTACTAGAAAAGTTTACATCAATGTACGCACAAAGCCGTGTAATAACCAATGTAGTGTGTAGATATTACATTGTAAGACATAGCAATGTAAAAATTCTTCAAGCTGTACCCTTAAAAGTATACCCTGCCCTTATGATTTAAAAGAGGAATAGAATGTGAGGCTAACCCTTGAGTAGAGACAACACTTAATGATCAGGGAAAAGAAAATGAAATGGCAAAGAGACAGGGGAGTAACTGTACATAAGAGGAAAACCAAGAGTTGGCTGTCTGGAAAGAGAGTAGCTGAAGAAGGAACTGAAGTCAACTGCTGTGAGTGCTATTAAAGATCAAGGATAAAACATGTTTGCTGGGGCTGGGTGTGGTGGTGCATGCCTGTAATCCCAGCACTCAGGAGGCTGAGGCAGGAGGATCGCCATGAGTTCGAGGCCAGCCTGGGCTACATAGCGAGACCCTGCCTCAAAAAGCCAAAATCGAAAAGGAAAACAAGGGCCGGTGAGACGGCTCAGCGGCTTAAGCGCCTGCCTTGCAAGCGCGAAGGCCCGAGTTCGACTCCCGGATCCCACATACAAAAAAGGGGCCGGTGATATCGCTCAGCGGCACGGGTGCCTGTTGGCGCGTGAGGTCCTGAGGTCGTCCCCCCGGTACCCACAAAAAAAAAAAAAAAAGAAAAGGAAAACAAAAAAAAAAACTTGTTTGTTGGGTTTGGCAATGTGAAAGTCACTAGTGGCCTTAGCTAGAGCCATGTAGGAAGAGCAGTGTGATGGGGGAAAGGCAGCCGGGAGTGGATCAGAAAGTGAGCTGGAGATGGGAAGATGGGGAACAGGAGCTATACACATTAGTATACATTACTTTTAAGGACTTTGTGAAGGGAAGTGGAGAAATAGTGTGGGAGCTGGAGGGTTCTGTGAAATTGAGAGATGTCTGTGTTTTGGTTTTTAATCTTAGCCCAATACCTGATACATAGTAAGTGCTCAATAAATGGTGTTATCATTATAGTTATTTATTTATTTATTTTTTAATTTGAGATTGGGCTCTCATTTTGTTGCCCAGGCTCAAACCACCCTCCTGCTTCAGCCTCTTTTTTTTTTGGAGACAGGGTCTTGCTGTGTAGTTCAAGCTGGCCTTGAATTCACTACATAGCCCAGGTTGCCCTTGAACTCACAGGGATCCTCCTGTGTCGGCCTCCCGAGTGCTGGGATTACAGGCATGTGCCACCACACCCTGCTCTGCCTCAGCCTCTTGAGTAGCTGGGAGTATATATGGCATATATTTTTAAGTGGGACCCTTTTAAGCTGTCAGTGGGACAACTCTACTTGAGAAGGAAAGACCGCTTATAGAGAAGGGAGAGACAGAATCAGGAGGCTAACGTTCCTGTAAAGGTAGAAGGGAAGCAGATGGGAAGAGCAGGATGAGATTTTACCTAAGATGAGAAGGACCTTCTTGGTGATGGTACGCAGAGGAAGGAGGTCTTGCCGGAGGCTTCTTTTTTTTTTCTCTTTTTTGGTGAAGTGGGAAGCAGGGTCATCTGCTGAAGGTGAGAGAGGAGCTAGGAAGAGGAAGGGTGGCCATTTGAGACATTTGCTGTCTTCACTGGGGAGAGCAGGTTGACCAGTGAGACACAGTGGGGTTGCCAGGCAGCACTGCAGCCCATATAAAGACGTGGATTGGAGTACACCGGGACAGCATGCTGCCTTGCTGTGTGATATCCTCCCGTGGAGCCTGCCTGCCCCGGTGCCACCCTGGGGAAAGCCAGCAATGGGTTCATCCAAGCTTGGGACTTGGCCAGATGGTGTAATGAAAGGGCAGAGGAATCTGGAGACGTGGCATGCTCAACCCAGGGGTGGGATTCCCAGGGCCTGCTCCTTTTGCACCCTTTCTTTCCCTTCCTGCCTCAGCACACTGCTTCTCTGCAGAGCATGGGCTGCTGGGCAGCATGGGCAACTGAGGAGCCTGGTGCAGCCTGGCCCATCCCACATACTCCTCTTCCTGAAGCCACATACAGAGAACCTGCAATTACAAGATCGGGACCAGAGTGGGTCCCACTCGGTCATTTACTGGCTGTGTGACCTCCCCTCAAGCAAGTCACATAACACCTCTAAACCTCAGTTTTCTCATTGTTCCCAATGAAGATATTGAGCATCATTTGGAATTATGAGACTCACATGAGTGAAAGTGAAGGAAATTTGTAAATTTCAGCAAGACTGAAAGAGATGATTAATTTTGTTAGTATGTGCTCTGCACTCAACTGCAGGTTCGTTGGCTCAAAAGCTCCCTCCCACTGCTGCACACTCCAAGCTGTGTGTGCCTCATGGACAGCCAAACACGTCCACTTTCCACCTGAGTCTACATCTACCTTCTCCCCAAGACAGATGTACACGGAAGTGTGCAAGTGTTTGCTCCCATGCAATGGAGCACACATGCGATGAGGATGTTGTGGAAAGGCTGAGTTGGCTGCTGTCCATGGTCAAGGCCACTGCAGCGGTCTCTCCCGCGGGATGTTCTAAGCCTGGCATGCTGATGCAACACACCAGTTAGAGTCACACAACAGTAAGCAACAAAGCCCAACCTCTCAGACCCCAGGACACATTGCCCCACTGAGGGGCATGCAGTTGAGCAGGGTGGGGAGGGCTTTTCTTTCTGGGAACTCACAGGACCTTGGGAAGACCACAGCTTGCCCTTCCTTTCTCTCCCAAGTGGCCTGGAGAACCAGGCGCAGCAGAATTTCTGTCCTTACAATTTCTTGGGGGAACACAGCCATTTCGTGGTCATTTTTAAATATCTCATGAGAAAGTTGTCCCATTCACATGTCCAGGTAAGTTGGCACAGCACGTCCATTATACACGAGCTAATGTGCACTTGGCCGGTGTCCCAGAGGTTCTCTCTCCCGGAGGCTGAAGGAGTGGTTGCGTCTGGACAAAGAACACTTGAATGACCCCCTTAGAGCCTCCTTGTCTCACAGGAAGTTGGGCCTAGAGGCTGAGAAATGCAGTTGGGTGGAACTCTCCAATGCCCAGCCCTACCCTCAAGCTCAGTGGGCACCATTTCTTGCTGTCTCCTTCCTGGTTCTGTGTCCCACAGTGCCTACCCAAGGGCCCCGACTGGGAAGTCCTCTGCCAAAGGGTACAGGCTTCTGGAGTGGCCACCTTAGACAAACAAGTGAGGTCAAGTGTGTGCCTGGGAGTCTTAACCAAAGGCAGGAAAACGGCCCCTGCCGGAGAAAACTGGCCAGTTCCTTGGCTAGGGAGGTTGGGCTGGGGAGACACCTGCATGCTCCTGCATACTCCACCTGCAGTGGAGTATTCTGAGTAACCAAGAGCCAGGCTGGGGAGATTGGAGAACTCCACCTGGAGGGCTAAGTCCCCTGAGGTAAGAGATGTGGTCTCCCTTTCACCACACACCCCAGCCACAGCACAGGACCTGGATATTGCAGGAATGAATCCCCCAACCCCAGCTCCTCATTCCTAATCTTCAGTCCCCCTCTCCATCCTCCCCAGAATTGCAATTGTTTTTCCCAAAGTTGAAGCACACTCAGAAACAACCTTCTCCCACACCAGAGTGTTCCTGACCCCTCCACAGGCCTCCCTTCAGCCTTCTGGATGCACAGGGTACAGGGGCCACCGATGAGTGAGTTTTGAGTTCGGCTGGGCACCAAGGAAGCTCTGCTCCTCTCCAGCCCTCTGCTTCCGGCTTGGCCCCCAGAGGCACTTAAGTTACTTACATCAATTCCCTATTACTTTAGCCAACAGCCGGGAGATCAATTAACTTGGAGTAGCCTCTTAGCTGAAGGCAGTCTGGGAGAACTGGCTGGGCTGGGAGAGGTGGAGAAGGTGAAAGAGAAAACCAAGTTACCCAAAGGATATTTGTGCATATGTGTGGGGGTGGGGGAAGGGGAGTGAGAGACCCCAAATCAGGGCCCTGGATTCCTGCAACTGGCTCTGTCCAGCTCCTCTGCAACAGCCTGTTTGGTTGAGGCACTCACCAGGGTGGGAGGGAGAGATGGGAAGGATAGGGCCAGAGCCCCAGGGGTGCAGCGCCCTTTGTCCGCTTAGCCTCTTCTCACCTCTGGATGCTGTGGCTGCTCCCTACCCCAGCCTACCCCACAGAACCTCTGGGTGGGGTTGGCAAGACCAGCCTTCCTCTCTCCCTGCCTTCCTCTCCTGTGTGGCAGTCTGGGAAGCAGCTCTGCCTTCCACAGCCCCTACACTTCCTGCAGCTGAAGGGAACAGGCCTAAGTAATAAGGTCAGGCCCTCCAGAGGGACTCTTGGTCTGAGCTTCTATGGGGTGAGGTGGGGGTTGTTGATGAAGGGGCAGAGCCCTGGGCCTTACCAACCTTGGCTCTGATTACTTTAAGGTGACCTCTCTGTCTCCCTTCTGGATCCCAGGATTACCCACACATACTACCTCTCCTTTCACCATCTCCCCTCCCTAAGTGCTTCAGAGATTCCTGACCTTCTTCAAAACCTTGGGGGTATTCTGAGCCCACCCCTTTCACTCCACCTCTGCTTGGGTGATTCCTGTCCCCACTCCAGGATAGGATCCCCCCCATAGATTCCTGTTCCCCTATTCTACCCCCTCCTGAGATTTCTTTCCCTTCCCCACCCCTGCCCTCAGAATTTTCACTGTCTGCCCTCTTCTTCCTTCTCTTCCCAGATTCAGACATGAATTCCTGCTTCTCTCTCCCCCAGGCAAAGGCTCCAGGTCTCAGCTGCATGGGGGGTGGTATAGGGCAGACTGGGCAACCATCTGCCAGCCCCCTCCCCTTGGTGCTGCTCAGCATTCCAGGCACACTGTAGCTCCCACTGCCAGGGACAGATAAGGTGCAGCTGGAGGCTGGCACCAGCTGCGACTGCTCACTCCATGGCCCCCACCCAGACACCAGCAGACAGCTGCACCCCTGGCCTCCCTCCATGGAACCCCTGCCCTGCCTGGCATCAAGGTGGGACAGAGAGGAGCCTCAGACTCTGTTGCCCTAGCAACAAAGCACCTCACCAGGAAGGAAAGGAGGTGGCCAGGAAAGAGGAGACCTTGTGGTTGAGTCCTCCTTGCTCTTTAGATAGCTCAGGAGGAAGCTACTGAGTTATGTCCAGCTGTATACTCCTCCACTGCCCTTCTGCTCCTTCAGTCTCAAAGAATTTCCAAGCCACTTTCTCCTAGATTTAGTTCCCCATGTTGACTCCCACATCTGGGGTATGGATCCTGGTCCAACACTCCGTGACCAGCAGTCCACTCTCTGAGGTTGAGCTGGATTCATAAGCACATCTGAGGAAATGCCTGTCACTGAAAATCCCTGTCAGGGGTCTGGGGTCTTTGGCGATCTGAGTTGCCCTTTGAAATGGCCTTCAGGAACAGAGCTTTCCTCTTCTTCTTCCTCGCCTCCTCTTCCTCTTCATCCTCCCCCTCCTCCCCCTCCTCTTCCCCTTCTTCCCCTCCTTCTCCTTCTTCTTCTCCTTCTTGTTTCTTTTCTGTACTGAGGATTGAACCCAAGTTCTTCTCACTGAGCTACATGTCCAGCCTTAGTATTTTTTTTTTTTGTGGGTACCGGGGGGTCGACCTCAGGACCTCGCGCGCCAGCAGGCACCCGTGCCGCTGAGCGATATCACCGGCCCCTTTTTCATATGTGGGATCCGGGAGTCGAACTCAGGCCCTCGCGCTTGCAAGGCAGGCACTTACGCCGCTGAGCCATCTCACTGGCCCTTTTTTTTAAATTTTGAGACAGAGTCTTGCTAAATCATTAAGTTGCCCAAGCTAGGCCCAGACTTGCAATCCTCCTACTTCAGCCTCCCACAGTTCTGTGCTTATAGGGTGTGCCCCACTACACCTGGCTTGGGACAAGGTTCTTATTATTTGGATGAGTTGCCCTGGGAAAATACGCAGGAGAGTCCACATGTGCTCATGAATGCTTGTGCCCCCAATTAAAACTTGCTCTCGAGGCTGCAGAAGATGCCAGGATGCTCTGACCCTTTGGACAGATGTTTTGACACATTTGTCCAGGGGCTAGATACACACCCACATCCCCAACATACCTGTAGGCCTAGCTGAGAATGGCAAGGATGACGAGGTAGAGTTAATTAGAAGACCAAGGAAAGGAGAGAGGGTGGAGCACAAGGAGGAGCATGTGAGCCCCTAAGGACCCCAGGCCCTTCTCCACTGGGGAGATTTCAGACAAGAAATCACAACCAGACCCCCATATGTATAGGAGCATCCCTACGGACAGAAGTGGTAGAGGTATTCACCTGGAAAGTGGTTGGCAGTGAAGTACCAGAGAAGGTACAGGGAGGGGCTGAGGGTTTGGGTCCAGCCAGATTCAGGCTTAGGTCTTTGATAAAGGCTGAGAAACAGAAAAAATTGGTCTCCCTGACAACTCAGAATCAAGAAGGATGCTAGCCTGTGTGTCTCCCTCACCCCCTGGCAAAAGAAAGAACCTAGATTGCTCCAGAACTCTGTGATGCCATCATATCTCCACCTGACAGTTTAGAAGTGTCCCTTCAATTAGACAACACGGTGCAATCACATTTCAGTGTCTCTGTTACTGTGAGCCAAATGTGTCTTAGCACCACCTCTTAGAATCTTTCTGGACATGGGGAACAAATGGCTCCTCAATTAAACACTTTCTGTGGACTTTGTCCCAGCTTTATACCTTAGCCCCTTTCCAGGTTGAGCCAAGCTCTTCCCTCCCACATCCAACCCTACAAACCATCAAGCTAATAGGTCTTCTCTCTTTCCTGGAGGTCCCTTCTGCTTGTTTGTTGCATGTGTCGAGGAGGGGGAGGGCTCTGGCTTTGGCTTCCATCTCTTTGCCTACAGTTCTGCTTCTCTTGCGAATGTAGTTTGTGAGCCTGGGAACCCTCTGGTCTCAAGGACTGGGGAATCTAGGATTCTTCTATTGTGAAGAAGGAAAAGAGAGAAGGAAATGGTTCTTGCACGCAGGCTAAGCTCCCATCAACTTGGCTCAGAAAGGAGTACAGTCATGTAACCTTTGTCCAGCAGGATTGACAACAGCCTATGAAACTAGTCTGCAGAACAGGATTTAAGAGATCAGGAAGTCCTGTGTAACCTCAGCAGGAACATTAAGCATGACCACTGCTCTAACCTTTCTACACAAAAAAATGCAGCCCATGCTCCCCTAATGCTAGTAGGAAGCAAGTAAGTGGGGGTGAAAATGGGCAGGGAGAAAAGGGAGGATTTAAGAGTGAAGATTTAAGAGTTGACACAAGAGCAGGGGGTTGTGGAGAGACTGGGTTTTGAAAGAGCAACGCCAGAATTGAAGGACACAGAACTCTGGGGTCAGCAGTACTAATGAGAAGAACAGACTGCACTGGGACTTAATGAGACATGAGTTCTAATCCTGAACCTACCATTAACCAGCTAGTGAGCTTAAGCAAACTATTCTACCTTCTTGTGTCTCAGTCTGTGCACTTGCAAAATAGAGATAATATGATCATTTATCAAAGGGACTGATAGAGCCTAGCAACCATTCTAAAGAGTTACAAACATCCTCCTCCCACTTGGGGTTATGGTTATTCACACATGGCTCCAGGTCCTTTGGTGTCTTTCTAGCCTCTGAGGTTTTCGTTTGTTTTGAGATGGAGCCTTGCTACATTGGCCAGGCTGGCCTCAACCCCTAGGCTCAAGTGATCCTCCTGCCTCAGCTTTCTTAGTGGCTGGGACTACAGGTGTGCACCACTGTGCCCAGCTTCTCTGTGTAGTTCTTAACCCTGAAGAATGTGTGGGACTTGCCCAGGACCACTTAGCACACCAAATGCCAAAGTCAGTTCCCTGGCCTCTGAGATGCTGTCCTGAAGCTGCCACATCCAAGATGTGGTGTGTTTGTAGAGCATCTCTGTTTTCAGAAGCAAAGGGAGCCTCAGTTCAGCCATGACTACATCTGGTCACCTCTGCCCTTGACTCTGTGTTTCTTCCTGGCAAGGGGGGAACCTAACAAGACAGTGTGTGTACACGTATGCGCATGTGTGCATGTGTGCACGTATGTGTGTATGTGTGTGGGGTGAGGGTGGCATGGAGAGAACTGGCTGTCTAGCTGTTTAAGGGGAAGCTTCCGTTTCTGCCCATGCTTCATGTTGCTTCTCAAACTTGAATGTGCACTCATGTCACCTGGGCATCTTACTAGATGCAGATTCTGATTCCGTAGGTCTGGGAAGTTGAGGAGCAAAGTCCTACATTTCTTTCAAGCTCCCAGGTGACAATCCCCAGGCCCCATTTTAAGTAACAAAGTTGTAGCTCACCCACCACCATTCCCAACTCTGACACCTGTGGCCCAGAAAGTAAGGTTGGGCTTTGGGGCCATGCCAAGCCATTCGTGTGCATGTGTACATAGGTGTGTGCATGTGTGGTGTGCATGTGGTGTGCACTGTATGCTATCTTGTGCCATCATGGATGCAAGGCTGAGGCTCAGGCCCTCATGCAGTACAATGTGCCCCTGTGCTGAGCAAAGTCCCCTCCTACCAGAAGCAGAACCCAAGACACAAAACTCCCTCTCCCATACGGGCAAGCACCCTGAGAGGCCTGGCTTGCTCCCTGTCTCCTCCTCTGGCGCCAAGCTGACACACACCTCACACCAGGAGACTCACTCACCACCTTGAAGTCTTCGGCACTGCAGACCTCTCCCCGAAAGTGGCAGGAGAGCAGCATGTCTCGAATGTCATGTCCTGCACGGTCATAGAATTCACGCATGTTGAAGGGCTTGGGCTTGAAGCTTCGAAAGTTGGCCTTGTCCTGCAATATCTCCAGCTGCTTTTCATCGGCCATCTGCGTGTCTGGTATCTCATACCTGGAGCCCAGGGTGAGTGGCATGTGGATCAGCATGACCACTCATGCCCCATAACCTACTTAGCAGAGGGTAGCATCTGGCCCTGGGGATCAGGCCTGGGTACAGATAGGCATGGGAGGAGAGCTGGGCTGGTCCAGAGGACCTGCCACATGGAGTCTGGGAAGGCATAAGGATCTGTAGTGGCTCCCAGGGACTGGCGATCTCAGCACAGCAGTGAGAGGGCAGCACAGATAAGGCAGAGGCTGTGGCTTTTATAACAGCCTCTACCTACTACAGGGCATCTGTCCCCATCCCCCAAGGACATAGTGGCAGGAGGGAGGGTAAAGCTTATTCCAGAAAGGGTGCCAGTGTCTCACAGCTCAGGCAAGGTAGGGGTAGAGAGCTGTTTCGGACTGTGCTGGGACCAGAGATTGGGTGCCCTTTGCTGGGTTCTCAGTAGTACCCTAGTTCCTCTGCTATGAGTGGCACGTTTAGGGGTGGCTAGAGGGCAGAGTTGGCAGCTCTGTGGTGGTTTAGGAAGGCAGACACCCTGACTAGCACTCGTGTAACTTCAGGAGCAGGACTGAGGGGTGGGTGGGAGCTGCCCACCTGTTGTTGAGCAGGGCCAGCAGCTCCCCAGCATGGTACAGGTCATTCTTGGAGACTTGGCTAAAGCGGAACTCGTTGAGATTGCACAGCGTGACGGCAGGGAAGGTGAGCTGGGAGGCAGCCACCTCGTCGAGCTTGGTGACGTGGTGGTAGTGGAAGTAGTACTGCACACGCTCGGTGCACACACACAGCAGCACGGCCAGTGAGCCCAGGAAGCACAGGGCCCACAGTGCCCGCTTCAGAGACAGCCGCTCGTAGGAGAAGATGTGGGCCAGGCCGTGCAGCGTGGAGCTGCTGGCGAAGGCCTGGATGCTGACTGGCTGGACGCCACCCACCTCCTCCTCCTCAGCCTTCAGTTCCATCCTTGCCAGGGGGACCCTGGGGGGAGGGGGAACAGAGGAGAATCTGTCATTGTCCTGGGATGAGAGTACATATGGGGTCCTTCCGACTGTGTCCATCCCAAATCTTCATCTCCAGAGGTCACTGGTGTGTTGGTGTGTAAGCCTTGAGGTGGCTGGCCCAGGAACACACCCCAGGGTGTGTTCCTTCAGATACAGAGACCTAAGGGTTACCTCAGACCAAGGAAATGCTCTCCCAGAGAAGCTTCCCATGCCTAGGGAGACCCCAGATACAGTCACTCAAGGGAGAGAGGGAAGTCCCAGTTCTCCCTCAGGCAGGCGTTGGAGTTCCCTCCAGATGTGGGGTCACTCTGGGACAGGAATGTCTACCCCATCCTGGAAACAAAACTCCCCTAGATGGGCTGAACCAGGGACCAGGAGCTCCTCTCCTGGTCAAGGATATCCCCAGGATTGGGCTCTCACCCCAGGAGCTAAGCCAGAGCCAGAAAAACCCCCAGGGAGGTGGGTACCTCTGGGGAGGGGCCCGGGCTGAGCCCTCACCTTCCCGTGTCTTCAGTTCTCATAGAGGCGCAGGCTGTATGTGTGTGTGTGTTTGGGGTGGGGGTGGGGTGGCAGGCTACCCAGGTGGATGTATGGGGGGGCGCGGTTCTCTATGACAGCCAGTTGTCCCCGCCCCGAACGCACCCCCCCCAGCCCAGCTTCGTCGCAGTCAGATCCCCTGCTCGGCCCCCGCCCCCCTCCCCAGCCAGCGAGCTACCCCGGCTGCTGGGGAACGACAGAAGGGAGAGGACTCCCGGCTGTGGGGCGCTGGGGAGCCCCCCGCCAAAGCCGAGGAATCGGAAACCCACCTGAGGGGGCTTCGGGAAGCCCGCAGCCGGCAGCAGGTCCTGGGCGCGGGGCCGTTCGTGGGCTCAGCGCCGAGCCGCGGAGGGGCTCATGGCCCGGAGCCGGAGCTGGCGGCCGCCGCGGCACGCCGCGCAGAGCCCTGCAGGGAGCGGCCCGCCCGGCGGGCTCGGCTCAGACCGCGTCCGCCAGTCCGCTGGCCCGCGCTCGCTCGCTCGCTCTCCTCAGCTCCTCCGCCCGGGCTCGGCGCCGTGCGCGGTGCGCGGTGCTCTCAGCCCCGGGATCTGCAGGGATCCATCGTCCGGCCGGGAGGCGGCGGGAGGGAAGGAGGAGGGGAGAGGGTGCGCGTGCGCGCCTACGAGTGTCTGCGAGGGTGTCTCTGGGCCGGTGTGAACGCGGGGCCCCCAGCCCGGGAGCGGAGCCGAGGGCTCCCAGCGTTGGCTTGCACCCTCCACCCGGCCGCTCCCGGCTGCGCTGCCTCCCTCCGGTCCGGAGTTGTCTCCCTGCCTGCCAGGCCCTATGGCTTATGTGTGTGACTGTGGTGTGTGTGTGTGTGTGAGAGAGAGAGAAATATAGAGAGACAGAGCGCGGGTGTGCGCGCAGGAAGGAGGGTGTCTGCCCCCAGCGTCCCCCTCCCAGCGCTGTCTCCTTCGGATCGATTCTCCTGCCGCTTGCTGCTGCTTCCTCTAGTGGCACACGCACACGTGTACACACACACACACACACTCCGAGTCACACTTGACTGATTTAAGCACTCGCCCGTGTGGAGATAGACACATACAGAGTCACACCATGCCACAGAGCCACACACACACACACACACACACACACACCCCTCACAGATGCCCACATATCCCAGAGGCCTGACACGCCAGGCAAGCACTCACCTCTCCTTATACCTGCTCCCTACCTATGTGTGACACAGATATACATTCGGGTATGAAAACAAGCACACCCAGGCACCATCCCTACAGCACTGGGTTTGACTTGGGGGCAAGTTTGCGACCCCTCACTGCCAAATCTCTAAAGGAGGAGCAGAAAGAAGGAAGGAGAAATAGCCAGAGGTCAAGGAAATGTGGACAAAAGTAAAGAAAGGGGAAAGGAAATGGGGGGAGGAGCAGGACGAGGAGGATTAGAAAGGGGAGAAGTCTGGGCACTGAACCCAGGCCTCTGGCTGCTCCTGTGGCTCTCTTCTCTCCTTCCCTCCTCCTTTCAGAGAGGCCTTGGGGGGCCCTCCCTATCCAATTAACAGAAAAGGAGCAATCAAGGGAAAGTTGTTAATTTGCTGGTGCTCATTAGGGGCTCTTAGCACTGAGGTTGTTGAGGTCTGATGGTGTCAGATGAGGAGGATGGGGTGCGGGGATCAGAATTCGATCTCCAGCAGCTCCTTTGCTCCACTTACAGGCCGGTGCAGCTCTAGGAGAAGGAAGGTGGGAGGGGACAGAACGTGGTGCTGAGTTTTAAATTGGAGGAAGGAATCTGTCAGGAGGAGGGGACAGCACAGTGGAAGAAGTTGGGTAAGAAGTTATAAGGGGTTGGGGAGTAAGAGGCACATGGGAAACCAGTGAAAGAATCTGGAGATCCCCAGTGTGTGGGTTTAAGATTCTGGAGGAGGGAAGTCAGGATCCATTTACTAGGGCCCTGGTGTGGATCAGCCAAAAGAAAAGAAGGATCTTCCATTCTGGTCTTGGTTTGGGGAACTGTCCAGCAGCACTAGGCAGTGCTGGAGGGCTGCTATGTCCCCGGGCAGCCACTGGGTGGCAGCACTCTCCCAGTTACTTAGACTACCCTCAAAGGGGCATTTGGGAGTGGGAACTGGCCTGGGCGGGAGGGTTCCAAACAGGGACCTAAGGAAGCATTAGTTCCAGTCTGATTCCTGAATCCCAGATATGCTCAGGGGGAGGGGAGGAGCATCTGTAATTCTCCTACCTTCCCACCCTCACAAGTTGAGTGACACATGGAGTCTCTTCTAATGGCTGCAAATTGCTTCAAGCACCTGGGATGTTACTGCAAGAGCAGCGGGGGTGGAGGGAAGGTGAGGAGGTGAGGTGGAGGCAGGCAAGGACTGATTGAGGCCAACGAGCAGCCTCAGGAGGAGTCTGGGGAAAGACAGAAAAGGCATGAATCAGGCGATCTCAGCTCCCAGACCTGATCCTGCCATTCGAGTTCCTTGACCTTTCTGAGCCTCAGTTTCCTCATTGATAAAATGAAGATAATGTTTATTTCATAGGGCTTTTCAAGCATTACACAAGCTAATGCATGGAAAATCTTAGTACATTAGCTTGTACTTAGTACAGCCTCAATAACCAAGTAATGATTATTGTCAGCATTGGGATTTGGATCTAGTGGTAAAACCACCAGCGCCACTGCATCAGGACAGACTCTGAGATAGTGGTTTTGAACCCACACTGCACAGCTGGGTCACCTGGGGGAGATTTTCAAAATGCTGGTGTATTGGGCCGGTGAGATGGCTCAGCGGTGTAAGCGCCTGCCTTGCAAGCGCGAGGGCCCGAGTTTGACTCCCGGATCCCACATACGAAAAAAGGGCCGGTGATATCGCTCAGCGGCACGGGTGCCTGTTGGCACGCGAGGTCCTGAGGTCGACCCCCTGGTACCCACAAAAAAAAAAAAAAAATGCTGGTGTATTTCCCACCTTAGAGCAGAATATCTGGGCATGGGTCCCAGATCCTCCAACTTTTTAAAAACCTCTAATATGCAGTCAATCTTGAAAAGACATCCTCTTCAGAATCTATGTGTCTGAATCAAGACTTCATGGTATTACAGGCCCCAGCCTTAGGAAGTTCTTTCTTGTGTCCAGCCAAAATTCCTTATGCTGTCATTTCCTCTTGGTTTGAGATGAGATGGGCCCCTCATCATTCCTTCCCCCACCCTGTACATTGCAGCAAACCTCCACTGAGTTTTTTCCTGTATAAAATCGCAAGGAGGGGGGACAATAGTCCCTGCCCCCCAAAATCTCCCAGTATCAAAGGAAAGATAAACACACTGACAAATGGCAAGTGCAAAGGTCCAGAGTACAACAGAAGGGTGGGCCCAGGCTGCCAGCAGAGAGCAGAAGAGGGACAGTTATTCTGACAGGGCTTTGCAGGGCATGGATGAGGGAAAGAGGAAGTTGGCTTTGCCAGGCCTTGGTAAGGAGACATTCAGGGGATCTGGGTGTATGATTAGTCTTCCACTCTGCTTTCTGCTTCTCCTGGCCCACCTACCTCTTGTCCAGGCCCCAACAGATCCTGGACCCCCTAGTATCCTCTCAACTTCCTTTCTACACTTGTCATCTCTGTCTCCGGCAGTTCCTAGACCCCAGACCCTTTTCCCCCATGGTGGCTGAGAGGGAACATGGGCTGGAGATGTTTTTTCTCCACTGGAGACAGGCATCTGACTCAGACCAATCCAGAGCTTTGGCATCATGCTGACCTGGGTTCAAGTCCCAGTGCTGTCAAACCAGTGCTGTGTGGTCCTAAGCAAGGAGCAGCCTAGTTTCACTGTTTTCCACAAGACAGAAAAATCCAGCCAATGCCCAGACTGATGAAATACTGTGTGCTGGCAAACAGTAGGTGCTCCATCAACAGTGGCATGCGTGATGATCGGCCCTGCAAGGCTGAGGGGAGCAGATTCCCCACAGACGCTTCCCATGCAGATGGCCCCATCTGCTCTAGGTGCAGAAGCACCCTTCAGCTTCTTGGAGATGGGTGGGGATAAGGGGAGGGCAAAGGGGGCACAAGGCCTCCTGGGACTCCCAGGCAGCTCTTCCCACTCCCCCGTGCGTGAAATCACACGCATCCCAATCTGTCTGCATCCACTTCATTTGCCAGCTCAGCAAATGCAGGGACAATTAAGGAGTTAATTAGCAGGTGGTTGGGAAGGAGCTGGGACCCATCAGCCCCTCCTCCACCCATCCACGCTCCATGCAGCCCCCACCCATGACCCTCACCTTCTCCCTCTGCTATCTCTTTTCTCCAGCCCATATGCTCTTGTCCCCTCTTCACACCTTCTCCACTACCCTCACCCTCTCCTCCTACCCTGTTGTGTTGTCCTTGCTTCCTTCTTCTTCCCTATGCCTCTCTCTAAGCTTCTCTGTGCTCTTTCACTCACCCAAGCCACTGCCTTCTCCATCCTTCTTTCTGCCCACTTCCTCCTCCCATCTCAGCTTCCCTTAGCTTTCCATTCATCCCACCCTTCTCCTCTCACTGCCAACACCCTTCCCTCACCAACTGGAATTTGGCTCTCGGTAAATGTGCCTCCTTCTCTGGTTCACAGATGTGGTGCTCTGCATCTGCTACAGGAGGTGGTGGGTTCAAGGTTGCATGCCAGCCCTGGTGGCTGCCTCCATAATCCTGAAGGAGCTTCCCCCAGTCCTCACCCTCTCCCGTCATCTCTCCCTCTTGGCTCTTAGGGCATGTTGGGGTCTCTTGCTTGTGCCAGTACATCTCTGCAGGGCTCTCTCCCCATACTGTTGCCCTGTCTGTACATGCAGGACCACACTGGATCCTTCTTTTCTCTTCTATCTCTTTGGGGGGCTGGAAGATGGCCACCTTTCTTCTTTCACACATCTGAATTTGTGTGTCAACATGTCGTTTTCTGAAGTCACAGTTTCAGGAAGGAGTGAATATACATATATATATGGCAGAGAGCAAGAGAAAGATGGAGAAACCAGGGCAAGGTAAAGATTAAAAGGGCAGATAGATGCTCCGCGCAACACAGCAGGAAAGGGAGGAGTAGCAAGAGACAGAGACTGAGCTGGAGAGAAGTGTGCTTAGGAGAGAAGAAGGAAGAGACATTGATTTAGGGAAGACACTGCTAACGTCCCTCCCTGCTTTGAGGAAGCCAGTGAGAGTAGGAAACAAGAGACCCAGAACCTGAGTGCCTGCGGGTGTGTGAGTGTGTATGTGTATGTGTGTGTGCGCCTGTGCGTTGTGGGGAAGGTGATCTTCCTCCTCCAGGAAACTTCCTAGGTTACCTACCTCCCTAGCACTGACCCTGTGCTCGCTTCTGCTTCTGCAGCATATACCTAGCCCCGACCCCCTGCTCAGATTTCTCTGTTTGGGGAGCTCTGACTGCCCTGGGAACAGGTCTGTCCTCTGTCCTGCTCTTGCATCCCTCCATGCAGCGTTCCCAAGTGAGCAGGGGCTGTCTTGCCGCCCAGAGGGGTAGGCAGGGAGGGAAGGGCTGTAGAGGAGGAAAGCAAGTGAGCTACCCCACACTCAGTGAGTGCAGTGTACCCAGGGTACCCTCAGGCAGGGAAGGGGTCTCTGGCTCTGGGATGCCGGGACGGCCTGAGCCTGGCAAACACAGCTGCTCCACAGTGGTTAATGAGTTGCAGAGATGCGGGGCAGCCCTGGGCGCGCCGGCTGGATCTGGGGTCACCCAGGCCTGGCCACATCTCCCTTCCCTGGCCTCAGTTGGCCCTGCCGGGCGCTTGTGTCTTTGAGCTGTCCCCCACTTCAGCACTTCCTCCCTCGCCCCGGAGGACTCCTCTATAGCCCGCCGCCCTTCCCCTTGCGCCCCCTCCCGCCGCCGGCCAGGTGGAAAGCGCAATCTCTGCGCCCAGGGCGGCCGCCGAGCAGGAGGAGGCAGTGCCGGTGAATAATTCATAGGGCTGGGAGGCCCTTATCTCCCCGGCCGGCCCCACCCGGGGCCCGGCGCAGGGCCGCCGTCCCTCGGCTCTCCGCTTTATCTCGACGCCCAGCTTGTAATGCAGCCCGCCATATCACAGGCAGAAGGGGAGATTAATTTTCTGGTTTTGCATGGGCGGGGATGAGGAGGGGGCGTGGGGAGGTGTCGGGGAGCAGAAGCTGGGATCTTTCCGATTTCAGACTCGAGGCTTAATCCTCTCCCAGGCCTGCAGGATGGGGAGGGAGAGGTGTTGCAAGCCAAATTTCATCATCAGCGGCAGCCCCAACAGAGGGAGGAGGAGGCGAGGGGCAAACAGACGGGAGAGGCAGCGGCGCTGGCTCGGAGAGGGGAGCTGTTTGGAAACAGGGTGAAAGGCAGCCTCTCAGCCTGGGCGCACAGACGCCGGCTCGCGGGAGCTGGGACTCGGCCGTGTGGGGCGCGCGCGTGGGCACACGCATGTGTACACACAGGCGCTCCGGTCACACCTCTTTGGGGGGCTAACACCAGCCTGGTGTCTGCCTCGCCTTACATAGCACCTGGCACGGAATAGCCTAAAAAAGTGTTGACTGACGGAGGGACTGAATAGGGGAATACTGAGCAGCTACGGCTCCACATGCTCTTCGAGCTCTTGGAATCTGGCTTTGCTATCTTCCTGCCACCTGCCCCATGGGCCCTGGCATGTGCTGGCTACTAGTTTCCTCCAATTCCTGTGCCCCCATGGTCTGCATAGATCAGTAAGCATTTTCTGGGGACCCTACAGGTCTCTGCCACTTCTACTTAGATGACACGACTACCCGGAGCTATAGGCATCCAACACCTGTTAGCTGAGCACTTATTGTATGCCAGGTCGTGGGCAGGGCAGCCTCGTGTTTCCCAAGATCAATCTACACCAGATCCTGCCTTCAAGGAGCTTATAGTTTAACAGGGATTCATAATTGACTCTGGTGCAAGAAAGAATGTGATGCTTGCCAAGAAAAAGATGCTGGCAAAGTGCTCAGAGGAGGGTGTGAGTTGATGATGCCACCTTGGAGGATGTGGCATTTGAGATGGGTTTTGAAGAACAGGTAGGAGTTTTCATGGGCAATAATGGCATGGGAGGAAGGCAAGGCTTTTCAGGAGAAGTGACTGTCTGTAAAAAATGACGACGATGATGGGGGACCAGGGTGGACAGTAATTTAATTTGTCTGGCAGGTGGGTGGGAAGAGAGGGTGAAGGCTGGGAAGCAGGCAGAAGTGAGGGCATGATATATTCCCAGCATCATGTGGAAGAGCTTGGGTTTGTCCTTGGTTAGCAACTGAAGGGTTTTGAGCAGGAAGTGGCATGATTAAGGGTACCTGGAGAAAGATAAAGACAGCCAGCATTTATTGAGCACTTAGGTGCCATGCATTGTGCTAAGGGCTATGGAAGGAATGATCTCACTGAGTCCTCATCTTGTTTTATATATGAAGAAGTTCTGGCAGTGGAATGGGAATCAATCGAAGACAGAGGAAATCAGAGATGGGAAGTTTAGGATGATAAATTGTTTAATGACTCCGCGTACTTTTGGGCATGGAAAAAAGATTCATAATTTTTGTACTTTGATGTGCAATTTATTAATCTTTATTCAATTATTAACATTCCCCTAAATATTCTCATACTACTATATAACCAAAAAATCAAAAACTTCTGGATTTAACAAATTATATTTCTCCAAATATTTAAACATTGATTGCAAATGAAATCAAGCTCTTCATAAATCTATCAGTTTTCCTTAAATGCTTGAAGCATCATTAAAAACCAAAAAGTTCCCACAATATTACAATGATTGCAAAAATTCTCCACCTATTACAAAAACAATGTTATGAATTTAAATTTCTTTGTTCAAAATTTCTAATATTTCTTTCTTTATTCTTATTCTTCTTGCTCCCCAGGGATAGGATTTTCCTGGCTTAAACTTAAGAGTGGAGGTTCACCTTCTCCCACAGGCTGAGGCTGCAGATTGGGTGGACAGGAGGTAGTTTTGGACGGGCATACAAATCCCAGGCGTGGAGCAGCGCTTCTAAGGAGATTCTCCTGGAGCTCATTATGAAGCCTTTCACCTATTTCATTAGGAATTGTCCTCTTTCTGCTAGGACCAATCATAGGTTCTGATTTTTTGTGTGTGACCCTAATCTTTTCCCCCAAATGATTCTAGTTCTGAGTGCCTTATCTTTATAGCACAGCCCACTGTGTAACCACTGTTCTGAGTGGGGCCTGCACTGGTCCAGTTAAGCCAAAAGCCCTTGGTCAATTCATTAACTGGAGCTACAGCCTTTCCTTCTCATCAGCTGCTAAGACCTACAGTATTGTCAGCTAGGGCGCCAAGAGCAGTTCTGAGATGAGGTATTAAGGGCTTAAATTAGGGCAGTGGCAATAGAAATAAAAAGGAAAGGGCAGTTTTTAGAAATTCCATGAAGGCAAAATTGACTTCTATTAGCTGGAGGATAATAGGTGCCTCATAGAATCAAATGAAAATACATGTGAAGCCCTTTGTGGTTCATAAGCAACTGATAAATCCTAGTTGTTTTGGCTGTTTTACTGTTACCATTGCAAAATGGCTAAGAACAAAACTTTAGGGGGTTCGCTCAAATTTTTAAGAGGTGAACAAATCAAGGGGAAGCAGGTGAGGAGACTGAAACACAAAGGGAGCTGAGAAAGATTGGTCAAAGAGATGGGAGATGAACTAGGAGAGGGATAAACCAGTGGGAAGGAGATCAGAAAGATGAGGGGTGGAGACCCAGAGACCCAGGAGAGACATGGAGAGGGTCTGAACTAGGTATGGACAGGGTGAGTTTGTAAGGAGACAAGAGGGGAAATAAAAGGGTAAATGATATCTCAGAGGGAAGTGGCACATAGCAACTGGCTTGAATGTACTGATGAGGGGAGCAGAGGAGAAGCTGGGGAGTCTAAGTTCGTGTATGCTGGGTCTGGGCAGATGCTAGAAAAGAAGGTGAGGGTGGCCTTGGGTTCCTTCAACTCACAGAATGAAGGTTCCCCACTGTGCTGAAGTTTGATTTTCCTTTGTAAACAAAAACTACCTTCTGGGGCCGGTGCGATGGCTCAGTGGCATAAGGGCCTGCCTGGCAAGCACGAGGTCCTGAGTTCAACTCCCGGTACCCACATATGAAAAAAGGGCCGATGATATCACTCAGTGGCACAGGCACCTGCTGGCACGCGAGGTCCTGAGTTCACCCCCGGTACCCACAAAACAAAACAACAACAACAACAAAAAACTACCTTCTCAGCCACATGGTCCTAGGCCTTCTAGCATAGCTATCACCTTCTGGTCAACCTCTGCTCTTGTCATGAGAAGAATCATAGAAATTTAGAATTTGCTGGGTCTTTAGAGATCATAGATTCACTGCTCCACTTTCACTATTTAACAGATGAGGATGCTGAGGTCAGAGAGCAGAAATGACATCATTAGTGAGTGACAGAGCTGGGATTCAAATCCCGGTCTCCTGACTGCTAGTCTTTTATCTTTCACTCTTGTCACTCAAGTTGGTGATCCTACAGCAGGAGATGGTCCCCATGACATGCAATATCACCTGGGTGCCTGAAACACCTTTTCCACATAATTAGGCTTTCATTTGTATTGCCAGGCTTAGAAGCCATGACACTAGGGTGGTAGTCAGGGCTTGGTAGTGGTCACTGCGAGGATGGGACTTCTGGAGGGATGAGCCCTTCCTGTGCTTATCAAGAACAAGGTTGCTGTCAGGGGTTTTTCAAGCAATAGGAGGTAATCAGGAGTGGGGAGAGATTACAGGCAGTAGAAGGGGCAGGGGTTTCTAGAGAGCATGGGCTCCCATGGGCTCAGGGAAGCTCTGGCCTAAAGAACTGAGTGAAAGAAGATAAAGCAATGGTGGGGTGGCTGTGTTTATAGGGGCATGGCAGCTCACACAGAGAACAAGAATTCGGTACAGTACAGGGTAGGTCACTTTATCTCACTGTAGAGTGAGCCAGAGCCTGGCTCCTGAACTGGCAGCACCTTGCTGTCTGCCCTGGGCCTCTGACCACTCACTCTCCCTCCTCCCTTTGACTGCTGGAAGTAATTGCTCTCCATTTGGCGATTACTTAGCTCATTAATTGCCTAAAGGAGAGCAGCAGCCTAGGGTGGGGGTGACTGGCAGAGAAAGTTAATGGGCAGGGAGGTTTCTAGGGGAATGGGGCTGGAGCATGGTAGAGGACAATGGGTTTGGGCATCTGGCCCCAGCTCCTGGATTCCTCTGCTGAGATCCAGTTTGGAGGAAGCTCAGTACTTTCCCTTAGTACCTTAGCATTCCTGATCCAATCACCACCATCAACTTTCTTCCTCAATCTCCTGGTACGTATGTATTATGTAATCCTACCCCTTTGACTATGGGTTGTATTTAATGGACTGTTTCTTGTGAATAGAATCCAACAGAGGTGATGGGATGTTACTTCAAGATTAGACTACAACTCTGTAACTCCCACTGAAGAAAGCCAGTTGCCACATTGTCAGCTCCCGTGGAGAATCCCATGTGGCAAGGAATGGGGAGAGACCTCAGGCCAATACCCAGCAAGGTCTAAGAACCTAAGAGGAGCTGGATCCTGCCAATAATCAGCTGTGTGAACTTGGAAACAGACAGCCCTCTGGTTGAGACAACAGATGAGACTGCAGTCCTTGCTGTCACCTTGGTAGCAGCCTTGTGAGAGACCTTGAGATAGAAGCATCCAGCTAAGTCACATCCAGATACCTGAACAACAGAAACTATGAGATAATAAATATGTGTTGTTTTGAGCCGCTACATTTTGGGGGTGATTTGCTATGCAGCAATAGGTAGTTAATACAGCTATCATCACCACCACCACCATCTTCAAACTCACCTCATTAATATCACTATCACCATCAACACCACTGCGCTGTCAAACTCACGAACATCGCTGCCATCACAACCATCGTACTGTTGCCACCACTACTTTAAATTTAAATATGATTCCCATGGGGACCATCACCACTATTGTCACTACTAGCATCCAGTGTGTGGCAGACCCCATGTGAACCCCAGGATTGCAGAATTAGGGGACATAGTCTCTACCCTGAGACAGAAGGTTGGGGACTCTAGTTAAGGAATCAAGACACATTCATGCAAAGCGAACAGTAAGTCAGGAAGTCTGTACTTATTGTGACTGTGGGTCAGGGTGCTTGAGAAGGCATCTTGGAGAAGATCCCTAATTTTCCAAAGCATTCTTTGTGTTAAGTTAATTCATGAGAACCATCCTCTTTAATAGAGGAGGAAACCATGGTTTAGCAAGATTTGAAGATCTGCCCAGGGGCTGGGGGTCCACTTGGTGTGGAGAGTGCTTGCCTAGCATGAGTGAGGCCCTCGGTTCAATCCCCAGCACTGGAAGGAAAAAAAAAAGATCTGCCCAGTTTTCCAGCTCAGAGAGGCCTGGGACAGAGGCCTTGATCCTTCATTTTGTTGGCGGCAGTGTGGCACGATGGGATGGGACCAGTGTCTCAGTTCCTTTCAACTGGTAACAATGAGCAGGTTAGTCAACCTCCGTGTCAGTTTTAACCTATGTCTCAGGCTGTATAGAGACAGATGTCATATGAAAAACACTGCATGGTGCCTGGGGCACAGCAGCCTCGTGATCAATGTTAATTCCATCCCCAAGCCCCTCCTCCCCCTCCTCCCAGCACCTTGTCCCTCACTGGTGGCTGGGAGTAAGTAGCCTCACTCTGCATCCAGGCAGGCCTGCCACACTACATAACATCTCCAGGGGCACCATTCACATGTGGACACAGGAGTCAGAGGAGTTAGGAAGCACACATAGTGACCAGCTACCTCAGTTTGTTTGTTTGTTTGTTTGGACTGGGAATTGAACCCAGGGCCTCCATATTGAACTACATCCTGTCTCCCCCTTCCCTTTTATTTGTTTGAAACCAGGTCTTGCTAAGTTGCTGAGTTGCCCAGACCGCTCAAATTTGTGATCCTCCTGCCTCAGCCTCCCAGAGTGCTAGGATTACAGCCATGTGCCATCATGCCCAGCTGTGACCAGCCACCTCTAAAACCTCCCCTCCAGAAAGTCTTTCATGATTGGTCTGAGGTGAGTTGACAGCTCCTTCTCTCAGTTCAGGACTGTTTGAAAAGAATGCCTTATCTCCATCTCCAGAAAGACTACACCCTCCCCCCTCTGCGGGAGAGTAGGGTCCAGAACCAGGGATCCTAGGACTGGTGGGAACCTTCTGGAGGCTTGTGAAGCCAGCCCAAGCCTTTAGCAGGGAACTTACCCTGAATCCTCACAATTGTTTACAACTTTCATATTCATCGGCTTGTCAATATTCACTCCCTCCCTAGGAAACAGACCTTATTATTTGCTTTATCCCCATTTAAAGATGAGTAAATAGAAGTTGATGGGTTAAGTGACTGAAGGGAGGAGTGCTTAGCTGGCCTGGGTCTCAGGATGCCAACTGCCATGTTCTCTACTCCACCCACACTGCCCCATGGCTTACAGAGGCTTGGTGACTTGCCTGGGCTTGGGAGCCACAGGGATTTGAACACAGGCCTCCTCTTCAGGCCCTAGAGCGGTGTTCTTTCTGCTCCATCACCCTGACTGGGGGAGAAAAACTGCTGCAGGAAACAAGTTTGGCAGTGGAGAGGGGGAAATGATGGGCAGGGAGGAGGGGAGAGTGGGAAGCCTGTGGGTGACTGTGGAGGACAGGGTCGATATGAAGATGGAAAGGTTGGGACATGAGGGTCCCCAGTTGGCTAGGGCTGGGTCCAGCTCTCCTCACTGTCAGGCCCAGGGCTGCAGGCTGCCAGTGCTCCATCATCAGGACCCCTGGAGAGCCTGAAATCAAATATTCCTCCTCCCCTGCTCAGACAGCCTTATTGTCATTGACAGCAAATGTATTGCTCTAATCTTTTCTCACTTTGCCAGGATGGGCTCCCTTCTGACCTCCCTCCTAGACTTGAAGGCTCCACAGAGGTGGGAGGGAGGCCCCAGGAGCAGGAGTAGGAGGTGGGAAGGAGGGATAGGGGTTGGGCTGTCAATGGGGCAGCTGCAGTGACCCCAGACTTGATAGAACCTTATCTGTAGAACCTTGTCTGGAAGCTCCCCAAAATGTGGGGGTTCTCTAGGAAAAGCTAGCCCCACTAGAGCCCCATGACCAAGCATCTTGGTGTGGATGCACTTGGGAAAGGCTTGGTGGGCAGTGAGGAAACAGGCTCTGCAGAGCAGACAGGCCTGGTTGTGTGAGTGAGTGTGTGTGTGTGTGTGTGTGTGTGTGTGTGGTCTGCCGGCCTGTCCCACTGTCCTCCGCTGCCCAGAACCTTGTCAATGTGCGTGTTGCTGTTTCTTTGGCTGCCTCTCCTTCTGGTCTTCTCTGCTTAACAGCACTCACTTGGCAAACCTCAGAGAAGTATCATTGAAGGTCAAACACGGGTGAGAGGAACAGGCCTGGGAGTGCCCAGCCTGGGGCAGAGGGACAGGGTAGGGCAGTGATTGTGGAAAGGAATCTGCAGCTCAGAGCCAGCTGGGGGTGCATGAGAGAGGACAAGCAGATGAGTGGGGCTTGGCCAGGGAGGGGACAGGTGCCACATTTAGAAAGGAGGGAGGCAGGTAGAGTCTGCACTCTGGCTGGAGAAGAGGTGGAGGGGCAGTGCTGGAGATTCTGGTCCTTCTTCATTTGTTCTGCTAAAAACACCCTTGAGCCCGTGGTGTGTGTGTGTGTGTGTGTGTGTGTGTGTATAGAGTCCCTGTGTCACATCATCATGAGCATCTATCTTTTGGGTGCACCTTCAAGTTGGGCTGGAAAGATCTGGGAATCCTGACAGTTTATTAGCAGGAGAGGGCCTCAGCACTGTGGTGGGTGTGTGTGTGTTTGTGTGTGTGTGTGTGTGTGTGCTCAAGCGCCAATTTCTCTTCGAGGCTCTCTGGCTCCTCCCAGGAGAACTCTTGATGAGAGTGGCTGAGCAGGATCAGAGCTCAGCAGGGTGAGGGAAGGGAGGAGGAGGAGGTGCTGGCTGCTTAGGTCATCCCCTCCGGCCATGAGCTGTTGTTGCCGGACAGGTTTGGTCCTGCGTGTTGTCAAAGGCCTTCTCATAATTATTCCCTTTTCAGACAAACCTCCCTGCCGGGCATGACCTTTTTCCCTTCTCCGATTTGTCCCCACTCTACCTTTAGAAAGGCTTCCCTGACTCCATGGGTCCCTATGCATTCTCAGTGCTCCCAATATTTGAGTAAAGTCTGTGGCCTTACTAGCCTTGTTATCTTGTTATTTTCTTCTCTTAGTTCCTTTTCCCCTCCCCTAGTACTGGGGCTTGAACCTAGGGGAGTTCTACCATCACTGAGCTACACCCCCAGCCATTTTTATTTTTTATTTTAATTAATTAATTTTTTATTATTTTTAAATTTTGAGACAAAATTTCACTAATTTGCTCGGGCTTGCCTTGAATTTGGGATCTTCCTGTCTCAGCCTCCCAAGTAGCTGAGATTAAAAGTGTGTGACACAGAGAAGAGCACCAGGCTCTTCTCTCAGTTCCTTGTCTGTTGATAGCTGAGGTGACCTTTAAGAAACTATGTTGCTGTCTCTAAGGTCTAATCAGACAAAGGAAGACAGGAAGATACAAAATAAGACTTCTGGAACACTTACTGTGTGCTAGGCACTGTGCTAAGAGTTTTGCAAACACTTTTATTTAATCTTCCCAATAGTCCTTTACCATTTCCTATTGCTATTATCGTTATTCAATAGGAAAATGGAGGCACAGAGAAGTCAGGTTGCCCATCGCACAGGTCGTAAGTGGTAGAAACAGACCTTGAACCAGGGCTGTTGTAACTTCAGAGCACATGGAGTTAACCACTATGCATATTGTTTTCTTAAGAGAACTGGGAGTGAAACCTGCAATGACTCACTATGCCTCAGGAATCACAGTTAATTTATTTGGCCTGGTATTAAGATCTTCCACACTGCCCTCTCAAAATCGCTTCCAGCTTACTTCCTAAACTGCAAACAGGGTCGCTGCACCCCAGTCACACTATACTGGGTTCCCCACTCCTGCTGACACTGCGGCCTACTTCACTTCCCAGTTCCCTGCCGGCTGGGGTTTCGCTCCAGAGGCCCCTGCCTGCAGGTACTCTCCGGATTTCCAGCGGCGCTGGGCTCTCTCCCCGACCCTCGACCCTCGGAGCACAACCCCATCCTCACTCTGCCGGGTCTGGGCGGGGGGGAGCGCACCCCCTGGACGCAGAAGGGCTGAAGTCGGCTCGCTTTTCTTGACAGAGGGAGGAATAATCCTGGAACGGAGGCAGGGAGTGAGACCTCCCGAGACCCCCGAAAAGGAACGAAGGCAGAAGCCCAGCCCGGGGCGGGAGAGGAAGACAAACCCTGGGCTCCCCTGCCCACGGCCCAGGGCCCGACGGTGACCGTTTCTCAGTCGCGACGTCAGGGCGGGCGTCCGCCCGCGCCCCTGCGGTGAGCACGCAGCCCGTCAGCGCCCGCGCGCGCGGCCGCGGTGCTGGAGCAGCGGCGGCGGCGGGGTCGCGCCGGGGCGCTTTCCGCGCGTCGAGGGCACCCGCGGTCTCCAACGGCGCGCTCTAGCTCACAGAAGCTGTTTCACAGCCTCCCTGGCACACCCCCGCCCCGGTCTCTCCGGACGAGGGAGATTAAATAACCGGGCCGAAAGAGCTCCCTCTAGTAAGTGACAGAGCCAGAGCCGGGAATCGAACTCAAAGCTTTCTGGCACCATATTTTTTGCTTTTCTCGGTACTGGTGGCGCCTCTGAAGGTCTCCCTCCCCAGACAACTATAGTTTGGGGAGAAAAGGAATTAACCCCCCCTCCCCGCCCCCTGCTTTCTTCTCACTGGGCTGGTGCAGCAGGAAGGACTGGGAGTGAATGCGAGGTGTGCTTTGGGTGGAGGGAGATGGAAGGGCTGATCATTTGGGACCTCGGATTGGGTAGTGGGGTGGGGTACTGCTACCATCACACCTGCACTTGGGCTATTTATTGGAGCTGCAAATATGCCAGTAAATGAAAGGAGGATCATTTCTTGTTCTCTGGAAGTTTATAGTCTAGTGGGGAAAATGTGGAATATTTGCTGAGTGCTTACCGTGTGCCAGGAAGAGTGCTAATTGTTTTACAAGGATTTTTCATTTATTCCTCTCAACAACCCTAGGAAGTGGATATACATTTATAGAAGAGAGGAGTGAATTAAGGCAGAGCCATGAATAGTAGCTAGAGCCTGGCGTGGTGGTGCATCCCAGCTACTGGGGATGTTGAGGCAGGAGGATTGCAAGTTTGAGACCTGCCTAGGCAACTTAGTGAGACCCTGTCTTAAAAAAATTTATTTTTTTTAAAAAGGGATGAGGATGTAACTCAGTGGTAGATTATTGCCCTAGTTAAATCCCTAGCAGCAAAAAGCAAACAAACAACAACACAGTAACTAGGAGAATCAGAAAGAAAGAAAAAAAAAACAAGGTGACATGAATGAAAGGGAGCTGTTGGGGTGCTTCTCCCTAAGGAAAGCAGTAAAGATTTACACTGCACAGGTTAAGTAGAACTTGGTAAGGTGAAATGTTTGAGGCAGTTTGGCCAGCAAAGTGGAGTTCTGGGTGGGAACAGTATAAGGGTCAGGAAGTGCAGCCAAGTTCCCTTGGGAGAGCTTCCTTAAAGATTCTGGTCTTTATTAAGGAGTTCATCCATGACTATCTTTCCCACCTGTCCCATCTGTCCCCTCCTTCTCAT
This sequence comes from Erethizon dorsatum, assembly GCA_028451465.1. Classification (NCBI taxonomy): domain Eukaryota; kingdom Metazoa; phylum Chordata; class Mammalia; order Rodentia; family Erethizontidae; genus Erethizon; species Erethizon dorsatum. The sequence goes on from CM051834.1 coordinate 52,252,211, forward strand.
CCCCACTGCCACTGACCTAAATCAAGAGTCTCTCTCCCATTTTCCTCTCCAGATCATCCTCCATACCATCATCCCTCCCCTCCCCTCCCCTCCCCTCCCTCCCCTCCCCTTCCCTTCCCTTCCCTTCCCTTTGTGGGCATTGAACCCAGGGTGTCCTGCATGCTAGGCAAGCACTTTATTACTGAGCTAAATTCCCAGCCCTATTTTAGAGTATGTTCTAAATCAATCAAGTCAGCCCAAGTCTTTCTGTTTTGTCATTGAGTCTATTACAGGATAAAGTCCAATCCCTTTGTAGTCTGTTTCCAGTTTATTTTGCCAGGATCTCCTCCTTCTCAGGCCAATGCTGCCCAAGAGGCATCGTATTCATGAATCTCCAACATCACCTGAAGTTGAAGTAGATGTTCCTTCATAGCCCTGAACCTTTGTGAACTGTGCACTGTGTATTTATTAAATATACATTTGCCTTATTCCTCAGTGGTCACGTGATCTTTCCATTGCCAGGAATTTGCCATCCCCTTCTCTCCGGTAAATTTCTTTTCACACTTCAAGTTCCAGCTCAGATATCAGTCTCTAGGCTTTTCTAACACTCCCATTCCCCAGATAAGATTGATTGCTTCCTTGTCTGTACTCCTAAGGTACTTTACATGGATCTCTGTCCCAGTACAGTACTTATTTCATTGTATTGTGGGTGTTTAAGGAGCATAATCTACTGCAATCAACAAATGCTCCTGACCCCTAGGAGTTGGGATGTTTAAATGGGACAATATATTTAGAGTTAATATTTTCTTTCTTCATTCCTTTTCTTTTTTTTTTTTTTTTGTGGGTACCGGGGGTTGAACTCAGGACCTCGCGCTTGCCAGGCAGGCACTTATGCCACTGAGCTATCTCACCGGCCCTTCATTTCTTTTCTAATAATCCTAATAGCAATTTGCATTTCAGTTTACAAAGGATAAACTTTGATAGTATACCACACACTACCTTGATGGACCTGAGAATAAACCTGTGAGATATAGATGGTATTATTATTTCTAGTTTATAATTGGAATAAGTGAAGTACATAAAAGTTAGATAAAGTAGAGGCAGGGGTGTAGCTCTGTGGCAGAGTGTATGGGAGGTCCTGGATTCAATCCCTAGTGCGCACACACACACACACACACACACACACAAAGTAATGTAGCTGGTTAAGTGATATGTTTGCCTCACAACAGCACTCCAAGCTGGGTGTGGTGGCACATGCCTGTAATCCCAGCACTCAGTATGCTGAGGCAGGAGGATCGCCATGAGTTCGAGGCCAGCCTGGGCTACATAGTGAGACCCTGTCTAAAAAAAAAAACAAAAACAAAAAGCAAAAACAATGCTCTAGCACTCTGTTAAAATGGAGTCAAGTTTTCTGGTTAAAAAAATTTGTGATTTAAAAAAAAATCAACAATAAGATGTATATATTTGTGGTATACATATCTTGCTATATGTATACGCTGTGGGATGACTGACTCAAGCTAGTTAACATATCCCTTACCTTTTTTTTTGGTGGTGAGAACACTGAAGTTCTACTCTGTTAGCAGTTTTCAACTATACAATGCATCATTATTAACTATGGTCACTATGTTATAATCTCCTGAATTTAACTGCTGTAACTGAAATTTTATATCCTTTGACCAACTTCTCCCTAACCTTTCTATTAAGATCTATTAAGATCTTTCTATTAAGATCATATATGGCTTCTCGTATGCTCTAGCTAGTACAGTATTCTTTTTCCAAAGTGCAGGTAGTCACTTATTATTGAGTAGTAAAGTCATTGAGGTAGGACACCAACAAGGGAAAAATAGAAAAATGTTTAGGGTACATTACACGTAGTAAGGATGAGCAGAGTTCTCCCATACATGGTTGAATGTAAAATGTATTCCTCACAGTGAGTCCAGATTTTTAAAAAGTATGAAAGCCCCTGTGCTATCACAATGCTAAGTTCTAAACAACATTTATTAAATTGAATTATAATACTTTCATTATGTTTTGTTTCCTTAAGCTGTTTCTTCCATTTGTAGCTACTGGAAAGCAGAGATCACATCATTTTTATTTTTCTGTTTCCCAGCAGAATCCTTGCTATGGAGTTGGCACACAGGGTGTGTCAAATGAAAGACTGAATAAATGTGTCAATGAACGAAGGGATGTACATATGGTTGAAAATGACTCTCGTTTTATATCCTTCTGGAATTCTTCCTGTTGTACAGCGAGACCTGACATTGTTCAGTTAATAGTTTCTAAGGGCGCTATTTCCCTGCTTGGGGGAGACAACGTGGGCAAGAATCATTAGTACTGTCCTCAATAAGCACCAACACTTGCCCTTTGTCAACATGGCATCCAAAGTGACTTCAGGAAAGGGCGACGGAAGAACTGTTGACCTTAGTCAAAATGGCTTTTTTAGCGTCGCTCTACCGGAACGCGCACGCTCAATTCCATTCCCTCTCCGCCCCGTTGTCCTGGCGCGTGCGTTCTAGCGTAGAGGAACGTGGGAGGAATAAATTTCTCTGTGATTGGTTGGAGCAGGATTTCAAACACCGCTGGCGGCGCGGTGTTGCTCTGTCGTTGGGTGAGGCACGGAGGGAAGTGGAAGGCGGCCCAGGTGAACCCCGGCAGACCCGGCGAAGGGGACGCTGGGGGCTGTGAGACGAGGGTCGTCTGACGCTTGATTGTGGCAGAAAAGGGTGCGTCCGACTTGGTAAGTCTCGGGCACCGCGGGGGTCGGGGAGAAGGCCAGCAGCCGCGACCTTTCCACTGGGACTTCCTTGGGGCGGGGGCTTTTTTCTCAGCGTCGGGTTTTGTGGGAAGTCGGGGGCGTCTTCTTGACGAATGGCTTAGACTGAGCCGGAGCGCCCTCCCGCCCCGCCCCAGGTGGCTTTCATTTAAATACAGAGTGTGAGAGTGGGTGGGGTGCCTCCCCCTCCTCCCATCGTCTTCCGAGGGACGGGGTGTTTCTGTGAGAGGCCCGGCGGCCTGAAGTGGAGCCCCTCGCCCTTTCCAGCTGTGTTCCTCTAGGTAAACTAGGTACTGGACTGCAATGACATCTTGCCCTTCCCACCCTAATTCTTAGCCTTAGTCACTGCGAAGCCTTATTTTTATACTTTCACATATCTGGTTTTTTTTTGTTTTGTTTTTGTTTTTGGTACCAGGAGTCGAACTCACGACCTCGCGCTTGCCAGGCAAGCGCCGCTGAGCTATAGCCCCGGCTACTTTCACATATCTTAATAATACCTCATTCGTCTGCTGAGGGTGTGTGTTGGAAGATGGAATGGGTGGAAAGATAAGCCTTAAAAATGATATTTTTAAAATATGTCTGGTAAATAAGCTTTCTGAGTTTTTGCAGATGCTTAGAGGAGGTGCCTTTCCTCTAGCTTAATCATTCAACAGGTATCTCTTAAGTACAAAGTGTAAGTACAAGACAATCTTTTTTTTTTTTTTTAATTTTTTTTTTTAATATGCGGCTATCCGGAGTCAAACTCAGGACCTCGCGCTTGCCAGGCAGGCTCTTGTGCTGCTGAGCTATCTTAACGGCCCTTATTTGGCCTTTTAAAGGAGCGTGCAGTTTATTTGGGATGACAGAATTTAAAAAGCCGGGCCGGTGAGATGGCTCAGCGGCATAAGTGCCTGCCTGGCAAGCACGAGGGTCCGAGTTCGACTCCCGGAACCCACATCTGAAGAAAGGGCCGGTGATATCGCTTAGCGGCACGGGCGCCTGCTGGGCGCGAGGTCCTCAGGTCGACCCCCGGTACCCACACACACACAAAAAGAACAATTTAAAAAGCCAACTGTGGTGAATTTGGTAGGCCTGTACACGATTGGGAGTATTGGTACATTAACACAGCCTTTTAATGAAATATTTTGGCAGTATTTACCAAGAGCTGTGTAAGTTTTTACACTCTGGTAGTAATTGGAAACGTATTGTAAGGAACAAGGTAACCTGGAGAAAAATACTGTCCATAGGGATGTTTGTTCATTCATTGAATACTTATTAGTCGTTTACCAACTGCCAGGCACTGTTCTAGGAACCAGGGACTCAAATGAACAAAACAGACAATTGTTGGACTTCTTGGAATTTATTTATTTATTTTTTTTTTGTGGGTACCGGGGGGTCGACCTCAGGACCTCGCGCGCCAACAGGCACCTGTGCCACTGAGCGATATCACCGGCCCCTTTTTCGTATGTGGGATCTGGGAGTCGAACTCGGGCCCTCGCGCTTGCAAGGCAGGCGCTTAAGCCACTGAGCCATCTCACCGGCCCGACTTCTTGGAATTTAAATTGTTGAGAAGACAGATAATAAATTAAATAAATAGGTATAAGTATGTTACATGGAGATAAGTGCTTTATAGCAAAATAAAGCTGGGAAGTGTTGGGGAAAAGGCTGATGTGTGAGTAAAGATTGGTGAATAAAGATTTGAAAGAGGCAAGGGAGTGACCATGCAAGAAAAACCAGGAGAGATGTAGTCATTCATCAACTCTTTTCAACTTAATGGAAACCTGATAATAAAAAGCAAACCACAAAATTGTATATATGAGTGTGCAGTAGGGAACAGTGAGATATGGAGGTAATTATAGTTGTTTAGGGTGATGAGGTTTTTGTTTCATTCTTTACAAAATAATTTTCAAACATAGAAAATTAACACTGTGAGGCAGAGTTTTTATATCTGCCAAATGAGTTTTGTAGATGATAAAGGTTATTTTGGAATGAAATTGTTAGGGAAAGCTTCTATGAGTTGGTGAGACTTATTCTAGGTTGAAGAATGGAAGATTTTAGAATGGGAAGAATTTACAGGGGGGGGAAATGGGTAATAAATGTAAAATCCTAATTCAGTTCTTACCTTTCATTATTTTAGTTTTCATTCTTTCTGTTTTTTTTGAGATGGGGTCTTGCTATGTAGTTCAGGCTGGTGCTGAACTCACTAAACTCACTGTGTAGGCCAGGCTGGCCTTGAACTGGTAGCGATTCTTCTGCCTCAGCCTCTTGGGTGCTGGGATTACATGTGTGTGCCACCATGCTTGGCAGTCTTCATTCATTGTGGATAAAGGGCTTTCTATTTTCTCTTTGTGCAATTGATTTGCTTGTAAGAATATTTGGTCTCAAGATTCCTTCTCCTTGCTATTTGGGTAGAGGCTTGTGATACGTTGAAATGGAAGCTGAACATTTGGGGAAAAGAATTGTTCTGAAATGCTTTTGTATGAAAGAATCTTAGTATTGAGATCCTCTATCCTAGTGATGGCAAACCTTTTAGAGCGTTCAGTGACACGACAAATAGCCCACTGCGGCATGCTGTAGGTTCTCCACCACTGCTCTATGGGAATGGTTTTCCTTGGCAGCAGGAAACCTATATTGTTGATTTCTTGGGAATCTCCAGATCAGCAATGTTTATGGTATGTTTTTCATTAAAGTACTTTACTGAAAAACTCAAGCAATCTTTCATTGCTTTGTCTTATATTTAACACCCTTGATGCATCTAAAAACCTGATGTATAGGTCTCTTAATAATGTTATTTGTAGGAGGAGGAAGAAGAGTATAGAGACTTCTCCCAGGGTACCCGGCAGTAAGCTGTGTTCTGAAATAGTCTGTTATTCTGAAGGACTGTCTGTCTCTTGGCTGGGTGATTGAAATTAAATTGGGGGCTCAAAGCAATCACGGCAAGCTGAGACGCTTTCATGGTGTTGTCAGATTGCTCCCTTAGGGATACTCACAGATTGGGAATCTGTAACGTAGTGACTTCTCCACCTCTGGGGCTCCCCATCAATAACAGCTGAGATTTTATAGTACCTTTTTGTTTAAAGTGCTCCACAAACTGATTTCCTTGCTGCACACAGGAATCGTTTGAGCTTTCCCGAAAGACAGAAGCCTCTGTTGTGGAAAGTGACAGCTGTTTTACAGCTGCAAAGCAATGCACTATGGCATGACTTTGTTTTTGTTTCCTTCCACATTAGTGTATCTTCTAGGTGTGGAGCTAAATAATAAAGAGGGAGAAAATAAACACGAGGGTGAAAACATCACCCAGTAGGAAAATTAAGACCATTCTCAGTTGATGTTGAATTGGATGAGTAAATTTTAGCTTTTCAAGTTACGATTTGGCTTTGATATCAAGAGTTAGTGGTGGCGCAGAAAGATATTTTTGTCACCCATAAATAATTCCTGAGATTCATTTCTGTAGAATGTTAATAAAAATATATGGTCCCCCAGCATATAAAGAGGATTATATTTTGCTAGAGCTGTTTTTGGATTACCCTAAGTAAACCTATATTGGAGGAAAAAAACTCTTGAGAAGCAACTAAGACTCATCTAGGACAGCTTGTTGAAGAGCCTTGACCTGGTCAATTTTGCTATCTCCTTGATTCTTTTTGGTCTAGGTTCTAGCTATAATCTGCATCTTATGTGCATTGTGCTTTGTATGATATGTTACGATTTGTGGGAGGTGTCCAAGAATATCTGCAACATATGTGACCTAACTGCTATTTTTATAACACTTTATCTTCAGTGTGTTAGGATGGAAAGAATATAGATTTTGTGTGTAGGCCTGGATTTTATTATGAGCTCAGCATTTATTAGTCACTTAAGGTCTCTGAGCCTTAGTTGTCCTTTGTAAAATGTAGTTCATTAAGTTAATCAGATCCACTTAAAGAAAAAATGTTATGTGAAGTGTCATTTAGTGTCCAAATTATTTCAAAAGCACCCAGTAAATACTGGTTTCTTTTTTTCTTTCTAGCTATTTAGCACTATTTAAGAAAAATTCTAGCTGGATGTGGTGGTACATGCCTGTAATCCCAGCACCCGCCTGTAATCCCAGCACCCACCTGTAATCCCAGCACTGGGGAGGCTGAGGCAAGAGGATCACTGTGAGTTCAAGGCCAGCTTGGGGCTACATAATTTTTTTGTGGGGGGGGCTACATAATGAATTCAAGGTCCGCCTGCACTACAAAGCAAGACTCTGTCTCAAAAAAAAAAAAATCTAAACTACAGAATTTAGTGATATTCTTATGTGGAGACAGGACAGCCTAGGGAAAATCACTAGATTTGGGCATCGTTCTTCTAAAATATAATTAGCAGCTATCAGACCAAAAACAAAACAAAAAATATTACCCCATACTTTCATGATAAATACATTATATTTTATTTATTTATTTATTTATTTTATTTATTTATTTTTTGTGTGTGGGTACCAGGGGTCGACCTCAGGACCTCGCGCGCCAGCAGGCGCCCGTGCCGCTGAGCTATATCACCGGCCCTTTTTTCGTATGTGGGTTTTGGGAGTTGAACTCGGGCCCTCGTGCTTGCCAGGCAGGCGCTTACGCCGCTGAGCCATCTCACCAGCCCAACCGGCCCTTTTTTCAATACATTATATTTTAATAGTAAGGTTCAGTTTATACATTATACAATTTTTACCTTTGTTAATTTATAATTTTCTTTGAGGTAAATAGAGTCGATACTATTGTTTCTACTTTATAGACGAGTGTCAGAATTTAAGTGATTTACTAAAGGTTATACTCCAGGTAGATAGAAGGGCTAAAGCTTTCTCCGAGGATTTCTGCCACCCCCCCTTGACTGTTCTTTTTTGTTTTAATCCATATTCACAATGATAATGAAGTAGAATGAAAATTCTTTCGACAGAAGTATCATGGGTGTATGTATATTTTCTGATTACCATTTATCAAATATTTATTTTGTGTATAAACATCATGTTAAATACTGCATGTTTGTGTGTGTAATGTTGTAGTGCCAAATATAAGGCTTCTGCCCTAAATTTACAGTTTACCTGGGACATGGCAGAAACGTGGTAAAGTTAGAGTGTAAGATGTTTGTCTGAGTGGCAACTGAGCAAAGCAGCACGGGAGAGACTGGAGACAGGGAAGTCAGTTGAGGCAGGGGGACGATTGAAGTGAGTGATGACAGCCTCTAAGTGATGGGGAGAGGCATCTAATACAAATATGAAGGAGGAGTCCACAAGGTTTGGTGATTATGCTTATAGAAAACCAAGGTACCAAAGGTGTTTCTGAGGTTTGAAACTGAGTGACTGGGAGAATAATAAGAAATAAGACCAAATTGGGAATCAGTAGGGTAGGGTAGCAGTAGGGTAGTTGATGTATGTAGAGGGGAGGGACAGAACAGTATCTGAAAATCAGGTTCAACATCTAGGGCGGTGGTGGTGAACCTATAGCATGTGTGCCGCAGTGGGCTGTTTGTATCATTGAAAGCTCTAAAAGGTTCACTATCACTGATCTAGGGCATCTAAGCAAATTGAAAGATTTAGGAGTGAGGCTAGGTCCGGGGAGAGAAGTTGGTGAGTTGGCAGTGGCAATATAATGGCTAAAGTGAAATAGTTTGATAAATTTTTGAGAGCTTGGAGGATTGAACTTTAGGAAATGTCTGGTGTTCAGGAAAGAATAAAAACTGATAACCAGGCTATTTGTAAAACTTTAAATATAGAGACCATGAAGAGCTGACAAAGTTAGAGATTATCTCTTTGTTGTTTATAGTAGAACATTAGGAGTTTAAATAACCATCTCCTAGGGCCGGTGAGATGGCTCAGTGGCGTAAGCGCCTGCCTGGCAAGCGTGAGGGCCCGAGTTTGACTCCCGGAACCCACATACGAAAAAAGGGCCGGGGCCGGTGAGATGGCTCAGCGGCTTAAGCGCCTGCCCCGCAAGCGCGAGGGCCCGAGTTCAACTCCCGGAACCCATATACGAAAAAGGGGCCGGTGATATCGCTCAGTGGCACGGGCGCCTGCTGGCGCGCGAGGTCCTGAGGTCGACCCCCGGTACCCACAAAAAAAAAAAAAAAAAAAAAGGAACCATCTCCTAAATACTATAGCAGGCATCATTCAAGGAGAACAATGTAGATTATTCTTGTTACATATATACCAGTTATTATGGTGAAGAGCCCCCCATGTAGTTTCTATGTGTTTATTTTCAAGAACCAAGTTCATGGTTTTAAGAGACTACTACCTCATTCCCATCCTCACTCCAGCGAGTAGTGTGCACAAAGAACATAAAGAAGAATAATGGACTGAAGGAATTTGCAATATGAAGATTTTTTTTGAAGGGGACTGTCTCAGTCTGTTCCTGTGCTATAACAAAATACCTTAGGCTGGGTAACTTATAAATAATAGAAATTTATTTCTTACAGTCAGGGAAGTCCAAGATCAAGGCTCCAAGCAGATTTTTTGGTAAGAATGATTTTCTTTTTCCAAGATGGCACCTTCTTGCTGCATCTTCACATGGTAGATGGTCAAAAAGGGCCAGATTCCTTCAAGCTTTTTTTTGGTCTTTTTGAGACAGGGTTTCACTATAGTTCAGGCTGGCCTTAAACTCGCAGTGATCCTCCTGCCTCAGCCTCCTGTGTGCTGGGCTTATAGGCATGCGCCACCACACCCGGCCTTCTTCAAGCATTTTTATAAAGGCACTAATCTCATTCACACCCTAACCACCTCTTAATACTACTGCATTGGGAAATAAGTTTCAACATGAATTTTGGAGAGACACAAACATTGAAATCATAGAAAAGGATCAACGATCAAATCTTATTGTCAGTTAAGACTGATAACTCTCTGAAAAACATTAAAAAACAATTTTCAATATCCTAGTTGTACAGTAAAAATTTCCTTTTCTGCATTCTTAGACAGAGGTTTTCTATTATTTTAAAATTTTAGAATATACAGATGAGTGTTAAGATGAAAGAGATCAATACCCCATATTAAAACTATTGATTAGTGTCTTCCATTTTTATTGGGAGCTGAAGGAGATCATCATTTGAATCCACTACTAAATGTCCTGTCCCATTTTCTGTCCTAGAGCACGTGGGTGTGTTTATCTATTTTTGTTAATCCTATGGGCATCTCCATAAGTTTCAGATCTTTTTCTGTGAGTTTTAATGATATTCTTTTAGTTTTGTTCTTAGGGTCTTTTTTTTTTTTTTTTTTTTTTTTGTGGGTACCAGGGGGACGACCTCAGGACCTCGCGCGCCAACAGGCACCCGTGCCACTGAGCGATATCACCGGCCCCTTTTTCGTATGTGGGTTCCGGGAGTCGAACTCGGGCCCTCGCGCTTGCAAGGCAGGCGCTTACGCCGCTGAGCCATCTCACCGGCCCTTGTTTTGTTTTTTGAGACATGGTCTTGCTATGTAGTTCAGGCTGGTCCTAAACTCGCTATGTAGCCCAGGCTGGCCTTGAACTCTCAGTGATACTCCTGCCTCAGCCTCCCTAGTGCTGGGATTACAGGCATGGGCCACCATGCCTTGCTTTGCTCTTAGTTTACAGAAGGATCTTTGTAATACTTTGTTGAACTGGTTGCTTAGCAGTTTACTGTGATAATGTAGCTTGGAACAGATACATTAGCATTTGAAGATCTTGGTCTCTGCCCTGATTCAGTTATATATTGCATCCAAGGTTGGAATTAAAATTTCTTTTTTTCTTTTACAGCAACTGTAATATAAGTACAAATGAATATTTTTGTGGCATTTAATAGAACTATCTTTATGTTCATATATTCCTTTGTCCTTTGTGTTCTTTTTTCCTTTCTTACTCTCATAGGTTTTGGTACAATTTTTTTTTTTTTTTTTTTTTGTGGGTACCGGGGGGTCGACCTCAGGACCTCGCGCACCAACAGGCACCCGTGCCGCTGAGCGATATCACCGGCCCCTTTTTCGTATGTGGGATCCGGGAGTCGAACTCGGGCCCTCGCGCTTGCAAGGCAGGCGCTTACGCCGCTGAGCCATCTCACCGGCCCGGTACAATTTTTAAGACATTGCAGAATCACTAAACATTCAAAATAGAGTTCTGAAAATTTTATTTAGATACATGAGAAAATGGCCTGGACCAGAATGCTGAGGAGTGGTTAGAGAAACATATAGAAGAGTCCATTGACTGCTATTTCTAAGGACATTCAATTTTCAATGAAATTTGACTTTTTATTTCATTTCCTTGATAATTTTCCTAGTATCCAGTAAATGTCTTTCTTGACTGCTAAATGAAGATCTTATTTCTTCAGTGTGTTCCCAGTTAAAGTCTATTTGGAAAAGAACTGCCTATAGGGACTGCGTTTTTTAATGTAATATCAGCAGGTCTTTGGGGGTGAAATACTAAACCTGAAATTCCCTATACAGAACACAGTAAAATGATTTTTTATTTGCCCTTCTAACTGTGAAGGTGGTGAATTGTCTCTCTCGGATGCAGAATGCGGTACAACATAATCCTTTCCTATGCTTAGTATAAATTTATTAGATATAGTCCCTGCACACAGTCCAGCAGAGAACCCTGCATTACAGAAATAATTCTTGTGCTGCTGAGCTGGCAATTTCCCCACTTAATCACTTGTGTGACGTCATCTGTGCTGTTGGTAGGAAATGTGCTGACCATGTCCTGAGTTTTAAAAGGCAGTTGTGACAGGACATTAACTAAAAATAAAATTTAAAATAAACCTTTTAAGTTATAGTGTATGTCTTCAAATTCCAGGAGGATTAAAGTGGCAAAAATATTAATAAGTCTAACTTGGAGAACCACATTTTATAGTTGGTCACCTTGCAATCCAACTAATATGTTCATTCCAAGTTACCTTCTAGCACTAGAGTGATTGCAGAGCAGGGGAGGGAAGAAGTAGACAGGGAGGAGGTGTTATCCTCAAAGGTCTGAAATGGTTTTGTAGTTTTCGAATCAGTCTTAAACATTTCACCTTTGCTCTATAATAAGGATCACTCAGAACATCAGTTGTTGGCTTGAGATTTTTATTATGGTATCTGCAAGGGAAAGAGTCCAGGTGTTGGACACTGATGACTGTACTAGATTGCTATTGAATCTTATGTCATGGGGAGAAGGTAGGACCCCTAATGTGTATTTGATTTCTTGGCAGAAAGATGGATACTATGATGCTGAATTTGCGGAATCTGTTTGAGCAGCTTGTGCGCCGGGTGGAGATTCTCAGTGAAGGAAATGAACTCCGTAAGTCATTCTGAGCTGGTTTGTGCAAGAAGAAAAAACAGATTTCAGATTTGGGTTTTCTACAAAGCTGAAGTATGTTCCAATTTTAAAGTTGCTTTTCATTTGAGTTACCTAAAAAAAGAAAGTGATGGGCACTTACCCATGGTCAAAGCTTAATGGGTACTCATTCCAAATGGTCACTAAATTTTTTTCTATGGTTGCTCTTAAATGGATTTTATCCAGACTTTTTTCGTTATCATTTTTCCACTGAATAGTTGGCATTAGCTGCCAATTTCACTTTTGTACCATAAACTGGGAATAATTTGGTTTTCCAAGGATGATGCTTTTTTTTAGAATGATATTTGCATATATATATACATATATATATATATATGTATATATATATTTTATCTCAGCTTTTCTCAGTGTTCTGTGAAACATTTTCAGTTGAATAGGAAAAAAGTCATAATTTCTTTTTAAGGAGGGACTAGGCATTACTTTTACCTATTTTTTATATTTGATGCATGGTAATAAAGGATTGAGTTGGGGTGGAGAACTGGGGAGAAAAAGGAGGTGTTGACAGAGGGAACAGTCTGGGAAGTAAATTAGCAAGAAAAAGGGGGGGTTAATAGCACTGACGTTATGTAAAATAAGGGAATTATTCTATGGTAGCTTCTATTTCACAGGTTTAGTATTAGCCAATTTAGTAAATGTTGCTCTCGAGTCAGTCTCACTGATATAAAAATAATGCAAGAACTGTGTCTTGAACTTTTCTTTATCTCTGTAGTACTTAGTATGGCTTCTTGCTTATGCCATTCAATATTTTCTTTAAATTGATTGATGCTTTTAATAGCTCTTATCCACTTATAGGCCTTTCAGAACAATATTCTATTTTTTCTCTCTAATAGCTGCTGCATGACCCTGTCAGCTGGTACCAGCTCAGTAACCACAATGGCATACTAATAAGGCTTCTCTTTGAGGTCACATCATCTTGGAAGATGGATTACTTTTCAGTCTAGTGGGAAATATATGGAATAAGATCTTAAAACTCAGGTTCATTCAGCAAATATTTTGTGAAAACCTATCAAAGCTTTTAGTACCTGTTGAGTTGAGGGAAAGGGACAACTAAATGGCTTCATGGAGGAAAGTAGGGTTTGAATTGAGCCTTAGTTGTAGGGTAGTATCCTAAGAGACAAAAATGAAAGGGTACCTTGGGTCAAGCCACAGCCGGAGTGGAGGCAAGAGGGTTTGAAGGGAATGGAATTAAGGGCATATGACATAATCAGAAATGTGCTTTGGGAAGATTACCCTGGCAGTGAGGGTGTAGGCTACATTAGAGGCTGGGAGTCTGACTAGGAAGAATATGGTTGCAATAGCTCAGGAAAGAGGCTGTAAGAGGAATTTCCTAACTAAATAAATGCTTTTGGGATGGTGCTTGTGAAGATGGAAACAAGGGAAAATGCGTAGAAGAGATTGTGGTGATAAGACTTCTGGGAGGAGATGGCTGACAGCATGTGGAGACAGAGGGAAGAATCAGAGGTTTAGAGCCTTAGTAATAACTGCTGGCTGTAAAATAGGAATTGAAATGTCCTTATTTTCTTTATGGGAGTGCCATGAGGATTTGTAAGTAAATTGAGATAGATACTAGTTATGAAAATACTTTTTAGAAGTGATCATGCAGCCATAAAAACCTCACCCTTAAACAAGATATTTATTTTTACAGATATCTTTATTATATAAACAAATTTCTAGTTTTCCATTGATACCTATTTAATAATAGAGATCCCCCCCCATATCTAACTTGGAATGTTGGCTTTTGAGAACTTATTTTTTAGAATTTAGAATTTTTTTGTGCAGCCACTCCAGTATCCTTCCTCTTCTCAGATCCTAGGAAATTCCCCTGTCCCCACATATCTCCTGATTCCTTACTCTTGCTTTTCATCACAGCTTCATTTCTTTCTTTTTTTGTTTAGTTTTTCTAAAACTTATGTCCAAGGTTATTGAAAGATCAATGTGAAAGTTAATATTCCAATGAAATAACTTTAATAGCCTAGGTATTTTGTTATCCCCCCTCCCCATCTACATGGTATTTATTTTGTAATTTTTGTAGTCCTGGGGATTGAATCCAGGGCCTTGCACATGCTGGGCAAGTGCTCTAACACTGAGCTACATTTCCAGTTCTTTTTAAATTTTTATTTTGAGGCAGGGTCTCACTAAATTTCCCAGGCTGAATTCAAACTTTCCATTCTCCTGCCTCAGAATAGAAGGGGTCACAGGTGTATACCACCCAACCTGGCTATCTTCTATTTTTATTTTGTTATAAGCTGCCTGAATCTTTTTGATATCATTGGTTTATAAGTTAGGAATAGGTATAACTTAATATTTAGCAGGTGTCTATTGTGTGCCAGTGACATACAGTATTAGGTTTGTTCTACACAGTACTGTATTAAGAGATATATTGTAAAGCATGTGATATGATGCTGTTATCAAGAAAATTGTGGTATTTTAGTTTCAGAGATAGGATTTTCTTATGAAACAAGATAGTAGAATTAACGAAATAAACACTTCTGGGAAGTTTAGAAAGATTTAATGTGGAACAAACTGATTAGAAAAGTATTCATGGAGCAGTTGGGACTTGTAAATGGGTATGTGAAGAACAGCAGGTAGGGCATTCATTTGGAATGCATACCTTGGTCACAAGTGAGAAGGCAGAAATAACTATTGGTCTCTTCTGGGAGCAGGGACTGACAGGTTTAAGTAGAGAAGGTATTTGTTGTGTAGTAGCAGGAAGTAAGTTTGATTAGACTGGTAAGGTAGGCTTGGATGGCTGGAGTTTAAATTTGTACTGAAAAGTAGTTCTTTGTTCATGCAACAAATATTTGAGTACCCATGTGTGCTAGGTATGGTGCAAGGCATTGGATATAAAAGAGGAAAAGAGACACAGGGTCCTTGCCCTTAAGTTCAGAGGGTAGTGAGGAAGACAAAGAGAAGGGCCTGTCCAAAGATCTGGGGCTGGGGGTGAGATGGGGAGGGGTGATGGGAAAAAAAAAATTGGGATTTCTAGAATCACTTAAATCCATTTATTGAACTATGAACCAAATCCTGACTTTTAAATGAATCATAGATTATCCTCAATTTGTTCTAATGAAATTTCTCTCCTTCCTTCCTCCCCTCCTCTTGTGTGTGTGTGTTATAGGGAATTGAACCCAGGGCCTTTACACTGAGCTACATCCCCAGCCCTTTAAAAATTAATTAATTAATTTTTTTATTTTGAGACAGGATCTTACTAATTTGGTAAATTGTTCAGGCTTGGCTTGAACTTGGGATCTTCTTGCCTCAGCTTCCCACTTATAATTCCCTGGAATTATAAGTGTGCACCACCATGTCTGGCTCCTTCCTTCTTTTTGATAGATGAACTTCATATAGTTTATTATGTGTATAACTTTATAAAACAGGGACTCTGAATTTAATAAATCTTTTCAATGTGTGCTTCATGACGGGCTCATACCAGGCTGAATTGTGATTCACAAACGGACACAAAAAATTACCAAATTTTAGGGCCGGTGAGATAGCTCAGCGGCTTAAGCGCCTGTCTGGCAAGCGCGAGGGCCCGAGTTCGACTCCCGGAACCCACATACGAAAAAGGGGCCGGTGATATCGCTCAGCGGCACAGGCGCCTGCTGGCGCGCGAGGTCCTGAGGTCGACCCCCCCGGTACCCACAAAAAAAAAAAAAATTACCAAATTTTAACCAAATAATACTGAATTTATCGATTTCTAAAATCAAAATTTTTTCTGGTCTACAGTCCACAATTTTGACTCAATTCTAGCAAATGTTGCTCACAGCAGAATTGTACCTAAAAGGAATGTCTTAAAGCAGGCATACAAATGTTCTGGTTGGAATCTAATTTAAACCACGCTGGCCTAGTAATTTAATATTTTGTACTATTAAAATAAGGATTCATTCTTTGAATTTTTTTTTAAATATTAAACAAGAGCTTTTACTTGGTCATTTCACTGTGATAATAAAGAACAGAAGCACACTTTTCAACTGTATAGTCTTAACAATTTTCTAGGTCCTTCCTTGAAATGAATTGATGTTTGGTTTAGCTTCTATCTTTATTTAATTCAGTTACACCTTTAATATACGCCAATTAGCAGTTAGTAGGAATAAAAATCCAAACTTAATAAGACTTATCAAGAGGAAGTATCATAAAGAACAAACAAGCGAAATTAGGTTGAATGGAAATCTTTCCATTCTCAGATTGTTTTTCAATTTAGCAAATACTTGATCGTGTATCTAACACTTATTTAGAAATACCATGTTGCTGACCACAATGTGGAGCTAGAAATTTTAGATTGTATAGTTGAAAAGTGTGTTTCTTGTTAGTTTTTGAAGTCAAAGCATTACATACATCACCAACATGCACAAGTCATAAGTGCACTGCTTGGTGAATTATCACAGTAAACGGCCAAGTAAGAAACTCTTGTTTACATTTTTCTCCTATGAATCTAAAATGTTGAAATAGTTAAATTTGCAAAAGGATATATTGATATTTGTGCTTCAAAATAAATAACATGTTCCAGATTATTATTATTATTATTTTTTGTGTGTGTGGGTACCGGGGGGTCGACCTCAGGACCTCGCGCGCCAGCAGGCGCCCGTGCCGCTGAGCAATATCACCGGCCCCTTTTTCGTATGTGGGTTCCGGGAGTCGAACTCGGGCCCTTGCGCTTGCAGGGCAGGCGCTTAAGCCACTGAGCCATCTCATCGGCCCCCCCAGATTATTAACTAAATTAGCATATTGTTTATAAGTTTATATGGTAATACTTTGTTTTTGGTTCATGATATTGGCATTGTATAAGATAACTAGGTTATAACACCTTATTTTGCTAAAATTTGTTTGCCAAAAATTAAAGTTTTATGACTTGGTTTCTTTAGAATGAATTGGTATCCTAATTTATAACTTTGAAACTTAGTCAAGTTTTAAACATTATCATGTTGTTTCTTAGGTTAAATTCAAGTAGGAAAAGTGCCCTTGCTACCTAGAAATTGGCTAGCTTTGTGTGAGTGTGGCCCAATTTTAGCTATAAACTAGGTTAGCTTGACCAGCAGCAGTATATAGCTTGGAACCTTTTTCCATGATGTTGGTGGAAAGTGATGGTTAAAGATAGATTGAGGTTAACTAGAAAACTGTAAGGCTCTTTTGCGATGCATTATAGAAGGACCATCTTCACCAATAGCAGGTGTTAATGGATGCCACCAGCATTATCTAGCTCTGAGGTGCTGCCTTGGAAGCAGTGCTATTTTGGAAGCAGACATTTGAACAGAGTCCACATTCTGCTACCAGTGACTTTCCAAGAACTAATAGGATCTTCTCTCCTATTTTTTTTTTTTTTTAACGTGGGTACCGAGAGTTGAACTCAGGACCTCACGCTTGCCAGCAGGCGCTTGTGCCGCTGAGCGATATCACTGGCCCTTTTTTTCCTTTACGTGGGTTCCAGGAGTCGAACTCAGGACCTCACGCTTGCCAGGCAGGTGCTTATGCCGCTGAGCTATCTCACCAGCCCTTCTCTCCTGTTTTAACAACTGAAATGTTTACATACCCTTCAGGGCAGTGTTAAACAACAAAAGGAAATTGGCTCTTTACTTTCAAATCAATATTTGTATAATTATATAGCTGAATGGAATTGCAGGCCTAGACATCTATAATATTAATCTACATCTACTGGAGCATATTATGACAGTTACATTTGAATTTGCTGTCTAACGTCTCTGGTGCAATAACGCATGACCTCAGAGGAGGCTGTTTTTGTTTTAGAGCTGTAACTGTCCTGGTGCGTGACAGCTGCCCCAAGGTATCCCCCTTTGATTGCCTTCTGTTCAGGAGCTTTCAGTGTTGATGTTACATCTGGAGCCAGGTGACTAATGAGTTACATATTCCATAGCAGATGCCACTGGCTAAACCAAACATAGTGGCCTGTTTGAATCAGGAATTACTCCCCACAAAGCTCTTGTCTAGAGTAACAAATGTATCCAGGATGTGTTCCTGATTATTTTCAGCTGGGTTTGCCGGTAGCTCAGCTGGTCCCTTTATTATGTATTTGGAGTAAAGGTAACTATTGCACCCATTTATTTGAGCTGTTATACTCTAATACTTGAGTTATTACAGTTTTCGCCTGTCCTCAGAATTCATCCAGTTGGCGAAGGACTTTGAGGATTTCCGTAAGAAGTGGCAGAGAACAGACCACGAGCTGGGGAAATTCAAGGATCTTTTGATGAAAGCAGAGACTGAGCGTAGCGCTCTGGATGTTAAACTGAAGCATGCACGTAATCAAGTGGACGTAGAGATCAAACGGAGACAGCGAGCTGAGGCTGACTGTGAGAAGCTGGTGTGTATTTTTTTTTTCCTGCTAGCACAGTGGTGATGGGGGAAGGGAAGCATCATCTGATAATGTTTCCACTTGCCATATACACCCAGTTTCTTCTTCCACATTAAAGATCTAAAAGCAGCCTATCCTTTGGAGTTGAAATTGCAGCCTGTGACTCCACTGTTTATAGTTTGAAATTAAAATTTATTTTCTTCTTTAGACTTGAAAGTATTACTCAACAGACAGATTTCAAATGAGAATTTAAAGAATTAAAATGAGGAGGAAAGGCAGGGAAATTCTAGTGTACTTGATCCATCACAAGTTATTGGCCATAAGTCTACCAGAATATTTCATCCTTCCATGAATAATAGTCCTTTGGTATTGAGACAGGCAAGGCAATTCTTACTCTTCTGTTCATCACTGCTGTCTAATTCAGAGTAAAGGGCTGGATGTACTCAACTCGTTAAGCAGTGTGACAGAGGTACATTATCATTTTGCTGTGCTAGGGTGGGTTATGGTGCAGAGGAAAACCTTTGCTAGGAGAGACTAATTGATTTTGGTTCTATGTTAGATGCTTCAGTAAGCTCAGATTGTCTGGTTCCTGTGTGTTACAGCTTTGTATCCATTTTAATGCATTTTGCTCCACCACTTAGAAAGGTGAGTGATTGCTTTGATCCACAGAAGAAGCCACTAATTGTCCTGATAAAAATGACACTAAAGTGTTTTTGCTATGTGAAATCTATTTTTGGATGCCTATTTTGTGTTACTTTACTCTTAGATTAGCAGTTGGATCCAAAAGTGTTGTAGTGGAAGCCTCTCTATTCTAGAGTTCATTTTACCAGTCAGAAATCAGACCCACAATCTGAGCTTGATGGGAATTAATATGCTATTGGTGTAACTGCCTTCCTGAAGGCCCATTTGCATAATGTTGTATTTTAATGTCTTCTGGTCTGCCTGTCCCATAAATTTGAGGTGAAGCGTTCTTCCCTGGCTAGCTATAGTGTTTTCTCTGCTTTGGTCTATAGGAACGACAGATTCAGCTGATTCGAGAGATGCTCATGTGTGACACATCTGGCAGCATTCAACTAAGTGAGGAGCAAAAATCAGCTCTGGCTTTTCTCAACAGAGGCCAACCATCCAGTGGCAATGCTGGGAACAAAAGGTGGGGGAACTGCATCTGTTGTTATCTGATCACAAGCAACACAGCTGTCAGAAGTTCCTGTTATCTGAACTCTTAAATATACTACTTTTGGAGTGTGTGCTGAAGAAAGCAGAAGAAGACTTTGGGGGAAGGGTGGTGGGGAATAAAGGTACAGAGACTTCCTTATTTTTTTTTTTTTTTTAATCTCTCCTTTTAGGATATTTTTTCACCACGGGTGAAATTCTGATGTTGGTGCTAAATTGCCCATCAATAACTAATCCTGCACATTGTTAAGAAACCTAAAGGTGAAAGTGGCAGTTCAGCAATGCTTTCACTGTTCACTCTCCAGAGAGCTCTTGTAGCTTTTCTGGTTTAGAAAGCTGCTGTGAGCCAGGACTAGACAATAATTTTGGTTCCCCAGTATCACTATTTAAAATAGTCTCAGCCAGGCTTTGAATTTAACACTCCTGATACAGTAAGTAGGGAAAGGTCAGCACTCTTAGAGCTATTTGTTTCATTGCCTGGTTGTTTTATGGGGAATCTTTACCACTGAGAAGATATATGGGCTTAATTTCTTAAAAAACCAGTGCTGGGTAATATTATCATAGAGAGCAGCCACAGTTGGGGTCAAATTAAACTTAACTTTTCTACAGGGAATACCACCCATATCCCTGGCTGTAACTGTCACTCGTTATAAGCCCTTTCCTGAAAAAGCAAACTATACTGCACCCGTGCTTATGCACACAAACACACTCTCCATGAAAACTACAACTAAGGCAACCCAAACCACAACTAAGGTTTAAGCTTGTAGTTGTCTCCATAGAGAAGCTTCGGCTATGAACTTGCTCATATTACCTCACCAAAGGTACTTGTTTTGAGTGTTGGCAGGTTTTATGTTCTGTAGTCTCTGTGTCTAATATTGTGTTATTTTATTCTTCTAGACTGTCAACCATTGATGAATCTGGTTCCATTTTATCAGATATCAGCTTTGACAAGACTGATGAATCTCTGGTAATAAACATTTGATCTCTGAGATTTATCTGTTTTTTTTTTTTTTTTTTTGTGGGTACCGGGGGGTCGACCTCAGGACCTCGCGTGCCAACAGGCACCTGTGCCGCTGAGCGATATCACCGGCCCCTTTTCCGTATGTGGGATCCGGGAGTTGAACTCGGGCCCTTGTGCTTGCAAGGCAGGCGCTTACGCCGCTGAGCCATCTCACCGGGCCTTATCTGTTTTTCTTTTTTTTTTTTTTTTTTTTTTTTTTTTGAGGGTAACAATGGTTAATACATTATGTATTACTATCTTTAAGTTAGTTATTCAGGACACCAGACATTAGCATTCAATTGTCCAAACATTATTGGCACAAACCTTACTCTTCAATGAACTAAGTAAAAATGGTAGTGTATCTATCTTAACCATCTTATATATATATATATACAATTTTTTTCCCTTTCCCTTCTTTCTTTTCCCTATTCCAGTCTCTCTTTGCTTTTGACCAGTTTCTTTTTGATTCACCATGTCTATTGTACATTTTGGATCTTATTTACTCTTTCAGTTTCTCATACTAGAGAGATAATACGATGCTTACACATGTGCTTCTGGTTTATTTCACTTATGAGTATTTTCTCGAGTTGCATCCATTTACCTATAAAAGTCTCCAGTTTATCCTTCTTTATGGCTGAATAGTACTCCATTGTATAAAAATACCACATCTTTCTTATCCATTCCTCAGTTGATGGGCATTTGGGTTGTTTCCAAGATCTGGCTATTACAAATTGTGCTGCTATAAACATGGGTGCACATATATCGCTGTGGTATGATGTTTTTAATTCTTCTGGGAAGATGCCCAGAAGGGGAATAGCTGGGTCAAATGGGACCTCCAACCCTAGTTTTCTGAGGAATCTCCACACTGACTTCCACAGTGGCTGTACCAGTCGACACTCCCACCAACAGTGAAGAAGGGTTCCTTTTTCCCCACAGCCCCTCCAGCATTTGTTATTAGTTGATTTCTTAATAGTAGCCATTCTTTCTGGGGTGAGATGGTATCTCAGTGTTGTTTTAATTTGCATCTCTCGAATGACTAGTGATGTTGCACATTTTTTTGTATATTTATTTGCCATTAGTATTTCTTCATCTGAGAAATGTGTATTCATCTCAGATGCCCATTTTTGGAGTGGGTCTTTAAATTTGGGAGGTCTGATTTTTTTGAGTTCTTTATATGTTCTCGATAGTAATCCTTTGTCTGAGGAACAGCTGGCAAACATTTTTTCCCACATTGTGGGTTGTCTCTTCACTCTGTTGGTGGTTTCTCTTGCTGTGCAAAAGCTTTTTAATAAGATGAGATCCCAGTTATTGATTCTTTGGGATAGTTCCCGTGCGGTTGAGTTTTTATTCATAAAGTCTTTGCCTACACCAATGTCTCCAAGGGTTTTACCTATCCTACCTTCCAGCAGATTTAATGTTTCTGTTTTAATATTTAGATCTCTGATCCATTTTGAATTTAGTTTAGTGCATGGTGAAAGATATGGATCTAGTTTTAATCTTCGGCATGTGTAGAGCCAGTTTTTCCAGCACCATTTATTAAAGAGGCTATCTTTCTTCCAGCGAATGTGTTTGGCACCTTTGTCAAAGATAAGGTGGCTTAGTATGTCTGGGGTTGTTTCAGCATCTTCTAATCTGTTCCATTGATCTTCAGGTCTGTTTTTTTGCCAGTACCACACTGTTTTTATCACAGTAGCTTTATAGTATAATTTCAAGTCGGGGATAGTGATGCCCCCTGCCTTGCCTTTGTTGCCCAGAATTGCCTTTGCTATTCTAGGTCTCTTCTGATTCCAAATGAATTTTAGGATTGTTTTCTCTAATTCTGTGAGATATGCTGTTGGAATTTTGATTGGAATTGCATTAAATCTGTATAACAATTTTGGAAGTATGGCCATTTTCACTATATTGGTTCTTCCTATCCAGGAGCAAGGGATATCTTTCCATTTTCTGATATCCTCTTCAATCTCCTTTTTCAGAGTACTGTAGTTTTCAGTATAGAGGTCTTTTACATCCTTCGTGAGGTTGATTCCTAGGTATTTCATTTTTTTGGATGTTATTGTGAAAGGTATTGTTTCCCTAATTTCTCTTTCAGTAAGTTTGTTATTTGTGTACAGGAAGGCTATTGACTTTTGAGTATTGACTTTGTATCCAGCTACACTACTGAATTTGCTTATTAAATCTAGCAGTTTTTTAGTGGAGTTTTTGGGGTCTTCTGTGTAGAGTATCATGTCATCTGCAAATAATGATAATTTAACTTCTTCCTTTCCAATCATTATTCCTTTTATTTCTTTCTCTTGTCTAATCGCTCTGGCTAAAGTTTCCAGAACTATGTTGAATAAGAGTGGGGACAGTGGACATCCTTGTCTTGTTCCTGATTTTAGAGGGAAGGCTTTCAGTTTTTGGCCATTTAGTATAATATTGGCTGTTGGTTTGTCATAGATAGCTTTTACCAGATTGAGATAAAGACCCTCTATTCCAATTTTCTGTAGGGTTTTTATCATGAAAAGGTGCTGGACTTTGTCAAAAGCTTTTTCTGCATCTATTGAGATGATCATGTGATTTTTGTCTTTGGTTCTGTTAATATGCTGTATTACATTTATTGATTTACGTATGTTGAACCATCCCTGCATCCCTGGGATGAATCCAACTTGGTCATGGTGTATAATCTTCTTGATGATTTGTTGGATTCTGTTTGCCAGTATCTTATTAAGGATTTTTGCATCTATGTTCATTAGGGAGATTGGCCTGTAGTTCTCTTTCTTAGTTGGGTCCTTCTCTGGTTTTGGTATCAGGGTAATGCTTGCTTCCAGGAATGAATTTGGGAGTATTGCTTCCCTTTCAATTTCATTGAAAAGTTTGAGAAGTAGGGGCGTTAGGTCTTCTCTAAATTTCTTGTAGAATTCGGCAGTGAATCCATCAGGGCCTGGGCTTTTCTTTGTTGGGAGGTTTTTAATTACATCTTCAATTTCATTGGCTGATATTGGTTTATTTAGGATTTTTAAATCTTCTTGATTCAGCTTTGGTAATTCATACGAATCTAGGAATCTGTCCATTTCTTCTGCATTTTCCATCTTAGTAGAATATAAATTTTCAAAATAGGTATAGATGATCTTCTGGATTTCTGCAGGGTCTGTCGTGATATCACCCTTTTCATTTTCAATTGCATGGATTTGAGTCTTTTCTTTTCTTTTTTTAATAAGGTTGGATAAGGGTTTGTCAATCTTATTTATTCTTTCAAAGAACCAACTTTTTGCTTCATTGATTCTTTGTATTGTTTTTTTATTCTCCAATACGTTAATTTCTGCTCTGATCTTTATAATTTCCTCCCTTGTACGGGCTTTTGGCTTAACCTGCTCTTCTTTTTCTAGAAGCTCGAGGTTCACCCTTAAGTTGTTTATTTGCGCTTGCTCTATTTTCCTGATATAAGTGTTTAATGCTATAAATTTCCCTCTTAGGACTGCTTTCATTGTATCCCATAAGTTCCGGTATGTTGTACTGTCATTATCATTCAGTTGTAGAAAGTGACTAATTTCTTCTTTAATTTCATCTGTGACCCATTGGTTGTTCAGGAGGATGCTGTTTAATTTCCATGTGTTTAGGGAGTTTTTGTGGGATCTTTTGCCATTGATTTCCAATTTCATTGCACTATGGTCTGATAATATGCATGGGATAATTTCAATTCCTTTGCATTTACTTAAGCAGGTTTTATGAGCTAGTATGTGGTCTATTTTGGAGAACGTCCCATGTGCAGCTGAGAAAAATGTGTATTCTGATGTTGTGGGATGGAACACTCTGTAGACATCTACTAAGTCCATTTGTTCAAAAGTTTGGTTCAGTTGTACTATTTCATTATTGATTTTCTGTCCAGTTGATCTATCTTTTTGTGACAGTGGAGTATTGAGATCTCCCAATATAATTGTATTAGTGCTTATTTGATTTTTCATGTCCTTTAGTACTTGTTTTATATAGCTGGGTGCATTGGTATTTGATGCATATATATTTATGATCGTTATCTCTTCCTCTTGGATTGTTCCCTTTACAAGGATGTAATGACCGTCTTTATCTCTCTGAATCCTTCTTGGCTTGAAGTTCACTTTGTCTGCAAAAAGAATAGCTACCCCTGCTTTTTTCTGGGTTCCTGTGGCATGGAGTATTGTTTTCCATCCTTTGACTTTCAGTCTATGAATTTCTTTCTGAATTAAATGTGTTTCTTGTATACAGCATATTGTTGGATCTTGCTTCTTGATCCATTTCGCCAGTCTGTGCCTTTTGATTGGTGAATTGAGACCGTTAACATTGATGGTTAAAACTGATATGTATTGACTTGTCATGATATTTTCCTGTTGTTGGTTCCCACTCTTTGTTTTTCCGCTTTCCGGCTATTTAATTATTTGCCCTGCCTGGTGGATTCCTTCTGTTGGGGTTCCTATCTCTTTCTAGAATGTCCTTCAGAACGTTTTGGAGTGCTGGTTTGGTGGTCATAAATTTTCTCAGATGTTCTTTGTCATGAAAGTATTTTATTTCTCCATCAATTTTGAAAGATAGTTTTGCAGGGTACATCAATCTGGGCTCAAAATTATTTTCCTTTAGAGCTTGCAATACATCATTCCAAGCTCTTCTTGAATTGAGGGTTTGTGCTGAAAAGTCAGCTGTGATTCTGATGGGTTTTCCTTCATAGGTGATTTGTCTCTTCTCCCTAACAGCTTTTAAGATTCTGCCCTTCTGTTGAATTTCTGGGATCTTGACTATAATATGTCTGGCTGAAGTTTTTTTTTGATCATGTCTAGTTGGTGTTCTAAAAGCTTCACTTATAGGGGTGTCAAATTCCTTTTCTCTTCCAGGAAAGTTCTCCCTGATTATGTCTTTGAACAAGGTTTTAATGTCGTTGATGCTATCTCCTGCTTTTTCATTTATTCCAATTATTCTTAAGTTGTTTATCTTTGAGTCATCTAGCAGCTGCTGAATTGATTTTTCATGGTCCCTTGCTATTTTTAAGAATTTTTCCATTTCATGATCACTAATTGCAAGCCTGTCTTCTATATCTGAGATCCTGTCCTCGCATTGGCTTATTCTGCTACAAATACTTTCAATGGAATTTTTTATCTCTTGGATATCTGCTTGAATCTGCCTTATAGATTCCATTTCTTTCCTATGCTGAGCATTCATGGTTTCTATAGTTTTCTTAAGTTCATCTATTTTTTTGTCTGTATCAGCTATAGTGTCCTTAAGCATGGTCTTCATTGTAGACATTATCTCTGCAGTTATCTGTGAGATTATTTCTGTTTTAATTTTTTCCAGAACCTCATTCAGTTGCTTTGTTGTTACCACTTCAGATAGGCCAGGTGGGTGGCTTTCGGATTGTCCCACCTCGTTGCTCCCTAGGTTTGCCTTTGGTGAATTGGATGTGTGTGGTTGCATCTTGTTTAAGTGTCGTCTCATTTTTTCTTTCTTTAATTCCTGGGGTGATGTTTGCAAATTACCTATAGTAGGTTACTTTATTGCTAGTGTTTAAGATCTTTAGAAGATGACTACTTCTCTGCAGTATCTTCCAAGTGGAGCTTGCTTTTAGGTTTTGAGCTTTCTGCCAGATCCTACCTCTTCAATTCGTTGGGTATGCGAAGTTGCTACCTGTTTGGCCCAGTCCTTGATTCTTTGGTACTGTGCCACTGTATTTTCTGTGTCCCTTAGTCAATCTCAATCCTGTCCGGCAAGTTCTCAAGACTTCTGGTTCTTCAGCTCCTAGAAGATCGAGGACCCACAGCTCCTCTCCTTGCTCCAACTGGGAGATCAGCTCCGGCTTCGGGATAGGGAATCCTGGGTCCGCGCTGCCACCCGGGCCACTACCTTATCTGTTTTTCTTAACCCTGCTCTCTTAGCAGTATCTCTCCTGTTCTCTCTTTTGGACACCTCTACCTATTATTATTGCTTTATTAGTTGATATGCTACAGATGCTGAGCTAGCAATTTAAAATATAAATTGATGCACACTATAAGAGATTGGCTTATAGTATTTGTTTAGTTTCTGGAAGTATAAATGTAGAATTCAGGATTTGGCTTGAGTTTGTTTATTTAAAGGATCTCTGAGCTGAAGGTACTAATTGATTATATCTTGACTTATTAAAACTCCAGAGCAATAAAAAATAAATTAGGGGCCGGTGAGATGGCTCAGCGGCATAAGCGCCTGCCTGGCAAGTGTGAGGGCCCGAGTTCAACTCCCGGAACCCACATACGAGAAAAGGGCCGGTGATATTGCTCAGCAGTACGGGCGCCTGCTGGCGTGCGAGGTCCTGAGGTTGACCCCCGGTACCCACAAAAAAAAAAATTAGCAAAAATATATCCTGGGGTAAGTAGACTTGTGCTTTATTTCTGAACTTGTTTGGTTCTTGAGGAAAGCTTAGCCACACTTCATAATTAGAAGGAAACCAAGTTTCTGGGACTTCAGTCAAAAGAATGTGATGAGAATTTCTAGGCAGTATGTGTAATGCTTTGATCAACAATTGTTAACACATTTACATTCTTTGT
The DNA here is from genome assembly GCA_028451465.1 of Erethizon dorsatum. Taxonomy (NCBI): domain Eukaryota; kingdom Metazoa; phylum Chordata; class Mammalia; order Rodentia; family Erethizontidae; genus Erethizon; species Erethizon dorsatum. The sequence goes on from CM051834.1 coordinate 52,279,224, forward strand.
TACCCTGCTTTTATGAGGCAGTACCCTTCTTTTATGGTGGTGTTTCTGCATTAAAGGTCATCTGATATTTTAGTCTTCGATATTCAGGAGACTGGTAGATTATTGATTGGTGTATCTTCTGTTGCTGACTGAAACCTAGAAACCAAAAACAATAAATCAGAGGAAGTTATTAGTGGTTGGTTTTTTGACATAGCAAAACAATGGCAGTTATTACATGGCTAGGGGTTTTCTATTCGAATTCAGTGTTTGACTAGGGGGAAAAAAATGACAATTTTATAGAGATTTATTAGGCAGCCCCTTTTTTTGAGAGCTTGTTTGGAGGTTCTAGCAGGGGAGTGCAGCTATGTATACCCCTGACCAAGAAAACTGTCTTCCTCTGTTGAGGGGTGGTCATCCTCTTCGACCAAGCACACAGCTTCACAGCTTGAGCTTCAGGAGGGATGCTCATGTGAGGGAGGAAAGGAACACCTGCCTGCCTGGCCAGCCAGATCAACCGAATCAACCCTGACTATCAGTGGGGTGACAGATGTCGCAGCCAGATCACCTTCACATCCAGCAGCTCCTTTTTGTAATAAGGAATGATATAGAATAGGTTTGGGATTAAATAATATAACAAGAATATACTAGCAGCTGATTTTTGAGCTAGACCTATGCTGTGATACCTGTTGTAACTGAAGCAGAATCAAGCAACCAGAAGCTAAATTACTTGACCTTGAATTGAGGAAGTAAAATTAATTTAGTTGAGCATCTATTTGCAGCATGCAACTGTTTCTAGATACTGTGTTTTCATTAACGATCAGGAGTAAGAAAATCACTAATAGGCAACTAAAATGAATGCAAATGGTTAAGTGAATTGAAACTAGACCACGGTAAAAGATAAATGATTCTTCAGTGGTGAACCTCTTTTTTTAGTCCCCAAGGCAGAGGGATGATTGAGAGACATAAAACCTAAACTTCAATGTTTAAAATGGCAATATGGTACAAAACATCTGATGAGACAGTAGCAATCCCTTAAGGTCAAGAAGCACATCTAACATGATCAGTATAGTGCCTAACATTCTGTAAGTCCTAAAACTAATTACAAAAATAATCAGAAATAAAGGATCAGGCACCAGAAATAATCACGACAGAAGTTGATTCTTTAACCTTTTCTTGCCTCTGTAGTATTGATTCCTGCTTCTATTATAATAGCTTCAATTTTGAAAGAAAGTATGTTAACTTACTATAGACCTATAGCTACAACATTGGAGACCTTCCCTATCCCTCTCCTCAAATTGTAAGTTAGGTATTCTGACTCAAGAAACCTTGCGCCGGTGAGATGGCTCAGCAGCATAAACACCTGCCCGGCAAACACGAGGTCCTGAGTTCGACTCCCGGTACCCACATACGAAAAAAGGGCCGGTGATATCATGCAGCGGCACGGGTGCCTACTGGCACGCGTGGTCCTGAGGTCGACCCCCGGTACTCACAAAAAAAAAAAAAAAAAAAGAAACCTTGAAAGTTCACTGGAAATTTATGTGCATGGGCCTTGTGGGAGGGTTATCCAGAGAAAGAAATTAATAAAATGTATTGTCAACAGGATTGGGATTCTTCTTTGGTGAAAAATTTCAAACTGAAGAAAAGACAAAAGAGGGTATGTGTGTTTTTTTTTTTTTTCCCCAAAGTAACACCAAAAGAGCTTTCTTTGCAAAATTTGCCATGATACTGCATTCTGGACATGCTGCTCTAGCTATTGTTAAACACATATAAATGAATTAATGCTGTGGGGAGGTATTAATATTCCTATAGTGATTTGGGACAGAATTCTGTCCTATTGCACTGGTCCGGGCTGTATCTCAATTCATTCATGTAGTAGAAAAGGATATACTTGTTTATTTTGAGTTGTCATATGAATTTTTATGCAAGACTTTCATGCTCTAATACAAGCTTCAGATGAAATGTGTGTATAATAGGATATAGAGATCTATCTGTGTGTGCTTGTTTAGGGTACTTAATGTGTTTCCAAAGACCTCATGTACTAAGATACGATTACAGCTCTACTTTTTCTGGTGCTGTCATCTAAATTTCTCCAAAGCTTGTTCGTTTTCTTTTCTGGGGCACTGAGAACATTTTTGTTCTTGTGCAACTTATTCTTCATGTGGCAATGAGCAACAAAAGAGAGCACATTTTTTTTTATTGTAGCCTTGGTCCTTAGGATGTGGATCTAGTTGTCTGATGGAATTATTCAATCTTCTGTGCTTCACATATACTTGGCACTAAAGTGTTTGGTCTTTGTTCCCTTTGTAGCGTTCTAGTAGCCAACAATTTGTTGATGGACCCCCTGGACCTGTAAAGAAAACTCGTTCCATTGGCTCCACAGTAGACCAGGTAAGAAAGGGCAGGCCAAGAGAAGGGTGTTCTTGAATACACAGGAGATTAGTGGCCCTGAGTATTAAAATGGCTAAGTCAACATTACAGTATTACATTGAGAGATGTTTTATGAGAGTTTGTCTATGTAATAAGATCCTATCATTCATATAAGTAGAATTACTCTGATAAAGTAAACAGCTGTCAGCTATATGTTTGAGTCTTTATTGCTTATATATCTATCCTTGTGACCTACATTTGTATTTTAAAAAATGAGATTTTAAGTTGGAGCTGGAGCCATAGACTAAGATTCAGGAATTTTTCACCATTCCAAAATGTTCTACAGTGGAAAGTCAGACTTGATGTTCATCCTTCTCTCATTACTAATTTTATTCCAGGGGAATGAATCCATAGTTGCAAAAACTACGGTGACTGTTCCCAATGATGGTGGGCCCATTGAAGCTGTATCCACTATCGAAACTGTGCCATATTGGACCAGGAGCCGAAGGAAAACAGGTCTTTTGAACTTGTGGCTAAATTGCCTGTGTAAACCCACTGGTACAATTGGAGAGAGTTGGTTTCTTAGAACCTTCTTGAGACAGGAATTGGTTGTAATGGTAGTTTCTTACTGCTACCTTCTAAGGACCAGAGATCTGTTTGTGTCCTGTATCTTCAGGTTGCTAGCCTGGTCTGTGCCACTAATGGATTAACCAGCTTCTCTCTCTCTCTTTTTTTTTTTTTTTTTGAGACAGGTCTCACTCTGTAGTGCAGGCTGGCGTTGAACTTGAGGCGATCCTCCTGCCTCAGCCTCCCAAGTGCTGGGATTTACAGGCATGCGCCACCATGCCTGGCAACTAGTTTCTTTTGAAACTGCATTTTTGCATACCTATTGGAATTTACTTTGGGTTTTGGTTATAGACTACAGTGTGTCCACTAGTTATGTTGAAATTGGGGCTAAAATTCAGATGCAACAAAGTAGTTAGAAGTTTAATTTTGCTAGGTACTTTACAACCTTGGAACAGTGACTCCACCCTGAGCAGCAGACCACTGGAGCCAAGAATGGACACCAACACCTCAGGCACACCACAGAGTAATGGAGGGATGCGTCTGCATGATTTTGTCTCGAAGACGGTAAATCTGTGATTGCTTCATTTTCTTTAGGACACATTTAGTTTTTTTAATTGTGAAAGTGATTTTTTTTTTAATTGTGAAAGTATTATGTGCTGGAAATAAATGTAAATTCTTTAGTGTTTTGAAGTTATGTGTTGAATTCCCTTCCTGTTTTCAGTCCTACTCTCTGGAGGTAATATCAGTTACAGAAGGTATGTGTCTTTCTATTCTGTGAATGATATTGAATTAAAGAAAGCAACTTTTCAGAAGCAGTTATTTGTACTTTTTAGTGATACATGCTTATTTTATGCCTGATTATAGCACCTTATGTTTTCAAAATATTTTAACTTTTTAAATTTGATTTCCTCCTAAAAACCCAAGCAAACTAACCAGAGGTTCATAGGAGTTAATTCACTTGTTTGAGCCATATGATAAATAGCAGATTTAACATCCAGGCTTTCTGATTCCTAGTCAACAAACAAATTCTTTTCACTCCTGTACACTGCTATGTTTCAGTTGGATGGCCTTAGGCAAGTTACTTCCTTTTGTTTCAGTTTTCTTATCTTAAAATGAAAAAAAGCAGCTGGGGAGATAGCTCAGCGCACACAGTGCCTGCCTGGAAAGTGTGAGGTCATGAGTTCTATTCCTGGTATCTAAAAAATAAAATAAAATGAAGAAAACAAAACCTTCTTTATAGGATTTTTGTGAAAAAATAAATGTGTGTAAAGGACTCAGGAGTTGTTAGGTATATACTCAGTGCTCATTACACGTCGGTTGATGATGACAGTTTTGTAATTCATACTGTTCTCTTCCTTCTGCCCTGTTTTGTTCTTAGGTTATTAAACCTGAATCCTGTGTTCCATGTGGAAAGCGGATAAAATTTGGCAAATTATCTCTAAAGTGTCGAGACTGTCGTGTGGTCTCTCATCCAGAATGTCGGGAACGCTGTCCCCTTCCCTGCATTCCTACCCTGACAGGAACACCTGTCAAAATTGGAGAGGTATTACTCCCGGAGGTTTATTTAGCTTTTCAAAGGCTTAGTGTCAGGCTTGCTTTTTTTTTTTTTTTTTTTTTTTGGTGATACTGGGAATTGAATGCAGTCTTCACAAACTACATCCCCAACCCTTTCTTAAACTTTTTTTTTTTTTTTTTACTTTGAAACAGGGTGTCACTAAGTTGTTAAATTCCCCAAACTCGGCTTGAATTTGCAATCTTTCTGCCTCAGCCTCCCAGAGTACTGAGATTATGGGTGTATGCCATTATGCCCATCTTCAGTTTTTGTTCTAAAATTACTAATGCCAAATATATTTCTTTCCATGAACAATGAATAGAAATTGTAAAATGTTAACCCGTAGCCAAGTTGTGTTTGGGTTTGTTTAATAACCTTTCTAAACCAAACTCCTCTTCACTCCTGTTTATTTACTCGTCCTTTATTCCCTCTCCTTTCTCCTTCCCTTCCGTTCTTTTCTAATTTTCTCCTTTCCTATCCTATTTTGGAAAATTTCAGACATATATGAGTAGCTAGGTTAATATAACTAACCCTTGGTTCTTGTCACTTAGCTTCCATGATTTACTAAAGTCTATTCTTTTTGGTTTTTTGAGACAGGGTCTCTCTCACTATGTAGTTCAGAGTGGCTTCAAACTTGTTGCAATCCTCCTACCTCAACCTCCCAAGTGCTGGGATTACAGGCAAGAGCCACCATGCCCAGGTTTTCTAATCTTAAGAGTTCTTATCCATGTATATATAGTTTTAAAAAATTCTTTTGTATTCTAATATGGAACCATAGAGTTCTCCCCCATAGGTAGGTTTGTGTCATGATCAACTATGAAAAGTGTTAAAAATTTTTTTAACTGAGAATAATCAAAGTGTAAAAAGATTTTCTTTCTTTATAGTAATAAATTAGCTTACATTAAAGACCATACCTGTAATCTCATTATGGCTTGCTTTCTGCTATTCTTGAGTGGATGAGGAGGCAGTCATAGTTGGTGATCTTATTTGTTCATGCAAGAATGTGGTATGCTTGATCATAAATCAGTTCTAGTGTGGAAGTAGAAAAGAGTATAGAAAATCTCTGTTTTAATATATGCTTTGATAGCCAAGTGTGGTGGCACACTCCTGTAATCTCAGCACTCAGAAAGCTGAGGCAGGAGGATTGCTGTGAGTTTGAGGCCAGCCTGGGCTACAAAGTGAGTTCAAGGCCAGCCTGAACTGCATAGTAAAACCCTGTGTCAAAAAGACAAAAAAAAAAAAGCTTTGAAAATAAGAATTTAAAAGTTGGCATGATTAGCCCAGAAGTGGCGGTACATGCCTGTAAGCCCAGGTGAGGCAGGGAGGATCACTGTGAGTTCGAGGCCAGCCTGAACTACATAGCAAGACCCTGTCTTAAAAAAAATTATGATGTTCCAACCTGAGTATTAGTCTGGAGGTGATGTTTTGGGTGAGGAAGGTGGTAGTAGGAGTTGAACCAAGGGCCTTGCACATGCAAAGCAAACGCTCTGCCCCTGATCTACATCCCCAGCCCTTGGAGGTGGTTCTTCACACATGATCTTTCTCTGTTGGTCAAAGTAATATAAATAGTAGTTTAAAACTCTTTTTTTTTCAGGGAATGCTGGCTGATTTTGTGTCTCAGACTTCTCCGATGATCCCTTCTATTGTTGTCCACTGTGTAAATGAGATTGAGCAGAGAGGCCTGACTGAGGTAAGAGTCAGCTCTGGGTCGGGGTGAATTTGTTATTCATGTTAATAATTATGAGATTCTTAAATAAAAATGTTATCTTGATAATAGACAGGCTTATATAGGATCTCAGGCTGTGACCGAACAGTAAAAGAGCTGAAAGAGAAATTCCTCAGAGTGAAAACTGTACCCCTCCTCAGCAAAGTAGATGATATCCATGCCATCTGCAGCCTTCTGAAAGATTTCCTTCGAAACCTCAAAGAACCTCTTCTGACCTTTCGGTTAAACAAAACCTTTATGGAGGCAGCAGGTAAGGGCGATCTTAATACTTGAATGTAGATTCCACCAGGGCTGGAATTTTTCACTCTTTTTATTCCTCTATCCCCTGCCCTGTACAGTGCCTGAAATACAGTAGGTGTTCAAATAGTTTGATAGGTGAATAATTGTATATGTGTCCTCATGCCAGTCTTCTTTCTAAACTGTACAAGGTATTAATGAGGTTTTTTTGTTATTGTTGATCTTGTTTTCTGGTCAAGTTTTAGGCTGTTCTTTTGAAGGTAGAACCATTTTTGATTCTTCTTCATACTCCATCTGATCCATTGTCAAATCTTGTCTGCAGTTTTGTAAAATATATTTTAATTTTGATATTTTTGAGGGGGGTAATAGAAGTACAACTACTTATGACATGCTTCACCCCCTCAGATATGTAAGGATCTGCTAGCTGATTGTCCTGTTTCTACTTGTGTCCTTTATAATATGATGTTCATACAGGAGCTAGAGTAAGTAGTCCTTTTAAAATTTAAGTTTGATGATGTCTCTTCTGTCCTTAATATCCTCCAGTATCTTCCCATCATTTTTTAGAAAGAGGTCCACAGGATTTAACATGGCCCAAAAGATTAGACATGGTTTGGCTCCTGGTTATATCTCTCACACCATTTTGCTCAGCACCCTTCTCACCTTTCAGTTATCCTGGCATTCTTGCATTTATTAGACTATATCAAGCTTTCTCCCCACCCCAACTTCTTCACAATTGCTATTATCTCAGCCTTGATTGCTGTCCCACTAGATAGCTGTGTGGTTTGCCCCTTTATTTCTTTCAAGTTTTTCTTCAGATATCTTGTCCTCAGAAATACCTTTCATGATCACCTTTCTAAAATAACAGCTCCCATTACTTTCTAGCTTCTGGACCACCATATATTCTTTATTATATATATCACTACCTGAGATGTATTTGCGTTTTGACTAACTCCTCCAATAGAATGTATGTTCCATGAGGCAAACGACTATCTGTTTGCTTTATCCTTAACATTTAGAATAGTGCCTGGTACACAGTACAGTAGGCCCTTAAATATGTCTTATCGGTGATTACCTTCTTGGTAATTGCCACTGTAGTTGTCTGTCTTTTCTGCCTAGCAGATAGGTTGCCAGCTGTTTTCCCTAACTACAAGGGCTATTTTTTTTAAAAAGTTCTGACTTCTAATATTGAGCTGTTGGCCAGTGTTCTGCTTGTTAATGAAACTAGAGTCTGATGCAGTCATGAACCTAATCAGAAGTTTCAGAAGCTTACTGTATAGATGAGGCTTTGTGGTCGATATCTTGGAAGGCCGCTGTCAAGGGAAAGAAGTCTAGACCTCTTGGTGCTCTCTTTTCATTTACAGAAATCACAGATGAAGACAACAGCATAGCTGCCATGTACCAGGCTGTTGGTGAATTGCCCCAGGCCAACAGGGACACATTAGCCTTCCTCATGATTCACTTGCAGAGGTGAGTACAGCAGAAACTTGTTCTGGGAGTTAGGGACTTTTCCAAAGAGAAGATAATGTGGGATAGGTGTTAGGGAATGTGAGAGGTGAATTGTTTCTTGTAGAACTTATATTTGGTCTGCATGTAAGTGGAGGAGTAGGTCTTTAATTTAATACTCTTTTGCTTAGAGTGGCTCAGAGTCCAAGCACTAAAATGGACATTCCCAATCTGGCTAAAGTCTTTGGCCCTACCATAGTCGCCCATGCAGTGCCCAATCCAGACCCGATGACAATGCTACAAGACATTAAGCGTCAACCCAAGGTAGGCATGTGTGTATCTGTGTGTGTGTGTGTGTGAGTGTGAACGTGAGCAGTGTGATGATGTGAAAGAATGATGAAAAGTAAGCCTTGAGCTTTGGAAATTTGCAAATATATTTGGTGTTTTTTAGGTGGTAGAGCGCCTGCTTTTATTGCCCCTGGAATACTGGAGTCAGTTCATGATCGTGGAACAGGAGAACATTGACCCTCTGCATGTCATTGAAAACACAAATGCATTTTCAACACCACAGACACCAGATATTAAAGGTCAGGCTTAAGTTGTGCTTCTTTGGGACCTTGTCTCTTTAATCTCGGTTATATACTGTATTCTTTTCCGTCTTTGCTACAGTACTGTTTAAAATTCATATTCTTTAATAAAAGTTAAATTTATTTTGAAAATTCTAACACTAAAGGAAAATTTGTATAGTCTCACCATCCTAATTTTTTTTTTTTTTTTTTTTTTTTACTTTTCCTTGTATTCCTTTATTTATATGGATGTATTGCTTTTTTCTTTTTCTTTTTGGTTGTGCTGGCTGGCGATTGAATGCAGAGCCTCATGCATTCTAGGAAACCAGCCTACCACTAAGCTATATCCCCAATCCCTGAATTTATATCTGTAATGTAGATAATAGTGATTTAGACATAATTTGTTGTTATTTTACTTACCATACTATGAGAATTGTTTTTCTGTTACTATATGATCTTTTTAAAAGTTTATGTGCTACTGGGGATTGAACCCAGGACCACACATGCTAGGCAAGTGCTCTACTACTGAACTACATCCCCAGCTCTCTTTCTTTCTCTTTCTCTCTCTCTTTCTCTTTCTCTCTCTCTGTTCCCCTTTTCCCTTTCTCCTTTCCCTTCCCCCTTTTTTTTAAATTTTGAGACACAGTCTCACTTATTTACCTGGCCTGGCCTTAGACTCGTGATCTTCTTACCTCAGTCTTCTGAGTTTGTGGATTTACAGGAATGCATCTGCTACTATATAATCTTAGCATTTTTATAGTAGTAAATAATAAGTTATTTAATTGTTCTGTTAGATATTGACATTATCTTTGAATTTTTCATGATTACAAATAATGCTGTAACCAACATTATATAGATATACCCTAATAATAAACTTGCAAGAGTGGGAATCAACTAAATTAAAAGACTTAACACATTCATGACAGGGCCGTAATTGAAATGTCTCACTGCCAGGTGGCTTGAATCACCAGTGGTACATGCGTGACTATCCCATACGTGACTGTACCACTTCTACCACTAGTGGTAAAGGCTGGTGGATGAGACAGTCAAGCACTTACCACCTGTGATTCAAGATGGCGGGAACATGTTAATCATTTTTATGTTTCTTTCTTTTTTTTTTTTTTGTGGGTACCAGGGGTCGACCTCAGGACCTCACGTGCCAGCAGGCACCCATGCCGCTGAGCGATATCACTGGCCCTTTTTTTGTATGTGGGTTCCGGCAGTCGAACTCGGGCCCTCGCGCTTGCCAGGCAGGCGCTTACGCCGCTGAGCTATCTCACCGGCCCCCATTTTTATGTTTCTTGATATATTTTACCAACTTGATTTCTTGAAAGGCTTTTTGCCAATGTTGTCACCAACAGTTTGTGTGGATAAGGTGGTTTCATTCCAATTTCACTGGCATTGGAGACCCATTCTTTTCATTAGTGCAAGTTCCTTTTAAAGGAAGCATATTGTTTGTTCTAGTATAAAAATTAAACATTCAGATGTTAGGTACATGAAGTTTGGTGTTTGAAAATGGTTTAAGTCAGCAAGTGAATGTCAGCTGTTCACTGAATAGTTGCCTACATAGTTCACAGGACACACAGGATACACCAGCATTTTGTCACCACAAAATGATGACAAAAATGATCTGTGAGACTTTCTTAGGTGTTTAACCTTCACTTTTAAGTGCTTCAGAAGGTAGTCAGTTTAAAACTGGCCATTGCCACATTTGGTGGTGCATGCTTGTAGTCCCAACACTAGGGAGGCTGAGCCAGGAGGATCACCATGAGTTCGAGGCTAGCCTAGGCTACATAGTTCAAGGCCAGCCTGAACTGCATAGTGAGACCCTGTCTCAACAAAACAAAACAAAACACTGGCCATCTTCAAGGGTAATTTCTTTTCCCTACTCTTCTAAAAGTATGTCTGAACTTTGTTTGTTTGAAGTGAGCTTATTGGGACCTGTGACCACTCCTGAGCACCAGCTTCTCAAGACTCCTTCTTCAAGCTCCCTGTCACAGAGAGTTCGCTCCACCCTCGCCAGGAACACTCCCAGGTAGGAGAATTGGCTTTCTTCATAAACATTTACTACTTCCTTAGACATCTTTCCTAGCATATTAGAAGTTTATTGTAAGAAAAACCAGACTGGATCTTAAGCTAGCAACTAGACTTTAGAAAGAAACTTGGAGCCATAGGTCCCTTTCTTAAGAAAGGGTCTGAAGGTCTTTACTACTTCCCTTCTCCCATTTCAGGTAAATAAGATGCCTTAAAATAGTTGTCTAGGATTTCCTACTTTTAGTCTATTATTTCAAATAGCATACTTGTTTTTTCATCTTTTTTTTTTTTTTTGGTGGGTACCGGGGGTTGAACTCAGGACCTCACGTGCCAGCAGGCACCTGTGCGGCTAAGTGATATCACTGGCCCTTTTTTCACACTTGGGTTCCGGGAGTCGAACTCAGGACCTCGCGCTTGCCAGGCAGGCGCTTATGCCATTGAGCTATCTCACTGGCCCTTTTCATTATTTTTTATAGTACACTTTCCCAGTTTATTCTCTTTTTTTGTAGGTTTGGGAGCAAAACCAAGTCTGCCACCAACCTAGGACGACAAGGCAACTTCTTTGCTTCTCCGATGCTCAAGTGAAGTCACGCCTGCCTGTTATTTCCCAGCATTTACCAACTGCAAGAAGGGGTGCACCTGTACTCTGTGCTCTGCAGCCTTCTGTACTCATTACTGCTTTTAGCATTCTACAGGCCTTTAATCAAGTTTAATTGTGCATGAGGGTTTTATTAAAACTATATATATCTCCCTTTCTTTCTCCTCCAGTAACATAACATCAACACCTTGTGCTGGTTGTCATTTGGAGCTTTTAGATTGGAGATGTTTACACGAATAGAGAGGTAATATGGAATTTGTTCTGAATCTTTTCAGGGTGGAGGGCATCCCTTTGGCCTAAAGCCAAATGATGCTTGTGGAATGACTTTTCACTTGTGTCACTGAGAACTAATTTTCATGAGACAATGACAGATTCTACTTTGGTAAGACTGACTTGTCTCAGTGGGAAGTGGAAGGGCAGGGTAAAGAAGGGATTTAAGAGGATTAGTGTGGCTCCTCCTCAGAATTTGGGATTTCCTTCCCCCATGTGGAGCCTTCATAAAAATGAGATAGGTGGAGGACGGAACTAGTGATGGGAATATGCTTAGCTTTAATTTGGTTTGATTAGGTCTTAATAGTGTAAAGTGGCACAATCTTATAAATGTGATACTACAACTAGTGTTTAATCTCTAATGGACCTCTGCCTAGACTTTTGGGTTGATTGAGGTCAAAGCTATTTTGTTCTTCAAATTTGAATTCATTCTGATTGACCTCCCACTCCTTGTCCAGTGGAGCCCTGTTTCTAGGTCAGCATGTTGTCTGCGTGGCATCTCACTAACAATTAACAGTAGCTGTAAAGGAAGATTATCAGTATTTCATGTGGCAAGAAAAGTCAGTCATTTTTGTCTTTGCACTTTGGATGCTGAAATTTTTATATGAAACATAGCTATAGCCAGATAAATGTGAGCATCTTTTGTTAGAATTATTCACAGTGTCTGTAAAAATGGTTTTCTTACATACAATATTTCTGACTCATATTAACCCTGTCTGTAAGACACTTATTTAGAATAATATTTGGGAAAAAGTAAATAGCTTTTTCAAAGTGAACGTGAAGTTGGTTTTCTTGTCCTGGACAGTAACTTTCAAAGTATTTTGAGTCTATTGTTCATCTCCATTTCCTGCCCCACAGGCCCGCCCCAACCTTACCACTTTCAGGAGTATGTTTCTCTTTTTTTCATTCATTTCTCTCTTTGTCCAAATTGAAGTCCTAGATTTGTTCTATGACTGTTAGCCTCTTGTTTGAAGAAAGCACTTTAAACAAAAATATAAACTTCAAACTAGTCTTTGGAGACCAGAATGGTGCAGATTAAAAAAGAAAAAAATTGCCGCTGGCTGGCTGGCTGCCTGGAACATCCCTCACTGCTGGAAGTGACTCTGGAGTGAGCTGGGATGATTAACTGAGGGCACCTGCACTTGGAACTCTGAAGCTGGTGAACAGAATGTATCTGAGATTGAACGTAAACAGTTGCAGGCTTAATATGTAGCTGTGGAGAGAGGAGGCAACCTACTGGCTTTGTTCCCAGGAGGGGGCAGCTCTCACAGCAGGGCCCATCTGCCTCAGCAAATTGACAGAGGATGGGTCCCACCTCCCTGCACCCTCCTGCACACGCGTCCTGCTAGGCTTTATTTTTTAAACTTTGTCCTCAATGCTACCTCTTTTCCTGTGTCTTTGCAAGCCTCAAATTGGCTTAGGTCCATATTTGCTGTTCTGTTGCATCTCCCCAAGGTGCATTTGAAATCACTAATGTAGGAGAAGTAAATGGATTGTGCTGTGTTAGTTAAGGCAAGACTACCCTACACAGGAATTGATGGCCCATTAACGAGAGGGGAAATGCTCCTTTGTGCCATTGTTGGCAGCCAGTTGCTTATTTTGGGGCTAGTCCGAGAGACCTTAGCCATGAAAATAATTCTGATATTAGCAAAGGGGAATATGTACCCCCTTTCAACTTTAACAGTACTTCATGTGGAACAGCTTGGATTTCAAGGGCTTTCTTAATTAAATTACTTTTCTCCAATGGGAGATCTGTGGAAAGGAGTCCTGTGCTTTGTGGTGGCAGTTCCCTCATCTCTTGCTCCTGTTTCTAACACTGCCACTCACTCCATCTTTGATGTACTTTATTATTTCACTTGCTAATAATGGCAATTTAAAATCTTAACATTTACCTCCATTCTCCACAATCTATGTAATGCTCCTGAATTTGATGTTTATATAACTAGGAAAGCATCATATAGTTTGATTCAGCAGCAACAATTCGTGTTTATTACTGAGTGTTTAACAGCTTTTCCTCATGTAGGTGAATTCCCAGTGGCTAGAGGTACATACCTGTAATCCCAGCTATTTAGGAGCACGAGGTGGGAGGTTGTAAGTTCTAGGCCAGCCTAGGCAACTCAGAGAATTAGCAAAATCCTGTCTCTGAATAAAAAAGAAGAAACAAAGGGCTGGGGATATAGCTCAGTGCAGAGGCGCTGGGTTCAATCCCTAGTACTGCACACAGATTAATGTAAAGAGGACTGAGGATGTAACTCCGTGCTCTCTGGGTTCAAAGCCCAGTACTACAAAAAAAAAAAAAAGAATTCTTTATTGAATGTAGTAATAGAAAACCAGGAAGGATCTGAGTTTTTTTTTTTGTTTTTTTGTGTGTGTGGGTACCAGGAGTCAACCTCAGGACCTCGCGCTTGCCACCAAGCGCTTGTGCCACTGAGCGATATCACCAGCCCTGTTTTTCCTTTATGTGGGTTCTGGGAGTCGAACTCAGGACCTTGCGCTTGCTGGGCAGGCACTTATGCCGCTGAGCTATCTCACTGGCCCAGGACCTGAGTTTTGATCGGAGGACATTAGGTTGTACAGTTAATTTACTAGAGGATAAAAGTCATTTTTGGTTATGAACTAAGCCTGTGGCAATGAAAGGGTCTTGCATTTTTAAATTCATGCTTAAATTATTGGGCAGCACAAAATGACATGGGGAGATGAGTGAGTGCAGGAAGAAAAGAAAGTTTGTTTTCCTTTATGGAATATTCAGAATAAATTTTGATTAAGTAAGTTTACAATTGCCCAGTGTGGTGGCCCATGCCTATAATCCCAGCAGGAGGCTGAGGCAGGAGGATCACCATGAGTTTGAGGCCAGCTTCCTGGGCTACATAGGAAATTCAAGGCCAACCTGAACTACATAGCAAGAACCTGTCTCAAAAGAACAAAAAACAGCCAGGTGTAGTGGCACACACCTGTAATCCCAGCACTGAGGCAGGAGGATCACCACGAGTTCAAGGCCAGCTTGGGCTACACAGTGAGCCCGAGGCCAGCCTGGACTATATAGTGAGACCCACTAAAAAAGTTAACAGTTAAATATTCATGGACATTTAATGTACTAAATTGTGTAAACAGTACAGAACGCTGGGTGGTAGTACAGAAATGTCAACTGGCAGATGAACATGGCCTTAAACTGAGCATACTGCCTCATGAATCCCTACCCACAAAAACTCCCTGAACATTAGGGACTTCACTCACTCTAACTGACAGCTGAACTACATTTCCTGACACCCTGACCCTCTACCCCAAAAGGGTTAACTTCCCGCTATGTGGTGCAATCAAATATATGGTGTGATAAAATATATGGTAAATAAACTTTTAAAAATTCATTACAGTAAAAGAGACATTGCCATTAATTCTCCCTTACTTTGAACATTCTTGCCACTTTCTGAAGCAGTTCTGGAAGTCCTTTTTCATGAGTGTCTTTAGTTGTGCTGGTGTGGCTGCCTCGATCTCCTTAGTCAATTCAAAATGTTTATTTTTCACGGTCATTTTGACTTAGGGGAAGAAATGGAAGTCATACAGTACTGGATTTGATGAATGAGGTAGATGAGGATACCATGTTTTTATTTTATTTATTTATTTATTTTTTTTTTTTTTTTGTGGGTACCGGGGGGTCGACCTCAGGACCTCGTGCACCAACAGGCACCCGTGCCGCTGAGCGATATCACCGGCCCCTTTTTTCGTATGTGGGATCCGGGAGTCGAACTCGGGCCCTTGCGCTTGCAAGGCAGGCAGGCGCTTATGCCGCTGAGCCATCTCACCGGCCCGGATGCCATGTTTTTATAAGCCTGCCTCTGCATTTGATGGCACTCGACAGCACCGTCTACCACATTCCTGATCACACCTTGTGAAGACATGAAAGAGGACCTCTAGAATGCTTTAGAAAGTGGCAAGGACAATGGGATAAGTGAGTTCAAATTGAAGGGGAATGTTGTGAGGAATTAATGGCAATGTGTCTTTTACTGTAGTAAATTTTAAAAATTTAAACATTCAGTCTATATTTTCATCATACTTCATATACCAGAAAAAATCCTCAGGACATGCAGTTCATACTTCCTGCTGGGAACCCACTGTGTGGGAAAAGGTAAACAGGTACTGAAGCAGCTGGGCCATTTCAGCCTTTAATCCCTCTGGCAGTGTCCCCACTGGACATTGTGACCCCTGTAGGAGCCGGTCATTGGCTCGCCTCAGAGTGGGCAAAGGTGCATGAAACATGAGGATGCTCGCATTTGGGATGTAGTTCTATAGTGAAGTCAGCATTCTCCAAGGAAGCTGCTCCCCCAAGCACACCACTCACTTCTTTCAGCTCTGGATACCTCTGGTTCGTTATCTTGTGGGTGATACGCACATAAAGGCAAGCATCCTTCCTCCACGGTCAGCTGTTCCCGCAGCTGGGGCCAAAGAGCAGCATTGCTCTCAGTCTTGCTGATTCTGTTTTATGGTAGGGCCTGCCTGCCCCTCAAGCTTCAGATAGAGGATACATTTGTACCCCTGTCCTCGGGAGATACATTCTAAGACCCGCAGTAGTACCTGAAACCATGGGTAGCACTGAACCCTATATATACTGTTTTTTCTTATATTTCCATGACAGATTTTAATTTATAAATTAGGCATGGTAAGGGAATAATAACAATTATAATAAAAGTTGTATGAGTATAGTGTCTTGTTTTTGTTTTTGTTTTTGTTTTTTTGGAGTCAGGGTCTTGCTATGTAGTTCATGCTTTAAATTCACTACATAGCCCAGGCTGGCCTCTTGTGGCAATTGTCCTGCCTCAGCCTCCTGAGTGCTGGGATTACAGGCATACGCCAGCACACCTGGCAAGTATAGACTCTTAAAAGTAGAATTTTTGATTTTGAGAATGTGTGGGTTCTGTATATTACTACTAGCTTTATCATATCACCTAGAGCACTGCCACACAATACCAGAGTTAGCACATTTTCATCAGAAGGCTTTCTGTGGGTGATGTCTTTCTCTTTAATCAACTTCAATTCTGCTTCATCATTGGCAGTCACAGCTTCTTCAATAATTTTTTTTTTTTTTTTTTTTTTGTGGGTACCAGGGGGTCGACCTCAGGACCTCGCGCGCCAGCAGGCGCCTGTGCCACTGAGTGATATCACCGGCCCCTTTTTCGTATGTGGGTTTCGGGAGTCGAACTCGGGCCCTCGCGCTTGCCAGGCAGGCGCTTACGCCGCTGAGCCATCTCACCGGCCCTTCTTCAATAATTTTTATACTTTCAGTTCAAACCTATTCCTAAACCTGTGTAACCATCCCTTACTTGTTGAAAATGGCTTGGTGTCTCTAGTTTTGGGATTTCTTGCTGAAGTCTGCCCATAGGCTCCATGCTTTCTGGTGCAACACATTGCCAGTTGAACATGATTTCTATTCACATCTTCTGCCCATAAAGTTCATGACTTCTCCATCTCTTTTGCTGAGGTGCTGGGATCTAACCCAAGGCATCATGCATGGTAGGCAGCCTTCTTCACATTAACCGAGCACTTTTGGCACGCATTTGCTGTTTGAGGTGTAACAGCAAAGCACATTTCTTTTTGTTCCACAGTTTCATAGATTTGTTCTTACTGTAAGTCTTAGCAACTTCAGCATATGATTTTTTTCTTTAATTAAGAACTTTTACCTTTTCATTTAGTTTTTTTATTTGTTTGTTTTGAGCCAGGGTCTGGCTATGGCTTTAAACTCATTATGTAGTTAAGGTTGGACTCGAATTCAAAGCATCCTCCTGCCTCAGCCTCCAGAGTGCTGGGATTACAAGCGTGTGCCCCCATGTCCGGCTCACCTTTTCATTTAAAGGAAGCATTTTATGGCTTTTCTTTGACATCCAAATTGCCAGCATGATTACTCCTTCATTTTGTGGCCATTATAAGTAATGTAAGGGTTAGCTGAACACAAGCACTATGACATTGTGACAGGCCATCTGATAATTAAGTGACTAACAGCATATACAGTGTGAATATACCGGACAAAGTAAATGATTCATGTCCCAGGCAGGACAGAGTAGAATGGCATTACTTAGAATGGTACACAATTTAAAACTTAACAAATTTTTACATCTGGAATTTTCCATTTGATATATTTTGACCATGGCTGACTATGGGTAACTGAAACCATGAAAAGCAAAACCATGGAGGAGGAGCTACTATATTCACACATGTATACATAACCACATGCTTTTTTTTTTTGAGACAAGGTCTTGCTATGTAGCTGGCCTCACACTTGCAGCACTCCTCCTGCCTCAGCCTCCCGAGTGCTGGGATTATAGGCATGCACCACCACACCCAGCCCACATGCATTATTGTACAGTATATGACTTTCTGTGGGAAAGTGTTCGGGGGATGCACTGTTCTAGCTGGCATGCTGAGTGGTTTTCTTAATCATGCCTTACCATTCCTAGGGTTCTCAGTATGAGCAGGGACAGCTGTTGTGGAAGTCCAGGTTTGAGAAGCAAGGGTGGCACAGAATTCAGGGTCCAAGACAGCACGGTTGATAAGTAGGTTTTCGATCAACGTGCTTTGATCTTGGGGATGACTCAGGTTTTAGCCACTGAAGCAAAAAGCTTTGAAAGCATGCAGAGTTGGAGCACGTTAGCATTGTGCTTTTAGTGTAAATAGGGTTTGGGGAATGGCCATTTAACCTAAGAACTTAGGGCAATTTTTTTAATATGCTTCCTGAAGCTGGTATATTTTGTAAATAAATGAAGATGCCAGGCCAGGAGGTCCCTAACTTATGTAATTTATTAGAACCTGGTTCTCAGAGCTGTGTTTGTTGATGGTTTCTATTCATGAATTCAGGTGGAAGGCAGCTTGATGTCACCAGGAATAACTAACCTTGTAGAGTAGGAGAGCTTTGTCCTCTGCACTTATGTGGGATGGGTAAGGAGGCAACTTTTCAGAGACTCATAGTTGGAAGCAGGAATTTTTCCTTTTATCCACCTTCTCCCTCCAGAACTCTTGCCAGGCTTCATGTAGCTTCATTGTTTTTATACAGTGATATTCTGTGTCTCACGCAGCAGGGCTCCATCCATGTGCTAGACTCAGACGTATATAGATGGATGTTTAGACTTCTAATAAAGCATTTTCCAGTTACTACTGTATCTTCTCTGCTCATCACTGAAGATGGAATTAAGGACTGATTCTCCATAAAACCTCTAGGAAATGTCATGTGGTGATTTATCATATTCAGAGTGTTATCATTTATCACTTACTCGATCTCACCTCACCTGTGGGTTACCCCCTTTCGCATATTCAGAGTGGTGATTTGGCACAATCTAGTGTGCAGTTTACCTGGGTTAGAACCTGACAGTTCCAGCTGAGTCTGGAGGTTAGCCATGGTGCTTGCTATTTCAGACTTCTTTAGCATTGTGGGGCCTGTTAATAATGTAACATAAGGTATTAAATGCTATTAAGTGGCCTTCCCTTAGGTGCAGTGTTATTTGTATCCTATCTCTTCTACAAAGTGAGCAAATATAAAATGAGCAAAGCTGTACAGGGAAATGATCATGTATGTTTCAGGAGTTCTCATTATTGTAAGAGCTGTAAGTCACACCCAACCTAAAGCCAAGATGTGGATGTAGTTATGAATTCTCAGTAGATGACCTAGAAGGAGCAGGCAGGTGCACACTGCTGGGGACAGAATCCTAATGCTTGGGGTCATTGGCTGGTAGAATGGAGGACTTGGGTTTGGTGATCCCAGGCTATCGTCCATGTGGAAGGATGAGGAGGAGCTAGGGTGAGCACTTGATGTTGCTCCTGGTGGAAATCTGTTCTCAGGCCACCCCTGTGGTCTCTGAAGCTCCAAGCCGGAGATAGCCAAGTCTGTGAGCCAAGCCATTGGCCCGCTTCAAGTAGTGTGTCAGCGGATTAGCTTGTTGGCTTTCCCCTGAGTGGCATTAGCTCTCACCCCGTCTCATGTTCACCATCTGGCTTTGAGTAAGAAGTCTTCGAGTGATCTCTCCTCAGCAGCCTGCTCTGTGCCAGGGCTTTCTGAGGGCTGTTCAGCTTTCTCCCTCATCAATCCTCGGGCTCTGTGCTGTCCGGGAAGAGGTAGGTGGTCTGTTGTGTCCACACATACGCATACCTGGGATCAGAAGAATACTTTAGATGTCACGGGGGGAAAATCAGCTTAAAGAATTAGTCTGGGCAGTTAATGGCCTAAAATCTTTTTGTTGTCAAAACTAACAAGTGGCTGTGTCCTTAGGTGAGTTTTTAAAATGGAGTGCCTCCCACCACTCTCTCTCCTATGACAAAGAAAGCTCTTTCTGCTGGGAGATGATACAGTCTGTCCAGATTTTAGTAGCAAGAGAGATACGAGAATGCTGGGAGTTTTTTCCTCATTGGGAAGTAAAACCTGAGGTGGAGGTGCTTAAATGAACCACCTTCCCTCCTCCAAGGGAGCTGGCTGCTTTCTCCTCCTGGGTTGATACACATTGGCCAGGGCTAAACGCCTGATGCTTCTGGACAGCATCCAGCCCCTTGGCACAGCAGCCGCACTGTGGAGATACAGCTGCTGGCATTAAAGGGCTAAGCCCTTTCCAGCTGCTTTGCTTTAACGGAAACCGCCTGCAGTCGGCAGCTTTACGTAGCTGTCTTAGCCGATTAGGGGGAAATGACTAGTCTCTGCATCTTCTCATGGCACCGCTCTGGAGGCTCTGGGGAAGACAACCACTGGGGTGGGAAGTGGTTGGATAATGGTGTTGGAGTGCTAGGCTATTATCTCCTCAAAATTGTGGCCCCAGCTTGGCATGGTTTGCATTTTGTTTTGCCCCCATGAAAAAAGTGGGGTTCTCTTCAGCGGACCTCGGCACTGAGGAAGAAGAGATGTTCACAGGGAGCATACCCTGGGGCTGAGAGCTAAAAGCTGACACGGCAGCAGCTGTATGGAGTCGAGCACAGGTGATGGCAGTGTCTGCCTTCCCCTGGGAGGAAGAAGCTTTGAGCCCCTCCAATATGGTCCCCGCTTTGCCCCTCCATTTTCTCTTTTGACTAAATCTGGATTTGAAGAGCCAAGATTTGAAAGAGAAACACTCTTTTCAATAATTATAAGATATGTTTTAAAGATAATATTGTTAATATCTCTGAGACGTGGGGTATCTAATAATCAATGGTTCTTACAAGTGTAATGCAGTGGCAGACTCAGTGGTGCATACCTATAAGCCCTGCACTTGAGAGGGATCACAAATTCGAGGCCAGCCTGGGCTACATAATAGTTCAAGGCCAGTCTGAGCTATACAGTGAGACCCTGTCTCAAAAAACCAAACACTTGTAATGTAGTGTTTGTTCTTAGTGATTTGGCTCATAAGATAGTGATGTATCTTCTTATAACCAGTGTCATTTGGACTGGAAGTGTTAAAAATGTTGGCTGGCCCAAATGTGCAGGCCAGACAACCTGCTATTTTGCTGTGGTCAAACAGGGAGCTCCGGTGTAGAACATGTGTTTAGCATACACAAGACCCTGAATTTAATTCCCAGCACCAATCCCCCCGCAAAAACAAAACAAAACAAAACAAAAAGCAACAACAAAAAACCAGGGAGTTCCCTCAGGTCTGAGGGGAGCTGCTATAGGAAAAGCAGAGAAACTAAGGCTCAACCCAGACACCTAGCATGAAGAAACAGATGAGCAATGTATAGCACAGGATTAAGATCTGTTCCAGTTATGACCCCCAGAGCCATAACATGTGACCCCTGAATCAGGGAACAGAGTGTATCCTGGGGAGGTCAGGGCGCTTTGATAAAAAAGAGGCTAGGGGTTTAAGTGTTTTGTTTCACTAGGGAGTTGGGAGTGTTCACTGCAATTTTTTGTCCAGTTTGGTCACCAAATCCAGAATATCAGAGGAAAGTCCTTCCTCTCTTAAAAGTGAGGGCCAGGATTTGAGGAGCAACAAATAAAGGAAGCCTAGCTAGTAAAGTTAGGGAAACTGTTGCCTGACATTAATAAGCACATTAGTAGTATAATTTGCCTTGAGAAGGCCTTCCTGTCCAGATAGTGACAGGTGCTCAGTGTTAGGGCAGACATGGGCGAATAGTGTGGGAGCTAGGAGGGAAGGAGCTGGAGACAAAGCCTCATGGAGCCGGCGTGGTGGCACACAAGTAATCCCAGCACTTGGAAGGCTGAGCAGGAGGATTGCTGCGGGGCTGGTGAGATAGCTCAGCCGGCGTAAGCTCCTGCCTGGCAAGCGCGAGGGCCTGAGTTTGATTCCCGGAACCCACATATGAAAAAAGGGCCGGTGATATCACTCAGCGGCACGGGCACCTGCTGGCGCGCGAGGTCCTGAGGTCGACCCCCGGTACCCACAAAAAAAAAAAAAAAAAAAGAGGATTGCTGCAAGTTCGAGGCCAGCCTGGGCTACACAGTCCAAGACCAGCCTGGACTGCATAGTGGGACTCCACCTCAAAAAAAAAAAAAAAAAAAAAAAAAGCCTTAGAATTCATGACATAAAGCTGGAATTAGCCATGAATATGGCAGTCAAAGAGGGACCAGGAGCCCGTTCCCAGGCCAAGGAGGCACATCCAACCTGTTGATCTAGAATCAGACACCCCTGACTGTTCTGGCCTTTTCTCTGACTGTGGACTGGGCTCTGGCCTGGCTGGGCCTTTTCCCATCTGTTCAAGATGCTGGAGTGTGAGTTCTCGGCCTCTGCCCCTATCTCTGGCCTCTCCCTCTGGCTTTGGCAATCACTGCCCCCTCATCTAACTTAATCAGAGATCTGAAACATTATTTTTCATTTCTCCCTTTTCTGCCCATTAACTGCAGCCTGTTAATTAGTGCCATTGGACTCCTGTAAGCCCCCTTCACTATGCCTGGCCTCCACAGCTTTTGCTAAATGTGTGACTGTGCCTTAGTGTGGCTCTCCCTGAGAAGTGATTACAGGTCTTGGCTGGGCTGACCCCCTGCTACAGCTGCCCCGAGTGGCCACAGATTGGCCAGATGCTTCATCTTGATTAGCTCTTAACTTGTTCCTCCCTGTCTTCCTCTCTGACATTCCTGGGGCCTGGCACTAAGCTGTAAGTTAAAAAATTTCTCTTACTGTAGAGCTCTTCTTGGGCCTGTTCTCTGCATTCCCTTGTCCTGCTCTGGACAGAGAACAGTGTTGTGGGACCAGAGGGGCTAGAGTGAACCCCTCTCCTGATGGGTGCAATCTCCCATCAAAACCTTCATCAGCTGGTTCTACATCCCTTGACTATTATAGATCACAGTGGTTTTGGTCTGTGCCACACTTAAACCTCAGCTCTGATGTCGGCTCCCTTTTTGTCTATTTAGCTTTTGTATGAAATTACAAATCCTCAAAGCCCTGGTTCTTTTCACCTATTTACTCTCCCACCCAGCCTCCCTTTACCCTCATTTCTTGAAACTCCTCCAAACCAACTTTCCCAGCACTGATCACTCCAGTGAGTCCTCTTTCCCCTGGGATTCCACTTGTCCACCCTGCTTCCTGTAACACACACACACACACACACACACACACACACACACACACACACACACTCCATTGCTGAGTGCTAAGCCTGGGATGGGGAAGGACATGATGCCTTCTTCAGTAATAGCCCTGGCCCCGAGTGGAAACTGCAGGGAAAATATGTCAGGCATGGTGCTAAACATGTTTCGTTATTCCAGCAGTCTCTTAACTCCCCCCATTTTCCAGATGAAGAAAGTGAGGCCCAAGATCCTCAAGTAACTTGCTTAAGGCACACATCTTTTAAGTGCCTGAGCCCACGCATTTAAGCTCCATCAACCTCTACTGTATGCTTATGTGGTCTTTTAATCTTGATGGCACAGAATCCTTTCCATCAAAATGATTTTTTGTTTTGTTTGTTTGAGATAGGGTTCCACTATGCAGTTCAGGCTGGGTTTGAACTCACTTTGTAGCCCAGGCTGGCCTCGAACTCGCAGTGATCCTCCTGCCTCAGCCTCCTGAGTGCTGGGATTACAGGCATGCACCACCACCCCTGGCAAAATGATTTTCTTTGGAAAGTGAGTCTCTGGATCACTGCGCTGCCCCTCCTTTTCCCTCAGCCCCAAGGGACCAAATGTGTCCCAGAGCATAGCCTCTTCCTGGGCTCTTCCGCCCTGCACATTTGACCCCAGATTAGGCCTGTCTTCTTTATACCTGGAGAGGACAGGTTAAAGCCCAGCAGTAGGAGGTGGGCAGTTTAGGGCCTCAGCTGGCCAATTGGAAGTGACTGGCTATGTTCTGAGCTCACATCATCTGTTCCTGCTAAGACAATCATCAACATGAAAGGCTAATTGTATTAATCACCAAGGCACCCATCCCAAGTCCCCCTCCCTTTGGGGAGAATTATGAATTGCGATTGCAGATGGCTCCACTGATTGAAGGCAGTGCTCAGCAGGGAGAAGGGCCAGATCAGATTACATACCATTAATTAAAAACTTCCCCTGACAAAGGGGAGGAAGAGAATGCACACCAAGGGCCTGCCTGGCTGGGGCTCTGCCCTCCCGGGGTGGGGGTGGGGCACTCAGCCACCAGGCCCAGCGGCTGTGGCAGTGAACCTTCTTCCCCAGCCGGAACTGCTGAGATTCGGCTCGCAAAGACCAGACCCTCCGTCATCTGAACAGGGCCCGCTGTCCTATTAAAGGGCTCCAGAAAAGAAGCTAACCTTTGGTTACTTACTTCTGCACCTAACCTTCGACACTCTTCAGCCTCTAACCTAATTCCATACTTCTCAGGAAGCTTATCTCTAGCTCTAGTCTATCCTGACCATGCAGCAGTGCTAAAGAACTGTCAGTGAAAACAGCCCCCCGCCTGTCGCTTCAGGAAACACCTTTGGCCTGTGAGTTCTGGGACAGAGGTTGCAAAGGCTGCTCCGAAGTGGTGGGTGGAGACACAAATGTCTGGCCAGGGCCTCTTCCCAGCCCCTGCCTGGAAGCCGAGGCTTCTCAGCTGCTGTCATTTTGGCTCATTTGGAGCTGTAACTCTTGAATTTTCCTCCTCTTGATCAATTACTACCTCCTGTCCCTCCCCAGATGCCCAGCCTCAATCATTCATTCATCAAACTTTTATTGAGCACTCAGTGTGTGCTTGGCTCTGAGGACGCAGAGATAATTTGTCAAGGAGCTTAAGAGCCCACTGCGTGAACTCACCGCTCCTTCACCCCGTCTCCTTCCTCTGCTGCAGCTTCTGTAAGCCCCCCTGGCGCTCTATTTTGGAAAATTCTTAGCTGGGAGCTGGGGAGAGGTCAGGGGTCTGTGTGATTGTGCCGGGTGACCTTTAGCAAGTCACTCACATCCTCTGTTCACACACATGTGCACACATACACACACGCACGTGCCCACAGCTGTCCCTGCACATAAAAGGGCACAGGAAGTCCTGGGCTCTTGAGAGATCACAAAGATGGATGATTGGGACCCATTGTGGAGCGATGTGTAAAGCACTGGGCACTGACAACAGTACAGAATGGGGAGTGACTGCTGAGGCCACAGGTACCAGGGACTCGGCCACTGCACTGGTCACAGGCTGGGCCTGTTACCCCACCCTTGGAAAACTTGGGCACCCCCTCCCAGCCCCTTGGGAGACATTATGGAGAAGGACCTATCTTTTTTATGGATTTGGCCGCTGCTTCTTAGGGTACCATGGTGATAGGCATCATAGAGATGAGAAAAAGTGACTTTTATTGGCTTGTCTCTTCATTCCAGGTCCCACCCCACCCCCACTCTCAGCAGCCCCAGGAGAGAAGGAGGCAGGGCCCCTGTTAAAGTAAACACAGCTAAGGACAGCAAATCTTGCTTTTTTCCCTCCCTCTCCCTTCTTCCCTCCTCCCTCCCATTACCAACAGCAATTGTATTCAAACCCAGTAATTACAGTAATAGCAACAATAATCATCGTTTATTGGGGTTGTTTTTCTAGCATTTTTAATGCCCAGAAAGCATTTTCTAATCTCCTGGAGGGAAGATTGTGCCCATTTTACAGCTGGGAAGCTGAAATCCAGATAGGACACCAAGTCATGGGCAGAGTGATTACAGCAGCCTTTAAATTTTAACAAACCTGGCTGGGGATATAGCTCAGCGGCACAAGCGCCTGCCTGGCAAGCACAAGGTCTGAGTTCCCTTCCTGGTACCAAAAAAAAATTTTTTTTTAACAAATCAGTTCAGGTTCCTTAGTCCCTCAGAGGCTCTGAACCTTGACTCCTGGCTTCCTGGGTCCTTCCCGTGTTCCCTCTGCCCCTTAGTCTTATTCACCAGCTTCCCTAGGAATCCTGTGATGCTGAGGACAAGGATGGAGAGGCTTCCTCTGGCAAAGGTCATGAGCTGAGGGCAGGGATGGGGACTCCTCCTGGGGTCGCTCCTGTGACAGGTTGTGGAAGGCCTGCCCTGAGACAAAGCTCCTTTCCTATATCCTGCCCCTTTGCCAGGTGAGGAAAAGTTCCTCTCCGTCAGCTCTTCCCAAGGGTGGGTACCCTTGTGGGCATTGGGAGGGATGAGGAGCTGTTGGGAGGGTGCGCTTTGTCCTCAGGCAGCCTCCAGTCTGATGGAACAACAGCCCCCAGACTACCCCTGAGGGCAGAGAATCCCTCGGAAGAGCTCAGGGGCTATCCTGGAGCCCAATTCTTCTGGGAAGTCTGTCCCTCTCCCTAAGGGCTCTCTAAGGTCCCCTCGTTTTAAAGTCCTAGAAGAATGGTTGCCAGGGCTTTAATTCCCTTTCCCCCAAGACAAGGATCTGGAGGACCAGGACTCCCACCGGGTCTAGCTGGCTGTGAGGAGAGAGCATCATAAAGACAAGTGCCCCTCTCTGTTCTGTCCCCTTAGGAAACAGGGAGGGTCTAGGGGGAAGGAAGCCAGACATATTTGCTCCAAGATTTATTTTACCTATAATTGTAGAAGATAGACATGTGTGGTATGCCTATAATCCCAGCTACTCAGGAGGCTGAGGCAGGAGGATGGTGAGTTCGAGGTTAGCCTGTACAACTTAGCAATACTTTATCTCAAAATAGAAAGGGTGTAGACATGGCTCAGTGGTAATGTACTGGCCTAGTGTGAGTGAGGCTCTAGGTTTCATCCCCATTACCATTTTAAAGAAGAGGAAAGAAATGTAATGCCAGGGATAGGGATTGGCATGCCCCCACCCCAGCCCACCCTGTTAGAACAAGAGACCAAGCCTCCTGGTCCCCCCTTCCAGTCCCCTCACTGGGAAAGCCATGAGTCAGGTCATACAAGGCCCAATGCCCACCTGCAGCATCGCTCTCTGCACAGGCTATGCTGTCTCACACGCTCACTTCCATATCCCCTGAACTGGATTGGGAGTCTTTCTTCTCAGGCTCCACCTCTGCTACTTTCTCCACCTCAGTGGTGCCCATGAGGATGGCCAGTCGCTGGGCCAGAGTCTTGGTGTCAGGGAACAGGATAAAATTGTAGATCAGCGAAGCCAGGACAGCCCCTGTCAGGGGGCCTACCCAGAAGATCTGAGGAGACAGAAGGAGATACCCACCCATGAGGTATCAGAATCGCAGGGTGGCTTTGGGACCCTGCCTACTTCCCCAGTGCTGACTTAGTTTCCCAGGAAATCTCAGACTGCCTCCAAGATGGTGAGTTGAGAACTATGTCCTGAGCTTACAAGTTGAAGGCACCTTGCCTTCTGTGCAGCCGGGCCCCGGCTCAGAGCCATGGCAGGGCTCTCCTCACCATCTCCGGCCTTCCCTCTCACTTCCCCCCATTTTAGCCAAGTTCTGGCTATTGCTGTTTCTGTCTCTGCTGGTATGTGTGTCTATTTCTGTGTGTCTTTTTCCTTATTCAAGTTTGAAAATTGGTCCAGCTGGAGAAAGTGAAGAAAGAAACAGCCAGAACAGAAAGCTTGGGCCAAGGCCTCAGCTCCTGCCCTGGCTCATTTCTCCCTAGTTTGCTGGGTATCATGGGCTACTGGAGATGGAAAGAAAAGAAGTACAAGAAAGGACACCCACACTGGCCTTCTGAGCTTGGGGAAACCTTCACTCCCGGGTCTGATGGCCTGGGCTGGGACTTGTCTTCCCAAGATCTGTGGCCCCACGCTAGTAAAACCCACTAGGTCTACTGCCTCTGGCCAGGCCCTCTCCCCGCCCCATGGCAGCCCGCAGAGGGTCTCACCCAGTGCACTGTGAATTTGCCGATGATGACTGCAGGACCGAAGGAGCGGGCTGGGTTCATGGAGCAGCCAGTGAAGTAGATCTGGGGAGCAAGTGCAGGGTCAGGGTGTGAGGAGGCTTGAGGAGCCTGGGAGGGGACAGCCCCCTTTCCCCTGGCTCAGAGCCTTCACCCCAGCCCCACTTTATTGCCTTATATCTTGGGCCTGGAGTATGGGGCACTATCTCCACCCCAAAGCATGAGGAGCTCAGGAAGAGATATTTCCTTGTTGTCAGGGCCCCAAGAGTTCCCCAGGGAGGGCCCCAATGTGTGCACGTGCATGGTGTCCCCTTTGCCTCTTACCCCGATGAGGTGGCCCAAAGCCACAGAGGTCCCAATCATGGCGGCCGGGGAACCCAGTGTATGACGGCTGTCCGTGGAGGCAAAGACACAGAGCACCAGCTGCAGGGTCAGAACCAGCTCCACTGCCACTGCCTGGCCAGCCGAGGTGCTGTTTTGGACCTGGCAGAGGGGGGTTATGTAGGAGTGGACATGGGCTCTGCCAACAGGATGGTGAACCCCTGGGTTCATACCATCCCGGGATCCTTGCTCCCTGCAGGAGTGCGTGGCACCTCTCCTGCTCACTGGCTGACTGGGGCTAGTGATTCAGGAGTGGACACAGGAGCTCAGCACCGGGAGGAGAGGGAAGGGTCGAGATGCTGGGGATGCATGTTTGAGGGTAGAATTTGAGGAGACCAGCAGGCAGGGGTGGAAGGAGGAGATGTGGGGAAGACAGTGGAGCAAAGATGCTGAGGGAGCTGGGGAGGGGGAAGGGAGCAGGCCTGGGGCACTTGGGAAGGGTGGGACCTGGAGGAAATGGAAGAACAGAGGATGCAGGGTGCAGTTTGAGGAGGAGACAAGTGCCTGCAGGAGCCCCTTCCTCCACCCATGGTTCCAGCCTGCTCCTGGCTATGCCTGTCCTTCGAAGTCTGGTCCTTCTCCCTTCTCCGTCTGTTCCTCACACCACACTCTCATTGCTGTCCTGCCTAGGGAAAGCCAGAGTCTGATTCCTCTGGGTCCCAGGGCCCAGCTGGGAGCAGGTTTGGAGCTTGTGCTGAACTGTTGCTCCTGCGTCCCTTCTCCTCGGTCTGGCCCTCCACCCTTGCCCCTGATTGGACTCCCTCCTCCTGGCCCCGACAGGTGCCCAAGGACTGGCCAGATGCCCCTCCTTGCACCTACCACGTTGATCCCAAGGGTCCCTCGGACATCTCCCGGGGTGACCCCATAAAGCAGAGCAGCCCCCACAGTGGCCCCTGCCAGCTGGGCAGCTATGTAGGCCATAGCCCGGGGCAGGGAGATGTGGGAGGCTATGAGGAAGGCCAACGTCACAGCAGGGTTGGCGTGGGCCCCGCTGGTCTTCCAGGTGACCTGCACCGCCATGGCTGTGGCCAGGTTGAAGGTGATGGCAATATGCAGCACAGAGGGAAGGGCCGAGGGCCAGTGCAGGACGGAGCCCACGCCAAAGAACACGTACAGTCCTGTGGCCAGGAACTCAGCGAACAGTGCCTTGCTGACCGCTGTCCAAACCCGGCGTACCAGCATGTTAGCCCTGCTCCACAGCCCTGGCTCCATGTCCTTGTGCCTGGTGCCTTGGCTGTCACCTTCTTTTCTTGAGGGGACCTCTCTTCTGTCTCCCCTGGTCTCTTGTCTCTGGCTAACACTGGCTGCCTCACTCCGTGGAGGCTTCGCCAGCCCCGCCTGC
Organism: Erethizon dorsatum; assembly: GCA_028451465.1. Classification (NCBI taxonomy): domain Eukaryota; kingdom Metazoa; phylum Chordata; class Mammalia; order Rodentia; family Erethizontidae; genus Erethizon; species Erethizon dorsatum. Next base: position 52,308,421 of record CM051834.1, read on the forward strand.
AGCTCTTCCACTGCGCTGCTGTCCCGAGGAAGGAGCTGGTCACACTGGCAGGATGCCTGCCTGCTGGTGGGGTTATGCACCAGGGTGGGCGGAGGGTGCCCTGGGGCAGCTGGTACTCACGTGCCTGCTTCCACCGAGCTCACCCGATGAGGGGGCAGATAAGGCAGTGTCCTTGGGAGCTGAGTTGGAACTTCCCAGTAGGTTTTCCAAGCCATGACCAAGACTGACCTAGTGGCCAAACTCCTGTTACCCACCCAGGTTTCGCCCAAGGGCTGCAGGCACAGGTGCAGACAGGACAAGATCCCTCAGACCCTCAAGTCCAAGGCCAGCCTGGGCAATTTAATGAGACCCTGTCTGAAAATAAAAAGGGCTGGTGATACAGTTCAGGGGCAGAGCACTTAGCTAGCATGCATGAGGCCCTGGGTTCCATCCCTAGTAATGAAAAAAAAAATTTTTTTTCCTAAGAAAATCTGTGCAGAGCTGTTGCAATACTACCCACACCTGGGTGCCTTGACCTTGTCCCTGGCCATATCTATCTTCCCATTGATGTCTGCTGGTTGTCCTCAGGTCCTCAAATACAATTTGTCTCAAAATGTGATCCTCAACTCTCCTGTCCCCACTTCCTGCTCAGTTTGTAGCCTTGGTGGCACCTGGGAGGAACCCTTGATACTTCTCTCCCTCCTCCCCTCATCCAATAAAAGCATTAAGCCCTGCTGATTTTGGATCCTACATATATCTCCACAGTGCCCTCTTTTTGTCGCCCTGCATCCTTTAGCCAGTCTTTCTGCTCACTTGCTCTGCTCTAATCAATTCTCCACACTGCAGCCCAAGTGATCTTTCCAAAATGCAAATCTGTAATGCTGCTCCCCGCTGAAATCCCTGCAGAGCCTCCCATCTCTCTGGAAGCCCCTTTGCCTACCTTCTTAGCCTTTGCCCTCTGGCCTCACTGCTGAACTGCCAGTCTCTCCCGGAGGATGCTCTCCCCTCTTCCTCGAGCAGCTCGGGCAACTCCCACCCTGTCCCCAAGGCTCGGTGCTCCTCTCCCAGGTGAGGACCCCTCTGGACAGTTCCATATAGTCACATAGGGAGTCTCCGCAACAAGGTAGTGAAAGCTTAGGGGGCAGAAACCAAGTTTTATCCCTGCCTGCAGTGTCTTGCATAGATGGACTATAGTAGGTGTTCAAAAAATAACTGTTGAATAAGTGAATGAAAGAGAATTTGGGGCCGGTGAGATGGCTCAGCGGCGTAAGCGCCTGCCTGGCAAGCGGGAGGGCCCGAGTTCGACTCCCGGAACCCACATACGAAAAAAGGGCTGGTGATATCGCTCAGCAGCACAGGTGCCTGCTGGCAAGTGCGAGGTCCTGAGGTCGACCCCCAGTACCCACAAAAAAAAAAAAAGGAAAGAGAATTTGACCTCCTGGAGGCAGATGACTTTCATACGTGCTGCTTCTACAACCTGGGACCTGTTCACCCCTGGGACCAAGCCTTTTGATATCTTCAAGGGAAATATCCTGTACACCAGAGGCTTTGCCATCTGCCTCCCGTCTCATGCCAGTAAAATCCCTCATCTACCCCCTCCGATCTTCTAGCCATCTTGGCTTCATCCTTCCCCCTTCAGAAGACCCACCCCTTGGCTCCTCAACCTGTGCACACTCCGACCAGTGTCCCGCTCCTAGCTCTGTTCTCTCCACCCTGCCCCAGCTGCACCATCAATTCTCATTCTCCACGTCTCTCAGCCCCATCTGTGTGGCTGGGCACTGCCGGGCAGAGCCTGGCCAGCCTTGCAGACCGTGGCCACTACCAAAGGTGTCTGGCCCCAGCAGGGGAAAAGCTCTGCTCAAGGATCTTCCTGCCATCCTCCACGCTCTTCAAGCCTCTCCCGTCCTCATGAAATACCCTGTTCACTCTGGTACTCGGGCAGCAGAATGTCAACCTATGCCTGCTGTGCCACCTAGAAAGCATGCTCGCAGGCAGACCTTGCCTGGCTTCCTTCCGGGCCCCCTCCCCCATGGCCTGCTGGGGTGTATGTACTGCTCACCCCTCTTCCACTCAGCCATAAGTCCAGGCTTCATCTGGCTCTTCTCCCTCCTGATGTGACAGCCTCGTGTGTCGGTGGTCTCCATACCCCACAGACTAGACACAGCCTCCAAGCCCCGGCCTCTTTCCTGGACTCCAGGCCCATGTAGCCTCCCTACTGTACCCTCTAGCTGCCCCACCTTGTCCTCTCCCTGGGTTCGGGGTGAGAAGGGTCCTGGTTGCTGGGCAGGTCTGGGACAAAGCAGCACCTGCAGTCCCCATTTAGGCAGTAGGTGTAGGGGCAGCCCTTTTCCCTGGTGAGCCTGGCACAGAGCCTCCTTTGGGCCCTACCTGGCCTGGGACAAGGTCCTTCACCCTCCGAGGGCTTGAGGCCACTGACCAGGGCTTGCTCCAGCTCTGGTTTTGCCTGCCCCAGCCAGCACCTTCCCGGCCCCAGCCAGTCTTGGGCCCTGGAGCCTGGCTTCGAGCTCACTTATGCTCAGAGGCCTTTTGCAGGGCCCACATTTGGCTGTTTGGGATGGCCTGTCAGTGTGAGTTCTGGCCGAGGCCCTCTCAGGGCTTGGGGACAGTAGGGCAAGTGGGAAGGGGGAAGGAGGAAGGGACTGGGAGAGAGGTGAGAAAATACAAGCATGACAGGGAGGAAAAGAGTTCAAGGGGGCTTCCTGATCCCTATAAAATGAGGAAGGCTGCGCAGTCTGATGTCCTCACCCACAGCTGACGGAGGAGGGAGCCGAGCCTGAGAGAAGCAGAGGAAGCAGATCTTCTCAGCAATCTCTCCTCCTGTCCATTTATCTAATCAGTCAGCCTCCACCTTTTCTCCAGTCTTCTTCCATCTCTCCATCATGCCATCATGTCCACCTTCCACTAGCGAAATGCGCAGCCCCTGGGGGAGGACCAGGGAGAGAGCAAGGAGAGGACACCTCTCACCAGAGAACCTAGGCTCTTGTTGCATTCAGTCTTCAGGTGGGGCAGAGGGTCAGAGAGGAGACTGAGCCTGTGTGCGCTTGGGGACGACTGCACACGTGAAGACACACGGAGCCAGGTTTCTAGGTCTCTTTCCTGAGTGGCCCTGTGAGAGTGAGTGGTAGGGGAGGGCTGCTGTGGGTCTGCGCATCTGAAGTGAGTGTCTCCCTGCTGAGGGAAGGGGCATACACACCGAGAAGATGCATGCTCTGGGGTACAATAAAGGTCATTGTGCAATGGGGAGCCCCAGAGATGTGCGGGGTTAGTGTGTGTGCTTGTACGTGCACTGATCTTTGTCAGCCCACAGACCAGGCAGCTAAAGGCAGATCAGACACAGGAGCACAGCGCCCCCTGCTGGCCAAGTAGCCCCACCCACTGCAACTTGTCAGCCCAAAGCCCTTGTTTGACCCTTGCCCAAAGGCAGGGCAGGTGTCATCTGCAGGAAATCCAAGACCTCTAACCCCTGTGACAGGATGTCCCCCCACCCCAGAGGGTCTGTTCCCCATGGAGCCATTATTCACTCTGTTATGATGGACCTTGCATCCTGTCAGAGAAAGGAACAAAGCCCTTGGGCTGAAGGCAGTGTCCCAGTCACCACTGTGCCTGTACCTGAGTCTTCTGGAGCTTGGGGGTGGATGTGGGTGGGGGAAGGCTCTCCTCTCTTCTGCACCTGCTCCTGGGTACTGGGGTGGGGTGGACTAGGGACAGGCTACTTCTTGGTGGCTCCTGGGAACCCAAGCCGAGAGACTCCCTGTGCCCTCCACTCCCCTCCCAGCCCCCTACCTGGCTAGGGGCCAGCCCCAGAACTCCAGGAAGCACAGGCCATGGATTCGATGGACGAGGTCTCCCCCTGCTGGCAAGAGTGGGTACTCGCAGCCTGGCTCCTGGCAGCCCGGGGCAGGCTGCAGAAGTAGGGAGGTGAGGGTGGGATGATAGGGCTGAGGGTGGGATGGTATGAGCCAGGGTTCCTGAGGGTCCCACATGCATACTCTGCCACACAGTGTTACCCATAAGCCTGTGAGGGCGGCTGTGGCTCCCATTCATAGATGTCTAGACATCTGTGGAATAGGGCTGGGTGGTCCACTCAGGCCAGCCAGGTATGGAGCTTCTCTCGACAAGCAGGAGCACAAGACAGGCACAGTTGGGAGGGCAGACACGTGGGCCAAATGCAGGCAGCAGTGTGCATTGCAGTTCTTTCCCACACTAGGGCTACAAGCACTCACGTGCTGAGGTGCCCGGCCTGTTCACACCAGCATTTCACCTCCCCTCATTGTCTGTTTTTTTTTGGTACCGGAATCAAACTCAGGATCTTGTGCTTGCCAGGCAGGCGCTTGTGCCACTGAGCTACATCACCAGCCCCGCTCATTATCCTGTTTTCTCCTCACAACAACTCGACGTTGGAAAGAGTATTCCTACTTCACAGATGTGGTAACCGAAGCTCCGAGAGCTTATGTTACCCAAAGTTGCAGAGCAAGATTTGAACTTGGGTTACCTGTCTTCAAGATGGACTCCTTGACTGTGGTCATGAGCTGCTCATTACATAGCTCCCGCCCTTTCCTCACAAAGATCCAGCCAGTCCCAGGCATCTCGCTCCTTCCCCTCACCTGATCCTCACAACTGTCCTGTGAGGGAAGCATTGTTATCCCCATTTCACAAGAGATGGAGGCTCAGAGGGGCTAGACAGTCTCTGAGGAGTGTCTGTGGCAACGGGAGGCGAGCAGGCAAGGTGAGGGGGAGGACAGGGGAAGGCTGGGCAGAGGCAGACCTGGGAACAGGCTGGGCAGGGAGTAGCTTCTGTGTCATGTGTGAGGGGAACAGGGGCTGCTCCTTCTGAGTACAGAGTGGCAGCATGTCACCTTTTTAACACTCTGAGGTGCAGAAAAGGGAGCTCAGGCTGTGTCTCCTCCACATGACAGAACCTGTCTGATCACCCCTTTGGCATCTCAAGGGGCTGTTGTTCATCTCCTTCACCTTGCCTGGTACACTCTGGCTCTGGTGCCAGGCCCTCCTCAAGTGGCAGGGACTTGACATAGCTGAGGGCGGCGGGGGGGCTGAGGCATATGACATGGGTGAGGACCCCTCCTTCTTGCTGCCACTGCCCCCACCTTCTTAGTTCTATTCCTTTTTTGTTGTTGTTACCGGCAATCGAACTCACAACCTCGTGCTTGCCAGGCAGGCACTGTGCCGCTGAGCTATATCCCCAGCCCTCTAGTTTTTGTTTTTTTTTTTTTTTTTTCCTGTGGGTAGCAGGGGTTGAACTCAGGACCTCACACACCAGCAGGCGCCTGTGCCACTGAGCAATATCACCAGCCCTTTTTTTGTATGTGGGTACCAGGAGTTGAACTCAGGACCTCACGCTTGCCAGGCAGGTGCTTATGCCGCTGAGCTATCTCACCGGCCCTCTAGTTCTATTTCTAAACATGGCCATCTTTTCCAAAATTGTAGAATAGATTAAGTTCGTGAACCAAGGTACCATTGTTTGTGGTCCTTCTCCTCTGTCTCTTGTGCCTTCCCTGTCTCTTTCATCCTCTAGGCCTCCCTTGGCCTCAGCTTCCCTTTCTTTACACAGAGAAGCTGTCTTGGGGTCTCTTTGTAGCCTGTGTAGATTATGGAGGAGGACATGGTAACAAAGAGGAGAGGTGATGGGCCAGAGTACCTCAAGAAGCTTCGGGGGAGAAATGGAGGCAGAACGTGAGCATCAGTGTTTTATTGGGAATCCTCACCCCAAACACCAGCAGCCCCATTCCAAGCATCCCTGTCCAAAAATAAATAAGGTGGCATTCAAGGAAACAGCCTGTCTCCCTGCTGAGGCACTCTGGGGGGACCTGCATTGCCCCCCCAGGGCCTGGCTCTAGATCTTGAGGGGTTGGGGAGGGTGGGGAAGCAGACACAGACACCCCTTTCTGGCCTGGCCCCAGGGCAGCATGCAAGCTTGGCACTGCCTTTCTAATTTCTGAGGTCTGACATTACAGCAGCACAATCTTCCCTGTCCCAGAAAAACCTGGTCCCCACCAGACTCCAGCTCTGTCCCCTCCCAGAGCATCCCGTCATGGTTCCTGCTCCCATCTCAAACTGTGCAGCCTGGGGTGCCGGCACCTCCTCCCCAGCCAAGAGAACCAGGGAAGGAAGCTCTGCTGTCATATTTTTTTTCTTTTTTCTCCTGTGATTTCCACCTCGCCTGATGCCGGTCAGTGGGCAGTCAGCTCTATGGTCTTCTTGCGCTCCTCACGCTGCTCCTCCCAGTCCTCCTCTGGCTTGTACGTGCCCTTGACGATGGCCACACGCTCGCTGAGGCTCAGGGAGTGGGGGAACAGAAGATAGAAGTAGAGGATGGCAGCCAGCACGGCCCCCACGATGGGGCCCACCCAGAACACCTGGTAGAGACAGGGTAGCTGTTAGAGGATGATCCCCAGGCCACAGGGACCACGACTCCCGACCTCCACCTGAAGACAGACCCACGGACCCTTGGAGATGGACATGTAGACTTCCAGACCTCCAGAAGGAAAGATTTCCTCCCACCCTGGGGACAGACATCCTGACCCCTCCACGATCCAGGGATAGACATGGATCACAGTCCCGCAAAGGAGATGGACAGATCGCACAGGGGCGGCCCCTCCTCTCACTCTCTAAAGAGGGACAAGTAAACCTTCAGAAGGGACAAATATACTGATCCTCAGACAGAGACAGACAAGATCACCCCTCCACACAGAGACAGCCCTGGAGGAACGACCACGAGCAATGAAAGGAGGCGACAGACTGCCCAGGGGGATGGATCCATGGGAACACCACAGCATCCAGAAAGGCCAGCTGGCTTTTCTTTGGCCATGGCCGGGTTTCCAGGCCTGCATTTCTAGGGAGTCAGAGGAGGTTCAGACTCACCCAGTGTGAGGAGCTAAACCGTTTCATGACCACTGCAGGGCCGAAAGAGCGAGCCGGGTTCATGGAGCAGCCAGTGAAGTAGATCTGGATAGACCGGGAGTGGCAGTGAGGGGGGCGACGTCCCCATCCACTCCCACAGAAGCTGGACTCTCTCAGGATCATGCAGAAGTCCAGGGGCTCAGCCAGGTCTCAAATTAAAATCTTCCGATTCCTAGGCTGGTGACCTCTTCCTCCATGGATCCCGGCTGTCCACTCAACCACGGACACCTACCCATGTCTTCCTCTCCTCCCACCCCTACCCCTATCTTTCAGTGGTTCAGAGGTTTGGTGGGAGCCAGTCTGGGGCCCAGTAGGGCCAGAGTCCAGCAGCCATAAGACTAAGCCTTGACCCTGCTGGGAGGCTCATCAGTCTGGAGGGGATGCTTCTCGGGATCTCCCCCAAGAGGCATTCCTGCCAAGGGTCAGCACCACTCACCCCCACAAGGTGACCCAGAGTGACAGAAAGGCCAATAGACAGGGCTGGGGAGCCCACAGGGCTGGTGCGGCGCGAGTCAGTGGAGGAGAAGATGCAGAGCGCCAGCTGGAAGGTCAGGATGAGCTCCACCACCACAGCCTGGCCCGCCGTTGTGTTGTTGTTGACCTGCAAGGGGAGGCTGGGTTAGGACCCCAGCTGCTTCCGGCTGCGTGGCTCGGGCCTGCAGGATCAGGCTTCCGGCCTCCAAGGAGGACACTTGGAGTCTGAGTGCCTGGAAGCCAAGCCCTGTGTGTGCCACCTCAGAGAGGCCATTCGTCCAAGAGACTGCGTACTTCACAGTTTGCACAAGCTTGAAGCTCAGGCTTGTGGCTACAGGTCAGAGTGTTGGGAACTTCTCTTGGATGTGGTCCTGTCAACGGCTCTGCCCAATCCCCACCCCCCACAGGCTGGCACTTACCCTCCCTCCTGTGGGCAGCTGCCCAGTTTGCCTACTGCAAACTGCCCCCGGCCTCCTACCCGTGCCCGATCTGCTGCTGGTGCCAACCTCAAACCCGTCTCTCCAGTGTGGCTGACTCATGGCTTGACAATGGCCATGAAAATCCTCCTCTGTATTTGATTAATGAACCCAGCTTGCATGGGACAGGGGGCTGAACCGGGGGCTGCAGAAGGGGGAGGCCGCAGAGAGGGAGCAGAGGGGTGAGGAAAGGGGGAACCAGTATTTGACAGAGACCACTATGCACTGGCACCACATTAGGGGGTCACATCTAAATGCAACCCTTAGGACACCCGTTGTGGTTTGACCATCCCTGTGCAGGGGCCAAGAAGAGTGAAGCACAGAGCTGGTTGTTGGCGCCCGCCTGTAATCCCAGCACTTGGGAGCCTGAGGCAGGAGGATTGCTTCAAGTTCAAGGCCAGCTTGGGTTATGTAGTGAGTTCAAGGCCAGCCTGGACTACACAGTAAGACCCTGTCTCAAAAGTAAACAAAATAATAGAGTGAAGCACGGAGGTGCCATGGTTGCCCCAAACCAGGACTGCAACTGGTTTCTTTCTGGCTGTTCCATGAAAACTACTCCACTAGGACAGACAAGAGAGGTGAGGGGCTCAAGATGAATGGGAACTCAAAGATGAGACCAGAGTGAAGACAGAAGGGGGCCAGGGTGGGGCAGCATGAAGGGAGAAGGGACAAAGGAGACAGATGTGAAGTAGGGTGGCTTTGGTGGGGGGCACAGGTCGACTGGAGGTTCACCTGCCTGGTCTTCCTGGCAAGGTCGTGCGTGCCCATCTCAGCGGACCCATTCTCAAGGTGGGGTGTGGGGGTCTAGTGCTGCGCACACCCCAGGGGTCCTGCCCACCTTTCCCTCAATGGGATGGGCACTCACCGCGTTGACGGCCAGATTACCGCGGGCGTTGGTCGGTGCCAGTCCATAAAGGATGCCTGCTCCTGCAATGGCACCCACCAGCTGGGCTATCACGTAGAAGACAGCCCGGAGCAGCGAGATCTGGTTGCCTACTAACAGCGCCAGGGTGATGGCAGGGTTGATGTGGCCTCCACTCACCGGCCCCAGGGCTTGGGCCAGGGTGCCTATGGCTAAGCCAAAGGCCAGGGAGATCTGCAGAATGGTGGGCAGTGCCGACGGCCACTTGAGGGCTGAGCCGAGACCGAAGAAGACAAAGATGAGGGTGGCCAGGAACTCTGCGAACACTGCCTTAAGGAAGGCCACGGAGCATACCTCCTTCTTCATGGTGGCCTTGGGGGCCCTGCGGCTGCGGCAGGGGGCGGCCGTCGGGTTGCGGGCGCGGGCGCTGGTGGGGCGGGGCTCGGGGGTCGCGCCGGCGCTGAGTCCCGCGCGCGCTGGGCGGCCGGCGACCTGGCACTGCGCGCTATATACGGGGCGGGCGCTGGGCTGCGGGGCGCGCGCGGGGGGGCAGTGGGCGGCTCCGGCGCTCGGGGGCCAGCACGGCGCGCACGGCGCGGACCTGGCGGCCGCCGCCCGGACCCCGCGCGCCCCCGGCCTCGCGCCCACCTCCACGCGGGGGCGGCGGCCGACCTCCCCGGGCCAAGTGACCCAGCCGGCGGTGTAGACCGGCTGCGCGGCCGATGACCTGAGCATGGTGCGCTCCAGGCCGCTCCCGTGTTCTCCGTGCTCTCTGCGCTGTGCGCCTCGCTCTCCTAGGAGACTTGGCAAGGTCCGGGCTCTCCAATCCGACAGGGTCTGGAAGTCTACCTGCTCCTGGCCTTCATTTCTTCTCTTCAGGCCCTTGTCCAGCTCCTCCTTTTCCTTTTCCTCCTGACCTGAGCATCCTTCCTGACTCGGCCTCACCCACGGATACCGCCAAAGTAATGCACTTCTCTGAAGACAGCGCCTCTCTCTTGGTTCCCCGTCTGCCGGCTTGAGCGGGGGCGTAGGGCACGGCAGGGCACTGTGCCAGCCTGCGTTTAGCAATCCTCGACGCGGAGCGCCCGGGCAGTACCTTGGCGAGGCAGCAGACTACCCGAGGCTGCCACCATCCTGGGGCACGGCCCTCTTGGGGATCCCTCGAATCCCTGCAGGAGGTGGGGGCGGGGAGTCCCCTTGTTCATAGTACAGAGGGACGTGGCCAATTAGGGTTTGTTTTGGGGTCACTCAAGAGGCCCCGGCATTGGGGGCCACAGAACTCCTATGCCAGAGCTCGACCTCTGCCGCCTCCTAGGCAGGAGTTCCCAGTCGGGATCCTTGCTTCTCCTTCTCCTCCTCCTCCTCCTCCTCCTTCTCCTTCTCCATCTCCTTCTCCTCCTCCTCCTCCTTCTCCTTCTCCTCCTCCTCCTGCTCCTCCCCTCCCCTCTCCTCCCCCACTACCTCTTGGTATCCATCTCTTGCTTTTTATCCCTGTGTTTGTCCAAACCCCATGATTCGTTTCTCATTTTTATTTATTTGGGGGTACCGGGGATTGAACCCAGTGCCTTCACACTGCTACACTCTGCCCCTAGTCCTTTTATTTTATTTTTATTTTGAAGACAGGGTTTTGTTAAGTTGCCCAGGTTGGGTTTGAGCTTTGGATCCTCCTACCTCTGCCTCCCAGAGTGCTAGGATTACAGGTGTGTGCTGCCACACCGTTTTCTCCATCTTTTTGTCTCCCTCTCCACCAGTCTCTTCCCTGCTCTGTTTTTCGTTTTTTTTTCCCTTCTCACTTTCTTGGCCTCTCTGCCTTTGTCATTTAAGACTCTCAGTCTGTGTCTTTAATTCCCCTCCCTCGCTCTCTCTGTCTGCCTTACATGTTCTCATTTTTTGTTTTTTCCCTTCCTTTTACAGTCTTAGCTTCTCTGTCTCCATTCATGTTTCCTCTGCCTCTTTTAATATTTTACATTAGTCCATGTTTGCAGGACATGATTCCATTCCTCCTGTGGAGTTGGTACACCTACATAACCTATCCTAATTCTTTTTTCATCCTCTTCCCCTTACTCCATCTTTTAATTTTTGTGTCTTTCTTTGTTTTTGTCTATCTCTACCTGATTTTCTGTGCCAGCGTCTCTTACACTCAGGGTTTTTCAGTTCCCCCAAAGTCAAGTCCTTCAATTCTTGGACTGGGCAATTCCTCCCAGCCCTGTCTTTGTCCCTTCCCTCTGAGCTCCTTCCCTCTTCCCCTCTTCTCATCCCCAGGTTTAGCATGTGGGGAATGAGGCTGGAAGGTTTTCCAGAGACCCATCCTTAGGATTCGGAGAGGAGCTGCATCCTCCCTGCTGTCACCACCAGTTGCTTGAGAAGCACTTAGCACACGCCTGGCTGTGTTATTAGTTTAAAATGCCCCCTGGGTTTGAGCCCTAGGCTGCTGCCGAGGGAGAGAACAGGTGCCTCCTGTCAGTCTGCCAGGCAGGGACTGAGGGGAGGAGCTTCGGGAAAGCTGAGGACCTGGAGGAGCCACTCCGGGCTCCGCAGCAGCTAAGAGGCCAAAGCAAACAGGGGCCAAAGAAACCCCGCTATTGTTCCTGCTCTGCTCTGGCATTTCCTGCTGGAGCGGCTCCTCCTCCACCTCTCTCCTAAGGCAGAAGGGCTGTCTGTCCTTTCTCCCATAGGTCCCAAGTCTCTGCCGCCAGCAGGGTATAGCCGCTATGTACAGGATTTTCTTCAGGGCCTGAGGCTCAGACTGCGAAATGGCCCCAGTGACTCCAGAGGCCTTCATGGCTGAACTCGCCTTCAGTCTGCACCCTTCCACCTTCTTTTCCATCCTCTCCCTGGCACTGTCTTCCCGAGTCCACAGGTCTCCAACTCCATGGACTTGGAGCTAGTGGGACTCAGAAGTGTTCACAGGAGGCTGAGCTGCAGAGGGAAGCATCTACTTGAGGATTTGCACTTAGTCCTTTCCAGCTAGTGAAGGACTGTAAAGCCCAGGAACTTGTTCAGGCCATTTTATAGATTCAGAGTGTCATCTATACAATTATAGATCATAATTGGCCTTTGCTGTGTGACTTAACTTCAAGCTACCCAGTGAAGGAACCGACTCAGAGGTTACTCGCCCAAGATCACATGGCGACCTGAGAGGGGAAGCACAGGTTGCCATACAGACTTGGTCACTGGGAGGGGACCGGTGAGGACCAAGCCTAGGCCTGTGGGTGAGGTGCTTCCTTCTCTCCAACCATCTGGGTCACTCTTCTCCCGGGTTGTTACAAGAAGCTCCTGGAGCTATTATGTCCTGGAATTGTTTCTGCTGAGCACTCAAGATCCCGCCTGCCAGCTCCGGAGCGATGCCTCTATGGGACCTTCCCAGCTGTCTCAGGGAGAGTCCTTCCCCTCCTCTCCTCAGATAAGGACCTTTGGATTCCCTAGGAGAAGCTGAGGGCTGGGGTAGAAATGGTAGGGTGCTTAGTCTGTTTTCTAGTACCTGAATTTTATCATTTCCAAGATGTGGAAGAAACAGCCCTTACTGATAGATAAATGAGCATTTATTGAGTGCTTACTATATGCAGAGCTTATAGGAAGATAAGGTTAGATAAAGGACCAAGGAGGGAAGATAGATAGGAAGATACCATCCATGAACTGGAAGGTGCTCTGTCCCAAAGGGCTTACAATCTAGCTGGAAGACATTGGATATACACGAAATCACAGCTCAGACATACAAAACATCGAAGCAGCTTTTGTGGGTGTCAGATCATTTGGCACAAAGTGGGAGTGTGGAGGAGGATGGTGCTGGGCCAGTGGGTGCCACCTCCTCCTCCTCACAGCTCAGAGCTTTGTTAGTCCCAGCTCGAGGATCTGAGGTCTACATGCTGCTCACCCCTGTCTGGTGTGACCTGTCTGACCTCTGTGGGTGGTCTTCAAAGGCAGAAACCAGCCCTGTGTCTTTTGTCACCTCCTCCTTACCTTGTCTCTACCAGGCTCTGTGTCCACTCTCAGACAGTGGCCTGGCCTGGCCTGGGCTGGACAGGCCCAGCTGAGTTTTCTGGTTTCTTCCAGGGGCTCCCAGGAGGAGCCTAGGTCTTGCTGTAGGGAAAAGATCATGGGGTTTGCATAAGAAGACCTGGGTTCAAGTCTTTGATCCAATGGCTGTGTGTTGTTAGGCCGGTCTCTTACCCTGGGTTTCTGAATTTATAAGATAGTAAGAAGAGTATTTATCTGTTTCACAGGATTGGGAAGCAATCACAGGGATGCTGAGGGAGTGCTTTGGGAATAGTAAAACCTTGCATGGCGGGGAGTCTTGTCCTTCCTGACTGAAGTTTCAGGGTGAGATATGCTAATGTGTGTACGGCAGTCAGCACAGTGGCTGGCCCCAGAGATGCTCAGTAACTGCCAACTTCCCTTCACCCCTGTCACTTGGAATCCTGCACTGGCCTCTGATCCCAGTCTGGGCAATAGGGGCTGGAAGTAGTGGGGAATCTCACGTTTGGTTTTTGGTGAGGCGCACGGAAGTGGTACAGACACAGAGATTCTTGGTGTCTTGTTTGTTAGGATGCAGTGGGGTGTGGATGAGGTGCCTTGCTGCCTTCGACCTTCTAGAGCAGGGAAATTCAGCTACCAGGAGGAAGGGGGTTTGGGAGGGAGTGTTCTCCCCACAGCAGCGATGGCCCAGCAAGCCTTTTTCTAACTTCAAAGAGAGCTTTGGTCACAGAAGACAGAAAAGAGCCTGCATGAGAGTGGCACAGCTGCAACAGTGATGTCCTTATACACAGTCTATCTGTGAAGGAAGCCGAGGGGAGAAAGAGGTGCACAGTGGAAGTTTGGTAAAGTGTGGGACAAACCCTCCAAAGCCTTGAAAGCCTGGGGCCGCTGAGAACTTGGAGAAAGGGGCTTCAGATCCCAGGTCAGTTGTGCAGTAGGCTGGAGGGAGGAAGGGCTTGGATGGTGTGAGGAAGGAAGGGGAAGAACCGCTGGTGTGTGCTCGAGGTAATGAGAGGTTCAGAGGCTGACCCAGGATGGAGTCATTTCCTTCTGCCTGGAGCTTGGGGCTCCTGGGGCTCTCCTTTGCTTTGACCACCAACTAACAGAGGGGAAAGAGGCTGAAAGTTAGGCCCTTTTGCATCCTCCTCCCTCCTGAGGAAGCAGAAATAATGAGAATCATCCTAATAATGCGTGCTACTGGTATTGAGAATTACTGTTCACCCAGCATTTTTACATGCATGGTCTTGTTTAATCCCATGTAGTCTCATCTGAGAATCATTGCACTGGCCTGGAAATGTAGAAACTTGGTTCTAGACTCAGATCTGCCTCTGACCCAGGCAAGTCATTTCCTTTGCTGGTCCACAGAGTCCACAATAAATGTTGTGGGAGCCAGAAGGGGTGTCCAACTTAAGGGGACTGTCTGGTTCCACCTCCAAGGAGGGAGGGAACAGAGATTTCTGGGGAGGAGGAGTGAGTGCTCCCTGTGGCTGGGGGAGGAGTAGGGCCATGATGGGGGCTGCCGCCTTGTGCTGTGGTTGCACACCTGAGTGCCCTGCCCAGCCAGCCATAGGTGTTGAGCTGGGTGAAAGGCTCACTTGCGAAACTGAGTGTCTCCTTTCAAGAAGTGTCTAGTTGCAAATCTCCCCCTCTTGAAGACAAAGGCCAGGGGCCCACAAAGGGCTTTTGTTTTCTTCACCCAAGAAGAAGGCTAATCTGTGGGTCTGTCCCCTCCCCCCAGATGGGGGGGGTCTCCTGTGTGTGCATGCGTGCACATGTGCACATGCATGCACACACACGTAGGTGTGTACACACATATGAGGAGTTCTTTGAAGAGTTCTCCCTAAGGGTAGAAAGGAAATCCTTGGCCGTTCAGCCCTCTTTTTTCCTTCTTTCTTTTCTTTTTTTAAAATCTTTTTGAGACAGGGTTCCTCCTGACTCAGCCTCCTGAGTGCTGGGATTATAGGCGTGTGCCACCACGCCCAGCTGAGACAGGGTTTCACTGTGCAGTTTAGGTTGGCCTTCAACTCACTTTGTAGCCCAGGTTGGCCTTGAATTTGAAGGAATCCTCCTGCCTCAGCCTCCCAAGTGCTGGGATTATAGGCATGTGCCACCACACCCCGCCTCAGCCCTCCTTTTTCCACAGGCCATTTCTGGTGGAGCTATTTTCTGGTTGATACTTCTCTGCCTCCACCAATGCATCAGGGCAAGTCTTAAGGCCTCCTGCTGCAGCTTGGGGAAATTTTCCAGAAGGGGCAAAGCAGGGGTTGGAATCAGGGCCTTTCCTTCAGACTCTTTTCCTCTTCTCCTGGGAGTGATTGGCTCAGAGGGTTCATTCTCTGCAGAGGAAGTGGGTTTATTACAGGTGTGCGAGGAGGGGGTCAAAGAGGGGAGTGAGAGGTCCCAGCCCTGCACACTTACACTACCATAGGCATACCAGTTCACACTCAGGCACGTGCAACCCTGCACTGGAGGACAGAGGACAGTAAGGAGGAATATACATTTGCACACTAGCAAAACAGAATGCGCCATTCCCAGACCCCTAAAGCAGGGGTCTCTACACTTCTCACCCAAGAACCCGGGCGCAGGCTCTCAGAGCTTCCACTTCCTCCCACCTGCCCTCCCTCTCTCCCCAGCTCGGTCTCTAAGTCCTCAGTTTCCTGTCAAGGACCAGAGGGTCACTGCCACAGCAGTGCACAGCCTCCAGGCAGGGGATCCGTCAGACTCAGCGCCATCCCCGAGGCTCCCTTCCTGCCGCCCCACAGCGCTGGCCCAGCAGTGCGCGCTCGTCCTGGAGGCAGCTGCTCTGCCCTGGGAGCCAGCCTCGGGTCTTGGGGGAGGAGGGACGGGGTGGGCCTCCCACGCCCGGCCGCTCCCAGCGGGGCTGCGCTGCCTGCCATCGAGGTCCAGCGGCGGCGGCTCAGGCCTTGCTGCCGCGCGGCGGGCTCTGCGGCGAGTGCAGCTCCACCGACTGCCGCCGCCGCACCTCGCGCTCCTCCCAGTCGACGTCGGGCTCCAGGCCCTTCAGCACCGCCAGGCGCTCGGACAGGCTCTTGGAGGAGGGGAACAGCAGATAGTTGTAGAGGAGGGAGCCCAGGACGGCACCGACCAGGGGCCCGATCCAGAAGACCTGGGGTGAGCGGAGAGAGCGCTGGCACCGCGCGCCCAGGCCACCAGCGCAGTCTGGGGTCCGGGACCAGCTCCTCCCCTCCGTGGCACGTGGGAAAGGGGTTTCCCGCGCGACTAATTCAATAAAATGCTTATCCACGTAGTTAGCAATGGCAGCACAGAGCTGCTGAGGAAGACTTGTTAGTGTAGAGGTTAGGGGAGCGAATTCTGAGTCTGTCACTTGCTGCGTGAACCTGATGCTTAGCTTTGTGCTTGCTTCCTTTCATTCTAACGATGATTACCTCCTAGTGTCGTGAAAGGGAAATGAGTTGATGTTTGCAGAGCACTTAGAACAGAGCCTAGTACACACTAAGCACTAGGTAAGTGTTAAGTAGTTTTACCCGGGTAATCAATTTTCCCAAGAAGCCAGTAAGGTAAGAAATGTTATCCTCGTTTACAGCTAGGGGCAGGGGAGGGAAACAGTCTTTGGCACTAGTTCCGAAGGATGAAACCTAAGACCTAACAGGGCCCCAGAAGGAGCGTGGAGCTGCTGAGCCCCTTGCCCGGCCTATTCCAGCCCTTGCTCTCCCTCTGAGATGGGTTTAGGGAAAGGGAAAACAGAGATTTCAGCCATTACCCAGTGGTCATCAAACTTGCCGGTGACCACAGCCGGAGCCAGTGAGCGGGCAGGATTCATGGAGCAGCCAGTGTAGTAGATCTATGATGGGAAATGGGGGTCAAAGAGAAAAAGGAGGTGAGGACAGGGAAAGGAGTCCTTGTCGCCCCCTCCAATGCTTGACATTAAACTAAAGGCAATCCATGCGATGGGCAATTGCCACTGTGATTTTATTAAGAGGTTCTGTATACATTTGGGGCCAGAGTGGTATCTGTCGCTCGGGGGTATCTGGGAGTCAGCACCTCTGGGCTGTGTGTCCCTCCTGGGTGTTCTGTGTATCTGTCTCCCCGAGGGTCTTTCAGCCATCACTGTTGGGAGTTCTGTGTGTATGTCTCTAGAGTGGGCTGTGGTTCTGTTTCTTTGGTGAAGACTCCGCATCTGTCCCTCAAGGGAAGCTGGAGCCCACATCATGACCTACCCCAAGAAGATGGCCCAGGGTCACGGAGAAACCGATAGAGAGGGCAGGGCTGCCCAGGTTGTCCCCACGGCGTTCGTCAGTGGAGGCAAAGACGCAGAGCACCAGCTGCAGGGTCAGGAAGAGCTCTACAGTCACCGCCTGGCCAGCTGTTGTGTTGTGGTTGAGCTGGGGACAGAGAAGAGATAAGTGGGGGGGGGCACTGATCACACTCTCCGCCCCATCCTCCTGCTCACTTGCAGTTGGCTCCAGGGAGGCCACTGGGCTGGGAGGCTGCTGGGCTGGGAGGCCGCTAGGCTGGCAAGCCCAGAACACCTGGGCTCGCCAGACATGTTACATGGCACTCCTGCCGACTTCTTCCTGATGGACCCCAGGGTGGCCTAGGGCCCGCCAGGCAGAGGTAGGAAAACTGGCTCCATAGCCATTCGATCTTGGGGCTGAGATTGTGTGCCTACAGCATGAGAGGAAAATGATGCTTCAATTCTGAATTTCAGTCCTGAAGAGGTTTCGACTTCATCAGGAAGATAACAGGAAGGCCTTCCTTTCTCTAGGAAGACACTAAATGCGGGAGTCCAAGGATCTTTCCTTCTGTGATCAAATGGTTCCCAGGGACAGGGTCCAGGGACTTGGGTGTGAGGGATGGCCTGGAGTGCGCCCAGCCCCATGAGTGCAGCATACAACGCTTCCCTTCACACCTCTTGCTCCCCACTGTATTCCGGGCCTCCCCCAGTTTTGCCCTGTGGTTTGCTCCCTGCACATCCCGTGGAGGTTGGGGTGGGGGTATGGGAGCACTGGACTGCGATGCTTCAGCCCATGCGGAGTGGCCTTGGTCCCAGCAGTCCCTGACCTGGGAAAGGAGAGAACTTGGGGCTTCACAGAGGCAGTTTCAGACCTGGGCCACACCCAGCCCTGGATTTCTCTCTGGGTTTTGTCGTCCTGTAACCTACGCCCTGCCCTCTGGGGCAGGTTGGAGCTGCGACACTTCAACTCCCATGCTCCTTCTCCAGGCCCTGAACCCCCACCTAGACATCAGTCAGGCGCTCTTAGATCTTTCTGGGGGGTGAACCTCCATTCCTCCAGTTGCTGTCCAGGTCAGAGCCTCTAAGGGGCAGTGAAAGGAGCTTTGGAGGCAGACACTTTGGAGGTCTCTGATTTGCTGCGGGGCCCTATTTACTCTGGTCTCGGGTTTTCCCTCTGTAAAATGGGGATAACAAAACAGATTCTGGAGAGCTGTGTGAGGACTGGAAATGACAAAGGCTATCACAGCCCCATTCCTGTTGGTAAATGGCTACTCAGAGGGAACAGTAGGTACATGGCTTATTGCTTCTGTAATTTGGATCTATTGAATCCTGAGCCTCAACTTACCACTCGAGATGGGAGAATGACAGAATTTACCTCACAGGGTTGTACCAAGGGTGAGATAGTGTCTGGCCTGGCACAGAGCAGACGTAGATCAATGGCAACTTTCTGGTGGCCAGACTGGCTCTCAGCATCTCTAGAGGGCACCTGGCACTGCCTTGGGGGTCACCGGGCTTTCCTTAGCCTCAGGGGAAGTCGGCCCCACTGCTGCTCCTTTTCAGCCAGGCAAGGTTCTCTCCAGTTCCTTAGGATGGTAAATGCTCGGGACCAGCTTGGAGGAGGCTTCCCAGAGCCTGCCTTTCTGAGTGCCCCAGGCCACTGAAAAGTGATGGAGGAACAGGACTGAGTGCTCTCTGGGGCTTCTTTGTGCTCCAAGTGCCCTGGGACTAGAGAAGCTTTCCAGAAGTTCCTCTTTTCTAGCGGGGCCCTTCCCCACTGCAAAATGAACTTATTTTGTCTTCTATGGAAATGGGCACAGTCCTCCACTACTTTGGCCATGCTAACCTTTTTTTGCCCCTGGGCTTTCGGCCCTGTCATATTTTCCCTATCTTCCATATTTTGAAGAATGAAGAAATTCCCCAACTGGAAAACTCTGCCTCTTGCACAAGGAAGGCCACTTGTACAGAGGAGGGGACGACCATTGAGACCATGCAGGACTCTTCAGAGACATCAGGGCCCAGGCACAGAGCAGGCCAAGCGGTGCGGAAGATAGAACTGTGAAGGAGGCACTTGCTGTCCTGGCTTGGGTGGGGGTGCAGTGTGGGAGCTGCGATGAAGGGACCATGTCTCCCTGGCCCTCGAATCCCTGCACAGACCCAGAATAGGGGTCACAAAGCCTCACCTCTGGCTCCCAAAGTGCCTGAGGTGCCCAATTAGCCATGGTATCCTGTAATCAGCAGCCAGCCTACAGGCTCCCAAGCCCTTCTCCAGGGTCTGGGAGGACCCTGCTCCTGCACTCATCCTCTAGGTTCTGGTGTTTTCTCTCATACCGACAAACTGCAAAGCCTCTGTCCCATCACTTTGCATCCCAGAGCCTGTTTCTTGCTTGCAAACAAGGCTGAGGTAATGGCTCAGGAAGAATGAGCACAGGCTTTGTAGTCAAACCTGCATTTGAGGACTGGTGGTCAGGCCCCTTTCTGAGCCTCAGTTCTCATACACCTATCCCTACCTCTCTGGGCGGTTGTGAGGCATCAAGCTTCTGAGGAGTGGCTGTCCTGCGGCCCACACACAGGAGAAGCTGAAGAAACGTTCAGTCTCTCCTCTCTAGAAGACCCTTGCCACTGCACTCTGCAGTCCCCTCAGCTCAGAAACCCTGTCTGCTCTGAGACGCTGTCCTCTGCTGAGGTCTGGCCCAGTCCTCTCTGTACTGCAGACAAGTCCAACAGGAACCTCGATGTACTCTTCCTCCTTGAGGCTTGGGCACAAGCCCCCGCTCACCTGCTTGTGTCCTGCCTCTGCTCTGTCACCATGGCCCTGCCTACCCCGATTCTCCTGGGGCTGCTGTGTTTGGCTCCAGCCTCTTTTCTCTCTGCCTCGCCACCCAGACCCCCACCTGGAGCCAGTCCCTCCCATATCACCCTTTCCAAGTGATTCCCCAGGACCGGCCCTTGCGGAAAGGACAGAGTAAGTTCTGGCTACTCACAGCATTGATAGCCAGGTCCCCGCGGATTTCTGCTGGTGTGATCTCATGAAGCAGAGCGGCCCCTGCTACAGCCCCCAGAAGCTGGGCAGCCACGTAGAAGACGGCTCGGAGGAAGGAGACGTGGCAGCCCACCAGGCAGGCCACAGTCACGGCCGGGTTGATGTGAGCCCCGCTGACATGACCTAGAGCCTGCACCAGGGTGCCAATGCCAAGGCCAAAGGCCATGGCGATCTGTAGCACAGACGGCAGGGCTTGTGGCCAGTTGAGGGCCGAGCCAAGGCCAAAGAAGATGAAGAGGAGCGTGGCCAGGAACTCCGCCAACACGGCTCTGGAGAAGGCTATGGACCGGAGCTCCCACATGCTGTGGAGCCTTCTGCGGGCTGGCACAGCAGCCTGGGGCCAGGAGGTTTGTGCTGAGCCTTCTCTTTCTCTCTCTCTTTCTCTGGGCTTTTGAGAGGCTGGGCCTTGGGCACTTATAAGGTCCTTCTGTCCTGGATTCGGGCACGTGGGGGTGGAGGCGGAGTTTAGGCCAATACCTCTTCTCCCCCATAGCTGCCTCTGCCCCTGCCCCCACCCCTGCCCACCTGCATGCCTATCACCCCATCTGGGACTTCACAGCTGACTAATGTTCCCCATTAATGAACTCCAGATAAGGACTGACGTCCCCTATTTTCCGTGTTTGTTCCCTCGGTTACCCCAGAGCTGCTGCCCAGGGCCTCCTCCACCCCCATCTGCAAATGCAAATCCCCTGGAGGGGAGCACGCTTGATGCCCCTCTCTCTGACCCAAACTGTAGGTCTAAGTGGGGGCAACACCTCTCTCAAAACCAACCATCAGAGACGATGTCACCCTACCCTTCTAGTGATTGGGAAGTTCTTCCCGCTGTCTGACCTCCAATTAATTCTTTCTTGAAGGGGATGGAAAACAACTGGTCGGCTTGTAACAAATTTCTAAGGCACAAAGCTTTCTCGTTTCATGCTTACTTTCTCATAGTTAATCACCCGTAAGTCATTAAGCTTCTACTACTCTCTGGGACCCCAGCTGGAAGAAGCTCCCCTAGCCTTGGGGCAGGGGTGGGTGGCTTCAGTGGCACTGAGACCCTGGCCCTGGGAGATTCAATCATCTTGGGGGAGGCTGAGAAAGCTGAAGGCTTCCCTTCTCCTGCTCCAACTCTGAGACTTAACCTTTCTTGTCTTCCTCTATAAAATGGGGATAATAAAACTTAGTTCATGGGATCAGGGTTTGGGTTGAATGTGATCACGGATGCAAAGCCTTCAGAGCAGCATCTGGCCCACAGTGAGCAGTCAGTCTTGTCAGGCATCACACAAAATCGTCTGTGCTCACCGGAGAATGGGACCCCAAACTCATGTATTGGGGCTGCAGAAGCCGTGACAGGCTCTAGGCATGACCAGGAGCTTGGAGCCTCTCAGGCCACAGGGGGAAGTCATTTCTGTGAGGCAGTGAACTGTGTAGGCCCGGGAGGCCTCGATGCCTGATAAGAGACTCTGGTCTTGGTGCCCACTCAGCCCAGCTATTGTCCAGGCAAGGCCACCCCTGGTGTGGCCACTCTTCCCTATGCCTTCCAGCCTTGCTCCTGTTTTGGAGGACCCAGTGGGGCCAGAGGGTACGGCTTTTTGATCTCCTGGCAAGTAGGTCCCTGGGAAGTTTACAGTACCAAGAATGAAAATCTGGGAGGGATTGGAGACTGTAGGTGGAACCTCTTGTGTTGAGTTGTAGGGGAGAAACTGAGATGCAGGGAGGGGAGGCGACTTATCCAAGGGGTCCTGGAACCTGGTTTGGAGAGCTTCCAGCACCCTCCACTGCCCAGTCACACTCCAAGCCTCAGTTTCCTCGTCTGATCGATGGTAGTAATGATGCCTTCCCCACCCAATTGTCTTGAGAATGCAGTAAGATCATGAGTGGGAAAGTGTTTTGCAACTGAAAATGTATCCCACACACCTGTGTGTACAGGGCCTGCAGGGCCTGCTAATAAGGAGGAGAAAGAGGAGTAGGAGGGAGAGGAAGAAATAACAACACATGACCCCAACAGAAGGGAACTCCAAATGACAAGGACTCTTGGGGGTTTGTGCCTGGGACAGGGCCTGGCATACAGGGATCTGGTACTCTGGTCCTCCACCCTGAGCTGTCCCTTCCCAACCTGAGGCACTCCAGATGCTCAAGGAAAAGATGCAGGGGAGAAAGTGGCCAAATCTTATATTGTGAAGGGCATCTGGGACCCATCTCTACACTCCACACAGAATGAGATCCAGGGACAAGGATCTAGGTGGTCAGGCTTTGCTGTGCCTCTGCCCCTACCCAGGGAATTTGCCTCTCCACTGTTTCCATTCACTGCTTCATGTATCGCTTCTGACTCTTGCTAAGTTGTAACCTGAGTCTCCCTGCAGGTCTAACATGAGTTGAAGTTGTGACACTCATTTTTAAACCCACTCTCACCCTCTGAGCTGCTGTGTGCCCTTGGATGATCCACACACCCTTTCTGGCCAAGGTGTTCGTGATCTTGAAGAGTGGCTCACTGACCCTTGATTTTGAGCAGGACTGCCTGTAGCCCACGCAGCTGTCGTGATAAACCCAGAATAGATGCCACAGCTTCTGTTTGTAGCCCACGAACCCAACCCAAGTTTGTGTGTGTTTATGGTATGTGTGGGTGTGTGTGTGGTCATTCAGTCACTCAATCATACATTTGGAACCATGGGGTGGTGTGTGGCTCAATGGTAGAACACGTGCCTGGCTATGCCTGAGTCCCTGGGTTCAGTCCCCAGCACTGCAATAAACAAAACTCCTGATAGGGTCTCATTTGACAGATGAGAACATGAAGTCTGGAAGGAGGTGATTTCCATGGTTCCACAGTACATTCAGGCCCTTCCGGTCTGGCTTCAAGCCCGTAGGTGGGGGAGGGGCTGGACATGACTAGGCCCTGCTGTGCTTTGCGTTCAGCTTTCTTTCAGTGCCAGGGAGGAAGAAAGTGCTCCTGTCACAGCCTGGGGCCTCCTGCTGTAGCTTTGGGTGGGCAGCAGAGCTCCCCTGAGGGGGTAGCTACATTTTTCTACAATGACCGGAAGTCTAAGGAGACAACTACACATCTATCATGCACTACTAATTAGAATACGACAAAAATGCCCTCTTGGAAAGGGATGCACACCAATATGAATTACCTAATACCAGCGAATTGTGCATTTAAAAATAGTTAAGAGGGCTGGTCATGGTGACCACACCTTAATCACAGCTACTCTGGAGGCTGAGGCAGGAGGATCATGATTCAAGGCCAGCTTGGGTAACTTAGTGAGACCCTATCTCAAAATAAAATAAAATAGAAAGGGCTGCAGGTATAACTCAGTGGTAGACCACTAAGGTCCTGGGTTCAATCTCCAGTACCACACACACACACACAAATAAATAAAAAGGAATAAATAAAATAAAAAATGATTAAGAAGGCACATTTTATGTTATGTGTATTTGACCACAATCAAAAATACTATTTTTCTAAAAGTCAGAGAAAGGGGGGCCGGTGAGATGGCTCAGCGGCTTAAGCGCCTGCCCGGCAAGTGCGAGGGCCCGAGTTCGACTCCCGGAACCCACATACGAAAAAGGGGCCGGTGATATCGCTCAGCGGCATGGGTGCCTGTTGGCGCGCAAGGTCCTGAGGTCGACCCCCCGGTACCCACAAAAAAAAAAAAAAAAAAAAAAAAAAAAAGTCAGAGAAGGAAGATGACCAAAGGAGGGGCTTTCTTTTGAGGGAGAGGGGGTAGGCTTTCTTACCAGTCAGCATTTTAAAAACATTTATTGAACAGTCTTTTAGATTTACTTAGATATCAGTTTTTCAAGTCAAAATGACTCATATGCATAAAAATGAAGTCATAGGCCAAAACAACTTGATCAAAATAGTCCCAAAATGTCTTCACATTCAGAATCCCACTCTCCTGAACTTCTTTTTTTTTTTCCCCTTTATGTAGGTACCAAGAGTTGAACTCAGGACCTCGCTTTTGCCAGGCAGGAGCTTATGCTGCTGAGCCATATCACCGGCCCCTGAACTCCTTTTTGACTCAGCTGTTCATCTACGGACTTCTGTGCCATCCGGAGCGTTGGTAATGTACCATTTCTTAAAAGATTGCTGTCCTTTCTAGATTCCTTTCCAAGTCCTAGATACTCATTCTGTAAGTTTTACTGCAGGGGTTTTCTTTCTTCGTGTGTGACCAGCAATCATTTCACCCTTTTCTCAGTAATAAAACAGCACAACACACCTTCATCTCCTTGGCTCTTCCTTTCTCCGGTCCGGTAAACACTTGGCTCTTGTTTTGCAAGAAAGTAAAGGATCGTGGTCATTCTTTAATGACAACTGTTTGCTTCACTACTATCAAATTCTTGCTGGGCTCCTCTGTTTCCATGCCTTTCTGGATACACAATAGCTTTCTGTAAATGCTAAACCGCAGTGTAACCTTTTTGAAGACATTTTCAACGGCAATTAAACTGAACCTATATAGGAAAGAGTAGGCACTTGGCACCTACCTGACTAAGCTGAGGTTTGTACAGGAAATGACAACCATTCCCAGCTGTGGGTGCCACAATAGGAAGAGAAGGTACAATGAGAAAACAAGGGGTGCCTGAGGACTGATGTAACGTGACAGCTATTACACTAAACATGTGCCTAGAGCCACTGTGTGCACTGTTCTAGGAATATATATATATATATATATATATATATATATATATATATATGGTTTTTTTTTCAGTGCTGGGGATTGGCCCTGGGGTCTTCACATTGAATTACAGCCTCAGCCCTTTTTAATATTTTAAGTTTTGAGACAAGGTCTCCCTAAGTTGCTACGTTGCCCAGGCTGGGCTCAAACTTGTGATCTTCCTGCCAGCTCCTTCAGATCCTCACAGCCAGCTGGATGTGGAGGCGTTCATTGCCTGTAACCCAGCACTCTGAGAGGCTAAGGCAGGAGGATTGTAAATTTGAGCCCATGTTGGGCGATTCAGTGAGACCCTATCTCAAAAAAAAAAAAAAAAAAAAAGAAAGCTGGGCTTGGTGGCACATGCCAGTAATCCCAGCCCTCAGGAGGCTGAGGCAGGAGTATCACTATGAGTTCAAGGCCAGCCTGGGGTACATAGTGAGTTCAAGGGCAGCCTGAACTACAAAGTGAGACCCTGTCACAAAACAAAACAACACAAAAAAAATGTTAAAAAAAAGGGGCTGGGTATGTAGCTCAATGTGAAGGGCCTGGGTTCAGTCCCCAGTACTACCAAAAAATAAAAAATTTGCATAGTCATCCTGAACACCTAAAAGTTATCATACCAGTTTTAAAAGATGAGGACAATGAGGTGGAAAAAAGTTAAGTAACTTTCCTGAGGTCACACAGCTAGTAATTGGGAAGGCAGAATTGGAACCCCAGTAGTTTAGCTTCAAGTGGACATTATTGATTGTGAAAATGAATTCCAACATCATTTCTCAAAATAATTAAGAAAGAAATAATTAAGATATTAGGAAATAAGTGAGGAAGAGAGCCAAATGTCTTTGAATAATAAATAAATGAATTAGGGTGTCCTTTGCTGGTGGCTTGAAAGAGGGGGCTGGTACTCTGAAAGGGGGAGTTGGGAGGTGTCTCTCGGGGCTGGGCCCCATGATGGAATTCAGGACTGTTCCTCTCCAACAGTTGACATGAGGTGTGTTTTCTGCTCTGATCTGAGATGCAAATGCCCTCCATTCTCCCTACAGGGTTGGTAAAAGTGGGCCACAAGCGACAGCCTTTGAGGGACTGAGGGAGGAAGGCAGGGCAGAGCCACAGTAGGAACAAAGTGGGACAGAATGAAGACATGGGCGCAGCCAGCTGGCAGGAGAGGTGGGGATGGGGTGCCGCAGCCCTCAGGTGCGTGGGCCCTATGATTTCTATGTACTGTTTCATCTGAATTTCAGATGAACAACAAATTATTTTTAAAGTACATTCTAAGCAATATTTAGGATATACATGTCCCTACCTTTTAAATGTATGTGATTTTTTTGTGGGCCCTAATAGGGCCTTCATGGACAAATCATGGAGGCTCTCAAGGGCCTTGGGAGGGGAGAATTGGAAGTGTGAGGTGAAGTAGGTCCTCGAATCAGGCCTTGGATGGTTGGGCCTCTACTGATATTTTAAGAGGGGGAGGTTTATGAAACTGCTCCTAGATGAAGCAAGTGAAGGTTTCCTCTGACGTCTTCCCTATGCCCCAAACAGGCTTTAACGTCCTTATATGAAGGATCTGGGATTGCCAGTGTATGGCAAAATAGGTGACAAATGAAATCAAAAGGAGCTAATTTTCCTGTCTGCAATAAGTGGGTGTGAAGAATCTAAATGATCAATTTTTTTCAGAGTGGTGGCTTGAGAGAAGGAACAAGTAGCCATGGGAAACCCTGTCCTAAGAATAATCTGTGTGTGTGTGAGAGAGAGAAATGTTAGAAACAGTCTGAAGGAAATGCTGCCCTCAAGTGTATCCGGCTCTGATAAACTTGTTCAAGTCATTGCTGGTAGACAAAACATTTTTAGTAGGCTCTCTCTTTAGGTTTAAGGAAGGACAGAATGGTTAGTTGCTGGAGAGTTAAGATTTTTTCTCTGTTGGAAAGGCTATAGTTAACTTGGGGTGTTGGAATCCAAGGCCACAGGGTATCCACAGTAGGCCCACAAGGGAAGGGAGAGAATGGCTCCCATTAGGGCTGCTTGAATATTTTTTCTAACTCATGTTATAACCTAAGGAAAACAGAGACCAGTTCGCCTTGCCAGGGCTTTATATTTTCTATTAGTAGTTTTTTTTGTTTTTTTTGTTTTTTTATGACAGAAATGGTTAATGAATCTAATTTCTATGTTGTCACCAGAAGTCTGTGGGGTTCCTGTGATACCAGTGAAAGCTCTTGTCTTCACTACATTTGTAAAAGTGACAACCTTGGGATGGGCAGCCTGTTTTAGAAATTATCTGTAGTTTTTGTTTTGTAAGATACCAAGCAGCAACAGTCTAAAAAGCAGTCATAGCTCAAGGTTTGAAAAGAATATCTAGAGATGTGCCAGGCCTCCTGATCCCCGCTCTGCGTATCCACGGGCACTGACTGTAACTGGCCCTGAAGGATCCCCTCCTGGCGTAGGTGATCCTAAGCGGATCCCCCACTAAGCCATCCAAGGGTAAAGCCCAAGTCTCCTTGACGGTCAGAGACTGTGCTCGACCCTCCTGGAAACCAGAGCTCTCTATCACCCAGAGTGGGGGGCCCAGCCGGAAGACTGTCCTCTGCGCTCACTCTTGTCTCGTTGTCTATGCTGTGTCCGGGGGTCTTCCGTGGTCTTTCTTTGGTTTGTTCCTGGCCTGTGCACCAAATGTTACACCGCGGGGAGGGCGTCTCTGGATGTTCTTCCATCTCTGTTCAGGTCCTCGCACTCACTTCACTGAGGAAAGGAGAAGTGGGATTCTTAGTGAGAAATGGGGGAGTCAAGGCTGATATAGTGGGAAGCAAAAGTTTCTTTAAAGTGTGGCAAATGCAGAGAAAGCAGAAGGGAAACTATCTTAGCAGCAGAGTGGTGCTACAAGATGGGGGGCATCCTGCTCATGGTGTCCGGTGAGTATGACATGTACTTCATACTGTGGGGGTAAGCTGGTTTCTACAAATAACTGTTTCACTGATTGGTGGTCTGGACCAATTAGGGTCTTAGCCTTTTTTTCTGGGAAGGGGACAAGGTCAGCACAAGTAAATGTGAGTGACACTTTCATAAGGACACAGTAGGGTACATTTCCTCAAGTACATGGGACACAGAAAAGCATGTGATGATCTTACAATGTTAGTCATCCATGTTTTGCCCTGGATTTTTGTTTATGTCCCTCTGCCCCTATATATTAAGACATTATTCTTTGTTTTACTGAAGGTTTAAGGACATCTGAGCTACAAACAAAATTCTCACAAGAACTTTTAGGGATGAATCTTAGCCCCATTTTACAAAGAAGAGATTCTAATGGTTTCCCAAGACCATAAGGCTGGAAGTGGCAGAGATGAGCTATGAATATAGAAATTCTGTCTTTCTCCCAAACCCAGGCTGATTTCTTCCTTATCCCCACCCCCACCGGAAGCTCATGTGGTCTTGAGAGCTGATGCCAGGTACAGGTAAGAAATGTCACAGATCCAGGCTCCTGGGGAAACACAAAGACAACTTCCTGCAGTCTCCCCCTGCCCATGGGGGGTAGGAACCAAGGGTGAAGAAGATGGGGCCTTACCTAACCCCACGGCTCCGCATTGCCCTCAGGACCTTGGGCTTGGTGCATCCACTTCTGTCCCCTTCATCTCTGAGCCCGGATACACGTGTCTGGAGAGTGTCCTCACCACCTTCTCCCAGCTAATCAAGCTCCAGGCCTGTGGCTTTCAAACCTTTTGATTGAGGCCTGAAATAAGAGATATATTTAATATCCTAACCTATAAACGATATGTTTCAGACAGATGGAGGGATAGATAAAACCAACATTTCACAAAACAGTATTTACTAAGTATGATGCTTGATATTCTATTTCATTAAAAAGTAATTCAAGTAGTGGCCAGTTGATTTCATGACCCACTAGCGGTTACCACTCACACTTGGAAAGATTCTGCTCAACATCCTGGCTAAAAAAGTGCTTTTTCGGGCCGGTGAGATGGCTCAGTGGTGTAAGCGCCTGCCTTGCAAGCGCGAGGGCCCGAGTTCAACTCCCGGATCCCACATACGAAAAAGGGGCCGGTGATATCGCTCAGCGGCACGGGCGCCTGCTGGCGCGCGAGGTCCTGAGGTTGACCCCCGGTACCCACAAAAAAAAAAAATAAATAAAATAAATAAATAAATAAAAAGTGCTTTTTCACTGGGGAAGGTGTCCTGTAGTCCCAGTAAGAGCCCTCTACCCCGACCACCCACCTGGTGGTCTGTTCTGCCCATTCATGTCGCTCAGAGGTTATGATGATCTGTTCAGCCTCTGGCTTCCCCTCTGGATGCAGACTCCTGGAGGGTAGGAACCATATCTGGCTTTGCTCACTATCGCATCCCTACGATAAAGCCTGGCACATTGTAGATGCTCAATAAATGTCTGTCAAGTGAATGAACATGCAAACTGCCAGCCTTCGTTCCCGCAAGCCCACCCTCACCCTGACCCACACCCCTGTGTGGAAGCCAAGGAGTCCTCCGGAACCCGATTCAGGGGAGAGGGTGGTTCTTGAAGCTTGGGCAGGGAGAGGGAGTGAGTGTGTGTATTTTTGCTTTGGTGGGGTTGGGAAGGGCCAGGAACAAGTTTGCCCACCTGCGACAAGGATTAGGTGTGAGTGAGAGGCTGGGAACAGAGAGACCTTTCTAACCACCCTGCCCTGGGAAAGAGTGGGCTCCTAGCTGCCTGGAGGAGTCTCGACAGGCTGAGCAAATGCAGGCCCAGCTGTGGCAGGACTCTGTGCACTACAGTGTAGAGGAGCTGCAGCCTAATGAAGCCTCCTTATAGGAGGGCACGTGGGAGCCATGTTGGGTGCTAGGCAGAGGGGAGACCAACTAGAAGGAGGAGGCTGCAGGAGGGTGTGTTTCCCAGTGCTATTCCTCCCTTGACTGATCTGAACCCCTCTTGTCCCTGCTTCTTCTCCCATCACATCTAGGGGAGGCTGGCCAGGCTGGAGGCCCCAACAAACTGAGGGCGCCTTGGTGGCTAATGCGGTCCCTGCTCTTCTCCCAGGCTGGTGAGCTTCTTGTGAGGTTCTTCCCTCAGGGCTGAGGGCAGGAGGGGTTTTGCCAGCTGGCCCAGGAGGGCTAGGGAGAGAGGGGAGCTGTGAATGTCAGAGTCATTACCAAAATGAGGGTGGGAAATGAGCAACGCACCGCGACCTTGTGTGCAAAGGTCACCCAAACCTGTTTGACTCCCGGCTCAGAACAGTGCAGAACATTGCGGCTGAACCGCCTGGCTCCCCGCTGTCTGCCTGCAGCAGCCACATGCTCGAGGGACAGGGTGACCCTCAGGGCTGATCAGACTGTGTCCAGGGCTGCCATCTCCCCTTCTGCCAACCCCACAACTGGTCATCCCCCTGCTGCTGTGCCTTCCTGCCTCAGCCTCTGCCAGCTTCATGCCTCTGCTGGAGGCCTGCCCTGCCCTTCCTTAGTGTGAGGCACTGAGCTCGGCTCACACAGTCCTTGTCCTCCCAATTCTGTAGGGAAGGGGTGCAAATCTCACTCTACGGTAGGGGGAGGAAGGCTGAAAAACACTCACCGACTGCCACCTCCTCTGCCCCACCCTGCAACACCATCTCCCACCTCCACACAGCTTGGGTCATGCTGTTCTGGGTGATCTGGTTAATCCCCGAGGAGAGGAGCCGTATCTAATTCACTTTTGTTGTCCTAATACTTCACGTGTGATTGGTGTGGAGTAGACTCACCAAAAAATGTTTGTAGAATGAACTAAATGTTTGCCCAAGGTCAAACAGCTAGGAAGTAGCCAATCTATAATTCAAACCTGTGTCTTCCGGGATCCCAACCCACCTCAAACCTTTCACCCATCCTTCAGGAAGCCTTCCTAGACTTAGTCAAGGCAGTTTTCCCCTCCTGACCCCCAGAATCCTGGGTATATGGGCGTGTTACTATCCTGACCTGGGACAAGGTCTCAGCCTGGCTCTGATTGCCCCCAGTTCTGTTCTGCAAACCCAGGAGGTGCTCTGTGCATGCCAAATGTCCAAGTGGAGGTGGAGGGGTCAGCAGGCAGACCTCAGCCAGACCCACGGAGTCTCTTGCTTGTGGGCGCCACCCTGCCCCATGGACCTGCTCATCCAGCCACACTTCCACCTGGTACTAGGGCTGCCAGCTCTCACAAGGCCAGCCCAGCCCTAGTATTCTCCCAGGGTAGGTCGAGGTGGGGCACCTAATCCTTTGCTCATTTTGCTGCAATTCAATATCAGCCTCAATTTGCATGCTCTGCTGCCATCCTTCCTTCTATGGGGGGGGGTGCTGTGTGTTCCCCACAGCAATCCTGAGGGCGTGTTGGGTACTCCTTGCGCTGACCTCACCTCAGACTCACTCAGAGCTCAGCACTGGCCTTGGGGAGGGACCACTGTCCTCCTTGCCTGGGGGTGAGTTCCAGTTGTACCTCCTAAGCTTCCTGGCTGTGGAATCCAGAGCCACCCAGATTCTCTAAGCTTCTGTGCACATATGCGTAAAAGTACCTGCGTGTGGCAGGTGTTAAAAATGTGAGCTGAGGCTTCCCCAAAGGCTGAGGGCTCCATGGATCTGGGAAGTCCTTTATCGTATCTAACCACCGCCTGTGGCTGCAATGTTGGCCCATTCTCTCTCCTTCCAGTTGGTGGATGCCTGTGTTCTTGGGATTTTAGGGCACTTGAATCAGGTCATTGTATTTCTTTATCCATGTAGCAAACAGTTATTGAGCACCAGCCATGCTCAATAATTGTGCCAAGTCCTGTTCTAGGCTTTGGAGGCACATCAGGGAACAAAGCTGACAAAGAGCCCTGGCCTGGTGGCACTTGCACTATGGAGCAACATATTCAGTGCATGTGGCAGATTTTTTTTTTTGTTTTCTTTTCGAGATGGGTCTCACTATGCAGTTCAGGCTGGCCTTGAACTCACTGTGTAGCCCAGGCTGGCCTTGAACTCACAGCAGTCTTCCTGCCTCAACCTCCCCAGTGCTGGGATTACAAGAATGCACCACCACACCTGGCCATGTGGCGGATTCTTAGATGGCCCCTCTCAGCCTGTTGTCCTCTACTTTAAACAGTCAGAGAGAAAAGAGATGAAAAGAAATTGTACATGTTGAAAAATAACAGTGTTTACTCTTGTATGATACCTTCACTCATGCCTTATTACAACTGCTTGAATTTTTTTTTTTTTTTGTGGGTACCGGGGGGTCGACCTCAGGACCTCGTGTGCCAACAGGCTCCTGTGCCGCTGAGCGATATCACCGACCCCTTTTTCGTATGTGGGATCCGGGAGTCGAACTCGGGCCCTCGCGCTTGCAAGGCAGGCGCTTATGCCGCTGAGCCATCTCACCGGCCCCTCAACTGCTTGAATTTAAGTAATGAAATTAAAAGTGGGTACTGTGTCTTAAAAAGATAACCACAGAGTTAACACATAAGCCCACACTTCCACTGCTAGCTATGTATCCAAAAGAATTGAAATCTGGTGTTCACACAATAGCACATTACACACATAATCACAGGAGCTTTCTTCCTGGTGGTCAAAAGGTAGAAACAACTCAAATACCCATCAGTTAGTGAGTGAGTAAACATGAATATGCTATCTCCACAGGGTGGAATTGTATTCGGCTATAAAAGGGAGGACTGATCTGTGTTTAACGTGGATGAACCTTGAAGACGTTACGTTAAATGAAAGGAGCCAGACATAAAAGGCCTTGTATTACGTGATTCCATGTAGATGAAATGTCCAGAATGGGTGAATCCATAGAGACATAAAATAAATGAATGTTTGCCAGAGGTTGGGAGGGATGGAGAATGAAGGGTGAGTGTTAAATGGGTATAGGGCTTCCTTTTGGGGTGATGAAATGTTCTGAACAAGATGGTGGTAATGGCTGCACAATATTGCAAGTTTACTAAATGCCATTAAACTGTATACGTTGGGATGGCTGAAATGGTGAATTTTGTGTAAGTGGTGAATTCTACAGTTTTAAAAAATGGGTGTTTGTTATGTCTTGTGTCTAGATGTCCCCCCAAAGCCTCATGTGGTCCTAGGTGGGGCTTTTCAGAGGTGGCTGGATCTAGAGTGTGTGATGCTGGGATTAAGTGTGTGATGCTGGGAGCAAGGGTACATGATTACTAAATTAGTCCACTGATTGGTTTGGGCACAGTTACGACTGCAGATAATGGGAAGGCCACCCTGGGTGTGAGTGCTACCCGCCCTAAGAGTGTGTAGCCTGGACAGAATATAAGGGACAGAAAGAGGGCCGCTGTGGTGACTGCTTGTCAATTGTGGCTTGCTGCTTTTTTGCTACTTCGCTGCTTTGCTGCCTTCTGCCTGCCATGGACTGTTTCTCCTCTGCCATACCACGCTGCCTTGGAGCCAGCTGATTATGAACTGAACCCTCTACAAACTGTGAGCTAAATAAACCTTTCCTCCTTTAACTTTGGGTGTTGAATATTTTGTCTCAGCAATGAGAAAAAGTAACTAAGACAGTGTTGTTCTGGCCTTGCCCACACTGGATTCTGCATCCTGTGTACTTCCTTTGCTTCACTCCAGGGCCTTTTACATGCTGATCCTTCTCCCCCATCTCTTCTCTTAGTTTCAGAGAGGTTCTCAGAGAGGACCAATTCCCTGCATGTTATGCACAGAGTGCCATCAATCACCCCAGTGGAGCCCTGGTCTTGGTCATGACTATGACATTCAGATGACACATGTCTGCCCCAGATTATGACATTCATACAATGGATGTCTGCCCTCCTAATCTGTAAGCTCCAGGAGGAAGCCACACACTTTTCACTCCCTGACACGTCCTAGCACTTACCTCAATATCTGGCACAGTGTAGGTACCCAACATTTATTTATTGAGTGCATAAATCACCATCTCTAAGGGAATTATTATTATCATTATTTTGGCTTTTTGAGACAGGGTCTTGCTATGTAGTTCAGGCTGGCCTTGAACTCACTGTGTAGCCTAGACTGGCCTTGCACTCATAGTAGCCATCCTCCTGCCTCAGTTTCACAAATGCGGGGATCACAGGTGTGCGCCACCATACCAGCTCTAAAGGAATTCAAGAGTACAGCCCCATCTCAGCTCATTTCCCCATCACTACCACTGGTACCATCGATCCCTTATCAGTACCATGACTCCTCGTCATAATTGCTACCATCAGAACCCACCAACAGGTCCGGACAAGGCCAACAGAAGCCAGAGATGGCAACAAGGAGAAGAAGGCAAACTTGTAGGCCACTTAGGAGCCAAGGCAGAATTGAAGGGTGAAGTCTAGATTGATGATGGGTGTTTAGGATGAGAGAAGTCAAGTTCCAAGTCAAGCAATTGCCTGAGCTGGAACTGTGAACATGAGTCAAGTGGATGCCGCATGGGGTGGGCTCTCTAATAAATGCTTGTTGAGTAAATACATGAATGAATAACATGCCAGGACCTGCAGGGTAAGTGCCTGGCCCAAAGCAGAAGCATAATGATGGATTCAGGAGACACTGAAGAGCAGCCTTGAGGGTGACTGGATTGGGCTCAAGAGAGAGGGAGACTTACAGAATGACCAGATCGGGCTGCCCATAGGGATTGGCAGCTCTGGGGCAGGGGGGTGTCTGGACATTCCCATGTTAATATGCCTCAGGATTTCAGAGGCCAGAAGGCAGAGATTGGGCATGATGGAAAGCAAAGTGGAACTGGAGGGCACAAGGAGCTTTGATGATGAAAGGAGGAGCCAGCAAATGGTGCTGGTTGGAGAGAGAGGCAAGAGGGGACAAGAGATGGGGCTCCATGTCCCAGGAAGACAGAGGAGCCAGGCTCCAGACCACAGGCTGGTCTCAGGCAGGAAGAGGGAGGGATATGTTAGAGAAGGAAGGAGGAAAAGTAGGTGTGCGTAATGGTGAAATGTGTATGTGGGGTGACAGGAAGTTGAAGGATTTCTGGTTTGGGCTTTTGCTTTCTTTGTGAATGCAGCCGACATGTGAGGCTGGGTAAGGTGGCACTGGAGGTGCTGGGAAAGGATTGGTGTAGCTTCAGGACAGATCAGAGAGAGGCTGGGGATGGGGACAGGGGAGAGGGCCTGCTGGGATCAGAGGCCAGGATGTGCACAGGGCGCGGCCCAGGGAGGCCCTGACTCAGGTGGAGGAGAGCTGGCCTTTGAACCAGGCAGAGGCTGGATGCCCACCACGCAGGAGGGCAGCAGTGCTTTGAGGGCTGCTGGAGGTGGAGAGGGGATTCTAGAACAGCCAGAGGAGAAGGAAGGCTTGTCCCAGTGAGAAGGGAGATGAGAGCATGGCAAAGCTGGCTGGGGAGTAGGCATGATCTGTTAACTACAAAATCCCAGGACACAGGTGCAGAATAGTTCTGAGGCCCTGTACTTGGACTTCTTTAGAGAACTCTAGCAGGTTTTCGGTAGGATGACATCAGCCTGAGGAGTGGGTGATACAAAAATAAGAGTCCGCACTGAGTTTTTGCCACTGTGTTCTCTCTTGCCTGGTGGCCTCCCCTCACCCTGTAGGGTGCACTTTTTTTCCTACTTTTACTTGGCCCAAACTTGCTCTGCAGAGCCTGTTTCTTTTCCTACCTTTAATAAAACTTTGCTACTGTTTGCACTTGTCTTGACCAATTCAGGACAGAAAGAACCTGGAAACCACCTCTAAAAGGAGACTTCAGCACCCCAAAACCCATTAACACCAGGACTTGGTACCAAGAGTGGGGAGAAGGAGGAAGAAGACAGAGTGGAGCTGAAGCTGACTGGCACACAAACTCACATGTTGGGTGATGATGGCTGGACACAAGATTTTCACAACAGTCCTCTCAGCAGACCGCAGAGTAAGGGGGATGCAGGCCCCTCAGAAGGAGTCATCTCTGCTGGGGTTGTGTGTCTGAGGAACCCAGGAACCCCTGGCCCTGTGAACTTCTTTTTACTCAAGCCTCAGAGTCCCTTGCTAAGATGTGATGGGTGCACAACAGTGTGAATTTACCAAAGACCGGTGAGCTGTACACTTTTTTGTGTGTGTGTGGGGGTACCGGGGGTCGAACTCAGGACCTCACGCGCCAGCAGGCGCCCAAGCCGCTGAGCGATATCACCGGCCCTTTTTTTGTATGTGGGTACCAGGAGTCGAACTCAGGACCTCGCGCTTGCCAGGCAGGCACTTATGCCACTGAGCTATCTCACCGGCCCATCTGTACACTTTAAGATGGCTGAAATAGTAAATTTTAAGCCAGTGGGTCTGTCCTCTGACTGCAGTGACCTCTCTCCAGGCCCATCTATCGGCCAGGCTGCAGCCAGAGTAATGGCTGTACCCCCCCCCCCCCCCCCGCCTCCCTCGGACAAGAGATTTCCCTAGCCCCCCAGCTCCCCCCTGTTGCCTGCAGGATGGGCCCCAGCCCCTGCTCCACCCTCTTGCATGCAGACCACACCTACCTTACTTGAGCTTCCCCCAGCCAGCCCACCCTCTCCTGCCCTCAGGCAGCGTGCAGGTGGCTGCTTCCTCCTGAAAGGCATTTTCCACCATCTGGCCTGCTCCTGACACCCGCCTACTCTTCTTTCAGGAAGACCGCCCCTCCTGGGTGTTCCTAGAGTACCCTGAACTTCCCTGTCATGGGGTTCTTAAGGTACGGTGGCAATCTTGACTCTGGTCTGCCTTCCCACCTTGAGTACAAAGCGGGGTCTTGAATCTCCAGCACCTGGCCCAGTGTGGATGCTCAATAAAAAGATGTGAGTGAACTGGCTGGTTTGTTGAACAGGGCTGTGCTGAGCTGAGGTGGTCTATTTAGCGCCAAGGAACTGATTTTTGTTCCTTTTTCTCAATGACCTTTGTAGACAGCTGCTCTGAGGGAGAAAGACCAAGTGTCAGGGATTGATCAGAAGGACCTGGGGGCTTTCAGCAACACAGTTTCTCCCCTCCCTGGCGGCCCTGCTAGATAGAGTAAGCAAGGAGGCGGGCACACGTGCTCCAGGAGCTCCCTGCTCTTCCCACAAACAGCCACTGTTCTAGGCTGAGGTCCCAGCCATCTTCAAGGTGGTCGTGAGCATCCATGGGATTCAAACCAAGGTCTTCTGGGCTCTGAAG
The DNA here is from genome assembly GCA_028451465.1 of Erethizon dorsatum. NCBI lineage: Eukaryota > Metazoa > Chordata > Mammalia > Rodentia > Erethizontidae > Erethizon > Erethizon dorsatum. The sequence goes on from CM051834.1 coordinate 52,345,052, forward strand.
GTTCTGCTCTCCCAACCACGATCACCACCACCAGCACCCCACCTCTAACTACTATCATGGTGCCCCCACCACGTTCTCCTCACTGGGCCCCTCACCCCATGGCCACCATGACACACCCTCAGCATGGCTTGGTCTTGGGACCTGCTCCTGCTGAAGCCCGCCTCCCTCTACCGCCAGCAGTCTGGCTGTGATACCAGTCAGGCTGTCGCATCCATGACCTGTGCTCCTGCCCAACGGAAAGCTGTGGCCTGGTTGTAGTCCTCATTCTCGGGGTTCTTTGCCTCAGAGATCCATGTCCATGACCATCGCCACCCTTTTCATGACCTCGTGGTCTTTGTTTGGGATGCCACTCTAAGGTTCACAGTGTGTGTGTGTGTGTGTGTGTGTGTGCACGCACTTCTAAGGAAGGGATCATAACTACTTTCATCAGAAAACTTGGAGTCTCACAAGGACTTGGAGCCTCTGAGCATTTGCCCATTTTGCCCCTCAGAGAATTCCTTTTTACCCATCAAAACTCAATTCAGACATAGCTGACTTTAGACACTATCCCACCCTCTTCATAGCTTTTCTCAAGCGCCTTATTTTTGCCGTGTTCTGCTCTCTATTATCTGCCTTCTCCACTAGAATGTCAGCTTCCTGAGGGCAGGGCTCACAGCTATTTGCTCTTCTTTTCTAGAACTGCATTAGCCGACAACACATGTCAAACTATTTCCTGTAATCAGACTATTTGTCCCATCTGTCATGTTGTTCCAGAAATTGCTGCTCTTTCAAGAAGCCTACCCGCATGGGCTGGCAGGCAAGAACTTCTTCATTCCAAGGCGATTCTCTCAACGCTCTTCACACCTCACTGTGTGAGAGGCTTGGCACTGCCTTAAAGGCAGGAAGACTGGATCCCAGGCAGGACGGGTGGGCTGTTCATTGGTCACCCATTTATTTGCCCTAGGCTGTGTCTAAATATCCAACCAAGTCCTCCAGATGTTTTGATATCAAGTTCCAAGTCCTCAGCAGATTCATAGCATGCTGCTTCCCTCCCACCTCTCACCTTATCTGGCTACTTCATTCCTCCAGAGGTCCCCTCCACATCCTTGTGCTGCCCAGAATGCTGCAAGGAAAGTATCCAAGCTGCAACATCCCCTCATGGGACACCCTCATTCCGTAGAGCTGTCCCCTCTCCCTCCAGTGTACATGTGAGTTCCCTTTTCCAAGAAGTTCTTTCTGACCAAATCTCCCCACTCCAAACTCCCTATCTTCCTGTCCCCAGCTCTAGGCACATCTCGACTCACTCTGGGCATGGTTCTGTCCCCCCACCAGAGGATGTAAGTCCTGTCCTCAAGTGGACTGCACCCCATGTTAGGTCCTGGACAAAAGTAGGGGCAGGGCTAGAAAACAAAAATCTCTCGGAGGTGGCCAGGCTTATAGAAAGTCCTTCGAGACCTTGTTGGGGTCCAGAAAAGTCCACATTTGTAATCCCAGGGAGAAGTTATTGGAATTCTAACAAGTTAATTCCAATCTACCACTTCCAGTGCAACACATGGTGAGAATAAAGACACTAAGGCATATTTGTAGTTGTGGGGAGCCAAGGGGGTCCTAAGTCCAGCTAGTATAATGGCTAACCAGAACAAAGGCTTCGACCCAGGGCTGAACCCAGGTTTTATTAATTAGTGAAGAGGGGAATGGCTCCGGGATGAGTGACTGTGAGAGTGGCAGGAAGTAGTACATGAGTGACCTGAGCAGGGCTAGGTAGGAGGCACAATAGCACCTCTGCAATATGCAGAGAGAAAGATGCAGAAAGAGTAATCTGCATATCACAATGAGGCAGTATCTAATGTTTTGGGGTTGGTGCTTCAGCTCTGATGGGTAATTTTTTAAGGCCTGAAAAGCCATGGCCTCTTATCTCGTGGCTTGATCCCAGCCTCCTAGCTGACAGCGTGGCTACGCTCAGCCTAGCGCGCATATATTATTTGGGAGCTGTAGGCGGGGCTTCACTGACCTGTCGCCTTTCTTCAAAGACTACACATCGGCACCTCGGCTAGACCTGTTTGCATTGCTTAAAGCCAATTGAGAGGATACAGACAAAACTTAGCCAGCTGTACACATATCAGTACATGGAAGTATGGCCAGGTTTAGCGAAAATAGAGATAATTGCTCTTCTTTCAAGGACAGTCACCCAGGTGGTCCTCCACAGTCTCACAGGAGGAGGCAGTTCCTGTACTGGAAGAAGCCCTGAAAATGTGAGTGTCCTTCACCCCAGAGGACTTGTGGGTAGGGGGCCTGCTGGGGAAAAGGGCAGGGGTAGGGGTAGGGGCTGACGTTGCGGATGGGGTCCACACCTCACAACTCTGATCAATTCCAGGTGACTCGAAGCTGTGAGGCTTGTCAGGAAGAAGGAAAGCTAGAGACTGTGTCTCGCTGGGGGTCCCTGGGCTCAGGCTGCATGAAGTGTGGGAGGAGGGTTCTCATGCTGCTCGCTGGATTTCACCGGGTGTGCCAGGCTCTGAACAGCTACCTGACAAGAGGCTGCAGTCAAGTAACTCAGCCACGAAGAGCCTCTGCATTTGATTGGAATTCTAGCAACCCGGGTGGCTCTGCTTGCTCTCTGCTACAGATCTGAATCTGTTCCGTAAGTCTTCTGGTCAACAAGAAATGGGGAAAGAAATTAATCATTACTTACACTCAGTCTGCTAGGTAGGCAGCATTTTTCAAAGCATGACATCCACGGCAGCAGTAGGGTGGGAATAAATAATAGGAGTCTTTGGTGGTAAAAATGTAGAAAACTATTAATCACCCCAATCCTGCAGAGGATGCAACTGAGGTCCAGAGAGGAAGAGATTTTCCCAGGTTGCACAGAAAACTGTGGATAGATATTAAATTTGAGCACAAGTCCCTGACTTCTAGGCCACAGTACTTTCCACCAGATCCCCTGTCCTCTTCACCCAGGGACCACAGAGACCCCCAGACTTTTAAGTCATTGCAGTCATTTCATTTTGCATTTATAGGTCCCTATTTCTTATGAGAACCTGTCCTTCAAATCCCCTCTCACTTTTCCTCTTTGGAATCTGACCAATCTCTGTATTCAAGAGTCGATAGTATGTGATGCCATTCATATAAAACACAAAACAGGCCAGGGATGTAGCCCAGTGGCATAAGTGCCTGCCTGGCAAGCGCAAGGTCCTGAGTTTGATTCCAGGTATCAAAACAAAAACAGAAACAAAAACACACACAGAGCTGATTTGTGCAGTCATATAAGCCAGGACAGTGCTTATCCTTGGAGGAAGTGGAGACTGGAAGGTGAACGACACTGGAAGGGGTGCTGGACATGTTCTGTTTCTTGACTGGGGTTCTGGTTACACACGTGTGTTCCATAGGTAAGAATGTATCTGGTTGCACTAATCATGTGAGCATTTTAATGTTTGTTTGTATACGTCAATTAAAAATGTAAATTCTGGGCCGGTGAGATGGCTCAGCGGCATACGCGCCTGCCTGGCAAGTGCGAGGGCCCGAGTTCGACTCCCAGAACCCACATACGAAAAAGGGGCCGGTGATATCGCTCAGCGGCACGGGTGCCTGCTGGCGCATGAGGTCCTGAGGTCAACCCCCGGTACCCACAAAAAAAAAAAAAAAAAGTAAATTCTAAACTGGGAGTGGTGGAACATACCTATAATCCCAGCACTCTCAGAGGCTGAGGCAGGAGAACACAAGCTTGAGCTCAGCCTGGGCAACTTAGTGATTTAATGAGGCTCTGCCTCAAAATAAAAAATAGACAGGAGTGGAGATGTTGTTCAGTGTAAAGGCCCTGGGTTCAACCACCAGTGCCACCAAAAAAGAAAACAAAAATTTAGATTATAGCTTTTCTGCACTACCCAGGGAGGGGTCCATAGGGTGTTTTTTCTTGATTCCTATAGTAATTTAAAGGGAAACTTTCAGAGTGTCTGGACCCCTTGATTTCCTGCAAGTGAAAGAGGAGGATATTCTCAAATTCTGTGCAGCAGGAACCCACTGAAGGTAGCACCAACCTTGATTTCCAGACAGAGCAGTATATCTACAAAAGAAAAGCAGCCTGGTGTGGTGGTGCACACCTGTAATCCCAGCACTCAAGAGGCTGAGGCAGAATTGCTGCAAGTTCAAGTCCAGCCTGGACTACATAGCAAGACCCTGTTTCAAAAAACAAACAAACAAATACTAACTGGAAAATACATGATGATGTAAACATAATCTGCAGAGGACATAATCTGGGAGGAGCTCCTGCTGGCAGCTTGTGCCAGTGTTGCCACTGAAAACCCTGCTGAAGTCAGTCTCATATCCTCCAGGAATTCTGGCTGTGCAGAATTCTGGCTGGCAGGTTTGTCACTGCCACTGGAACCATTCCTATTGCTGGCTGCTCCTGGAACCTTCACTAGCCAGATCCAAGCAGGCTTCTGGGAGACTCACTTCCGGTGGACACTGATCCCAGGGCTGACCACCAGCCTCTCCCAGAGGCACCTTATGTCAACCTGCCTACCATTACTCTGGGTGGCATAGATTCTCCTCTGTGCTTTGTGGACATTGACATCCCGTGCAACAACAAGGGACTCACTCCATGGGTCTATCTGTGGATTCTGGCCAGGGATATTCTGTGCTTGTGTGGCACCATCTCCCTTGAACCCCTATAGGAGGGCATGACTGACCTCTGCTTCCGTGGAGATCTTGAAGAGATTGAAAAGGAAGAGCAGGCTGCTGCTAAAAAGGCTGTGACCAAGGACAAATTTCAGGGTGAATGGACTACACTGGCTCCTAAACTCACTGTTTTTCAACCTGAGGTCCCAGACTGGTCTGAAGGCATGCAGGCACCTCTGTGCCCAGCTGGCCACTGAAGACTGGTCTGCAGCCCCATGGCACGGCCCCTGAATGGGTAGGAACAACCTCTGAGTGGTCTTAAGCTGGTCTGCAGACACTTAAGCAAAATGGAGATGAGGTTGATGGAAAATAAAACAGCAATTTCTAAAAATTTTTTTTCTTTTAATTCTAAATTTAAGCAGTCAATGAAGACTTGTCTTGATTGATGAAAGAAAACCCACTGGGGCCATTTCTCAGCAAAACACTGAATATGGGATGGAGTTACATCACGGTAAGCAGTCTGCCGTGCTGGGGAGGCTCCCTGCACCCCCCGCTTGGTCATTCAACCAAAGGCCCCAGAGGGCAGGTGGAAAATTCTGCATGGGGAAATGTCCAAGCCTCATCAGCTCCAGTAAGCTCTGGCTCGGTTCACGAGGGGCCCCCTGGGATATGCGCTGCAGGGAGTTTTTAGCGCATAAGGACACAGAGTAGCAGGGAGATGATGGACACTGATGGGAAGGCGGGGGGGGGCGGTACATGTTCAATGCCCTCCTGAAGAAAGAACCGCTAGAGGCAGGGCCTGGTGGGCCTCTGAGCTGTGGGCTGGCTCAGGTGGGCACAATGACATCTTTTAGACAGTGTCTGACTGGGCCAGATCTTGGGAGACAAGTGTACCTGGCACGTGAGTGTGCACTGGTACCAGTATTTCCTGTGAATGTGCCTCTTTTCTGGGTGTTTCTTCTGCCTGGAACACCCAGTCCACCACCCCGGAAGCCTCCAGTCCTTGTCTCTGCCTGGAAAAATCCTAGCTGTGCTTCAAGGATTGCTTTAAATGTATAATGTGACACCTCCTTGCTGGATGAATCCCCCACCCCAGGCCCACTGTGACCTAGCACTGGCCCCCTGACTCATAAGAGTGCTATGTACAGTCTCCTCTCGTGGCCTGTGTGCTCTTCAAGGGCAGGGCCTCTGTCGCCCCAGCTGTCCACTCAGGACTGTAGAAGGCACAAATATGCACATATAGATCTGGGAGCATGTATTAGAATTGACTGGGACCTACACAAAGAAAATCATTAGCAGATTAATTGTGAGTCCTGTTTGGAGTGCTAATTTGAAGGCTAATAATCTTTTATCTTAAGCAAGATCCAATGGTTTGATAAGAAATGCCATTGTGTTAGTTTTGTTTAAGGCTGGTCCCAGCTGCGAAATGGCTGAATGAGCAATTCATACGTTATCCCTCAAGTAACTTGGGCATGTCTTTATCTTATTGACAAGCATTATAATGACTATAATAAACTAAGGAAACCTCAGATGAAACAACACATGATTATGCTTGTCAACAGAGGTGTAAGCATGAATTTAATGAATGCATTTCCCAAGTCCTTCTTTGTTAAGGATGTTTTTCCAGGTTCTGATCAGAATATGAACTGTGTGAATCATTCAGCAGCATTTCATTTATTTACCCACTCATTCATTCAGCATATCCTCAGTCCCACCGTGGTCCTGGGCACCGTGCCAAGGGCCATGGGAAAACCTTCCAAGCGAGTGAGCCATGATCCCTGCCTCCTGGGAGCATCTTCCAGAGAAGTATTGATCTGAGTCATCCAAAGCAAGGCAGAGCCCGAATGCAGCATTTGGGGAAAGATCCCCAGAGGAGACAGGGGAATGAATTGGAATGGTGGAATGAGTTGAATAGGTAGGATTTTGTTAATAGCAATATATTTTTTCCTCCTATGAAAGTAATTCATGCTTCAGAATGGCCTCAAAAATCTTGAAAAAGAACACAGTTACAGGAGTCCCCCTTTGTGATTTCAAAACTTACTGCAAAACTTCATGAAATTGGGAAATAATAGCCTTTTCAACAAATGATGTAAGGCATGAATATTTACATGCAAAAGAATGAATTTGAACTGCTAGACAAAATTTAGCTAAATGCAGTCAAAGACTTAACTATGAGGCAAAACCCTCAGAAGAAAACATAGAGGTCAATCTGGTCTTAGAGTAGGTAAACTAGGTACTTTAGACATCTAAAGCATAAGCTAAAAATAAAAGATAAATTAGGCTTCACCAAAATTAAAATCTTTTAAGGAGTGAGGGTGCAGCTTAGTAGTAGCAGAATGGTTGGCTGGCATGTGTGAGGCCCTGGGTTCAATCCCCAGTACTGCAAAACAAACAAAAACCTTGTGCTTCAGAGCCACCACCAGAAAATGAAAAATAAAAACAAACATAACAATCCATAGAATGAGAGATAATATTTGCAAACCATATACCTGATATTCAAAAGTATACAAAGTACTCTTATAACTCAAAGACAAAAAGTGTTACGGCATAATCACAAGACAGATTCACTCACAGGAAGACGAGATTCGAGAAACAAATGAATTGTTTAATTGATGCTGGTGGGGACCGCAGAAGCTGACCCCGAGCTTTTGTGTCCCACTCCTTAAATACTTTTGGAGGCCTTACAAAGTCCTTGGTTGCCATGGAAACTGTATTCTTTACTATATCACTTCTCTGGAAATTTTACAAGGTTCTTCTCAAACATCTGGCCAATTAACACAGGGGATGGGTTTTTTTTTTTTTTAAGGCTGTGTATAACCTTCCTTGTCCTGGGAGGAGGCTACACAGGGTGAGGGCGGTGACCAGAGTCATGTTGGTATTTAGCTGCAGCAGCTTTTGCTGAAGTCTCTTGGTGCATCGAGGTCTGAAGGTCTCTGGGGCAGACGGTCGCACTTTTGTGAGCTCAGGTGTCCATGTCTTGATTCAGGAGCGATGGATCCACGGAGCACAACCTGTAACTTTAAGAGCAGTGGGCATGGTTAGGATCACCTCGTGGGGTTCCTCCCACTTTGGTTGGAGAGGCTCCTCTTTTAGGCTCTAATCAGGACTTGGTCTCCCGGATTTGAAGGAGTGGACTGGCTTGAGCATGGGGCTCAGATGTCTCCATAACAGTCTGCTGAAGTTTCTGAAGTGTCTGGTGCAGCGCCTTTATCTGTAGGTGCAAGTTCAAAGTTCCCATCTCCTGTAATCTATTCAAAACAGGTATCAGTGAGGGAGGCTCCCAAACATTATCTCAAATGGAGTTAGTCCACCTCGGTACAGTGTGCACCGCAACTGCAAGAGGGCCACTGGGAGCACAGTAACCCAGTTAGCCCCAGTCTCTTGGCGTAACTTTGCCAGGGTGGTTTTTAAAGTATGGTTTTGTCTTTTTATTTGACTTAAGCTTTGTGGCCAATATATAGTATGGAGTTTTTATTTTATTTTATTTTATTTATTTATTTTTTTTTTGTGGGTACCGGGGGGTCGACCTCAGGACCTCACGTGCCAACAGGCACCCGTGCCGCTGAGCGATATCACCGGCCCCTTTTTCGTATGTGGGATCCGGGAGTCGAACTCGGGCCCTCGCGCTTGCAAGGCAGGCGCTTATGCCGCTGAGCCATCTCACTGGCCCGAGTTTTTATTTTAGCCCCAGCACTGCTGTAAGGCTTTTGACCATTTTACCCACAAAAGTGGGTCCATTATCTGAACCTACAGTTATGGGGAGCCCATACCATAGAATGATCAGCTCCATCTAAGCTTTTATCACCTCTCTCGATGTTTCAGTCTTTTTTTTTTTTTTTTTTTTTTTATTTGGTGGGTACCGGGGGTCGACCTCAGGACCTCGCGCGCCAGCAGGTGCCCGTGCCGCTGAGCGATATCACCGGCCCTTTTTTCGTATGTGGGATCCGGGAGTCGAACTCAGGCCCTCGTACTTGTCAGGCAGGTGCTCATGCCGCTGAGCCATCTCACCGGCCCGATGTCTTAGTCTTAGTGCGGAGGCCTCCACCCATCCTGAATAGGTACAAATCGAAACTAATAAGTATCTCTTATTTCTGCTGGTGGGTTTAATTTTAGTAAAATCCACTTTAATGTCTTTAAATGGCACAGTTCCTTGTCTCTGGACACCTAGTTGTGTGGCCAGGAGACAGGGTTGTTGTGGGCTCAGTTAGTGCCCCTCTCAGTCACTGAAGCACATAAGATCCATAGTCTGGAAATAAAGAATTAACAGCCAAGCGACGTTGCCATAGAGTCTTTCCCAAGCTGGTGTGGCTATGCGAGTCTTGTATTACAAAATGTCCCAGGAGGCAGAGCCTCTGACTGGATGGTTCGCTCCAAGGTGACAACTGTCGCTCCCACCCTCCAAACCCCATCATTTACCATGCTATTGTCATCTGAAAACAGGGTCAGGCCAGGGTTCTGGAGGGGAGTGTCTTGTAAATCCAGTCGGGCTGTCACCAATCTTTTTAGAACTCTGAAGGCTGTCTGGTTCTCAGGACTCCATTCGAGCGAAAGGGTTGTTTCCTCTCTTTAAGGCCTCATATAGGGGTTTTGTAATGGCTGCAAAACTTGGAACCCAAAGACAGTAGCATCCAACCATTTCCCATCTTATAACACAAACACTAAAAACTTTACAGTCAGCATACAGATTTGAGATTTTTTAGTCAATTGTCTCTATCTAGTACATAAGAAGCTTTTACCTAACTTGTCTTTCAATAGGACATCACTGAAGATATTTTATGACATTATCTGGACTGTTCAATATCTAGGCATCTCTAAGTACTGTGGCACATATATAGCATATACATCACATAGGCTTTTGTTAAAAATTATAATTTGGTGACCTTATATTAGTATGAACATCTTATCATAAATATCTGGAGCACAAGCAAAGGCAGGTGTCTGAATCTGAAAGAAAGAAAATGTTATCTCTGTAAACAATCCCAGTTTTATATTTCAGAAGACCTGTACATCTGGAAGGTATGAATACACTTAATATACTATGAGATTAGCAACACTGAATTGTCATAGCCATATGAAAACTTTTGTTTTTTAATTTAGTTTTGTACCAGAGCATCTTTAAATCAGAAAACCTCATTGTCCTATTTTAGAAAATTTAACCTGTTGACGATGACCAATGTAAACATATCACAATAATATATTTTGTCTAACAATTTTTGATGACTTATGAAAACCAGATCACTTAACACATTATTTTGAACAATAAGAAACTCTCAAATCATAATACAACAATAAATAATAAACAAAACATGCATTACATTTATAGAACCAATTTTAACATCATTTTGGCCAGCTGGCAACTTTTGGTGGAAGCATACCAGACAAACATTTTAAAAATCCAAAAATGCAAAAAGAAAATTTGTTGAGCTCAAATAAAACAGCTGTTTACAGGTTGGGCACACAGAAAAACAAAACATACAGACAAATTTATTTAAAAAATCAGAGTATATATATATATATATATGCCAAATTAAATTATAATAACTCTTTTATAATTTTAGAAGTTTATAATTACAAATAGACTAGTCAGAATTATTTGTAGGTCAATAGCAGAGATCTCTTATAAGAATTTGGAAGAAACATAAAATAAATTCCTTCATAAAAATACTGACAACTTTTATGTTTTCCTTTTATGTGGCTTCCAGCTCAGTCATCTCCATACCCTCTGTCACATACTCAAAACGTTCTTTTACTCTATTAGCATTCTCTCTGTAAGAATATCATTTATGTAAATTTCCTTTGATATATCTTTGTCAAAGCTTATTTTGACCCCTTGTTCCTGGGTTGTTACAGCTATGCCCAAACAGTTTCCCACTAGCTGCAAATGCTGCAGCCATTTGTGATTTAAGAGTAGAGACTCTGTGTGTGCGGAGAAAGAGGAAAGCACGCTTCAGGATAAGGTTTTTGTCCCAGGTGTTTTGAGCCAGGGCACCCAGCTTGTGTTTCCCACTGCGGCTTACTCAGTTTACTCGATGTTTTGACAAAGCAGGCATTTACATTTCTCCTTTTTCTGGGGGTCTGTGAGAAGTGGTGAGAAGAGTGTAAAACAGTAGTTTTTCCCTGTTTTTATAATTTTGGCTTTGAGTTATCCCTTTAAAAGCCTGTAGAGGTCTAGACAGATTTGTGCTGGTTTGTTTTTTCTAGCCTTGCAGATTAAATTGGTTTATCTTTAAACAGCTCTGGCAGTGGTGACTGACTGCCTTTTAAAGACACTTGTGTCTGGGAAGTTAGTTCTTCCCACAGAGCCTCCTTATCTTTTGTATCTCTTTGAATTTCAATTGGGAAGCAAGCAGGGGTGCCAATGGTTCTCCTTTTTGTGGCTGCTTGTCCCCTTAAAACCTGTAAGTTTCTGGATAGAGCCATATAGGATTTTTTTAAAGGCTTTGGCTCCTACTGAGGCGGTCCTTTTAAGGACTGTTTTGGGGGCAGGCACCTGGGCTGTGAGCTCTTTAGCAGGACAAAACTTTTATCATATAGAATCCTCTTATATCAAAAGTATATCTCTTACATTTATAGCTTTCTTAATATTTTTCTTTTAGATAGTAATTTTAATTAATTGTCACTCAGGAGTTTGTAGTGCACGAGAAATGTTTTATGCACATAAGTTTAAACTGAAAACCAAAAGTATAAGTGCCGATTAGTCAAAATTTGTAATTGGATTTCTCCTGTAAAACTTTCCTAGAAGCTTTCAGGCAGCGCCAGGCAGGTGACGTCCAGGCTGGCCACTGGGGCAGCAATCACACCGCATACAACCAGGAGTTTATATATGGAAACTAATCTGGGTGCTCAGGCTTTCCGGTGGCAATATTTCATACTCAATTGATTACCTGGGGACCGAGCGACCCTTTAGCTAATCATCCCACATTGAATGTGGACCACTCAAGCTCACAGAAGTTTTGGAGCCTCCCTTTCTTTATCTTAACTGCATAATCCCCTTTGAACTTATCAAAATTGTTAAGCATACATTTCAAAACAGTTGACTTACTACCAGCAGAACCCATTATGTCAATGACTTGGACAATACAGTAACCCACAGTTACAATTTATCTAAGCAAGTCCTGTCCCCTCCACTCAATCTGAAATGCAAACAAAATTTTGAGACTAACAAATGGTCTCCTGCCGGCAGGTTGAATTCCTCTGGTAACAGTGACTTGGAAGCGCAGGCGCAGGGGGGATGACATAGATGTAACACGGGAGGAACACACAAAGAACAGACAATCCCAGGAACAATAACCACACTGCTCCCGACCTCAAATTTAGAAAAGATTCAGAGGACGACCTCTGACAGATGGCAAAGCACCGCTCTCACAGGTTTAAACAGAACAGACGCTAGCACAGAACAGATACCTGGACGAGCCTTGGGCAAATTGCCAAACCAGAAACCGAATTACAAGCGCGCTTACCTTGGTCGGGAGGTAGGAATTCGGTTGTCTCTGTCTCGTAGCTTTGCGTCTTGCCTTGCAGCCGATCTGGGGGCGCCAGCTGTGCCTTGCCCCCCCAAGGGTTAGCTGCCAGGCAAGGAGGCACCGAGGCCCCCTCAAATGAGGATCTCCCTGTGAGGATCTCGCTGGGGCCTCCAAATGTTACGGCAAAATCACAAGATAGATTCACTCACAGGAAGATGAGATTCGAGAAACAAATGAATTCTTTAATTTATGCTGGCCGGGGATAGCAGAAGCTGACCCCGAGCTTTTGTGTCCCCCTCCTTAAATACACTTTTGGAGGCCTTACAAAGTCCTTGGTTGCCATGGAAACTGCATTCTTTACTATATCACCTCTGGAAATTTTATAAGGTTCTTCTCAAACATCTGGCCAATTAACACAGGGGATGGGGTAGCAGGTACCACCTGTGCTAAAACCATTTGTCTCCCTTTTTGTGGTTATATGACCTCAAGATAGTGATAAAGAAAACCCGTTTGTTTGTGATAGCACCATCTGTTTCTCCTCTTTGAAGTTTATGGCTAAAGAAAGGGCAGTGGGACTAAAGTTCATCTAAAGGTTTTTACCTATTAGTTAAATTCAGAGGTTAAGAAACAAAATGGAAATACTCTTGCCCTAATGAAAGGACAAAGAATCCTATTTTGAGATGGGCCGAGGATTTGAACAGACATTCTCTAGAAAGCATGTACAACCGAGCATGATGGTGCTTGCCTGGAAGCACAGCTATTCAGGAGGCTGAGTCAGGAGGAACACAAATTCCTGGCCAGGCTGGGTAACTCGGTAAGAACTTGTCTCAAAATTTAAAAAAAAAATCTTTTTTGAGACAGGTTCTCACTATGTAGTTCATGCTGGCCTTGAACTCACTGTGTAGCCCAGGCTGACTTCAACTGCATGGTGATCCTCCTGCCTTGGCCTCCAGAGTACTGAAATTATAGACGTGTGTCACCACACCCAGCTCAAAATAAAATTTTAAAAAGAGCTGGGTATGTAACTCAGTGGTAGAACACCAGAACACTTGCCTACATGCTTGAGGCCCTGGGTTCAATCCCTAGTATTGCAAAAAAAAAAAAAAAAAAAAAAAAAAAAAAAAAATATATATATATATATATATATATATATATATATATATCTCCAAAAGTTCAATAAGGACATGAAAACATACTTGACAGCATTAGTCATTGGAAAATGCAAATCAAAACCACAATGGGATATTACTTCATACACATGGGATGGCTATAATAAAAAGTAGGCAATAACAACTGTTGACAAGGCTATAGAAAAACTGAAACCCTCATACATTTCTGGTGGGAATGTAACACAGTGCATTCACCATAAAAAACAGTATGGCAGTTTCTCAGAAAATCAAAACAGAATTACCATATAATCCAGCACTTCCACTCCTCGCCGTATAACCAAAAAACTGCGAACAGGAGCCCAAGCAGGAATGTGTACGCCAATATCTATGGTTTACAGTACCATAACTTGAGAGTGAAAAGCAGAGACAAACCAGCATCCATCAACAAATGAATGAGTGGACGCAGTGGCAACTGTACAATGGAATATTTAGCCTTAAAAAGGAAGGAAATTCTAACATATGCTACAATACAGATGAACCTTGATGACAATATGCCAAGTAAAATAAGCCAATCACAAAGGCCACATATTTTATGATTCCATTTTTATGAAATAGCCTGAGTAGGAAAATCCACAGAGGTAGCAAATAGGATGGAAATTGCCAGTGGCCAGGGAAAGGGAGACTAGGGAGTGACTGCTAATAGGTGTGAAGTTTCTTTTAAGGGTAAAGAAAATCTTCTGGAATTAGATAGTGGGGATGGTTGCTCAACCTTGCGGATATGCCAAAAATCACTGAATTGTACCCTTTTATTTATTTATTTTTTTTGAGACAGTGTCTCACTCTGTAGTTCAGGCTTACCATCCTCCTGCCTCAGCCTCCCTGTATTGTACATTATATTAAAGGATGAATTTTATGACATATGAATTAGGTCTCATTAAAAAGGGTAATTCATTGCTATCATGTTCAATTTGGAGACAATTATTTAAAAAAAAGAAGAGGAAGCACTCCTCACACTCTCACCTGGAGGATGTCACTGGTGTGTGAGCGGGGAGGGCCTGAAGGCCAGCTCCACCCAGTGCAGGACCAGGAGGAACTGGGAGGTGTCAGGGGCAATCCAGCTGGCGCTATTAAGAGGCCATTACCGTGAGATGTGAGCAAGATGCAGTCCTTGCCCTGGTCAAGTTAGGACTTGATTTATAATAAATCTTTCCATCCAAAACTGAAGCTGCCTACCGAGTAGAGTAATAGTTAACATTTACTAATGCTTTCTGTGTGCCAAGTGTCAGGTGCTTGCACTGACTGGCCTGTAGAATCCTCTGAGCGACCCTAGTGGTGGTTACCAGCATCATGACTCCTGAGGTAGGTTAGCAACTACCCTAGGGTTCCTGGTGTGGAGGTGTTGCAGCTTCCACCACTAAGCTGCTGGCTTCAAAGCACGCGTCACAGCTGCCTTTGTCAGCAAAGGCACATGGTCACCTCCTCGACAATGGGAGAATTGTGGGGCAGGCGCTGGGCTGGGTGCCGGGGACATGGTGGTGACTAAGCAAGGCCCCCCCTCCAGCAGTGCATAGAACTGAGGTGGAAAGTAGGGATGGACTTCATTCTCACCGCACGAACAAAACAAAACACTGATGTTGGGAGGGCTGAGAGGCATTTCTGAATTTTACTCATGATGAAGGGTGGCCGAGCTATAGAACAGCACCTAACACACAGTGAAGCTCCGTAACGTCAGCTGCTGCTTTACTTCTAAGGTTGCAGAACTTAGAAACTTCACTGATCCTTCCCAGAAAGGCCTAATTTGGGGAGAGCCTCACTGGGCAGGGGTCAGCCCAGGTTCTGTGGGTCCTGAAGCTTGTTCAGTTTGAGGGATGCTCTTTAGGAAGCAGACTACAGCCAGGCACAGTGGCACACACCTGTAATCCCAGCTGCTCAGCAGGCTGATGCAGGAGTATCAAGGAGTTCAAGATCAGCCTGGGAAACCTAGCAAGACCCTGTCTCAAAATAAAAAAAAAATAGAAAGGGCCGGGGATGTAGCCTAGTGGTAGAGCATCCCTGGGTTCCATACCAGGTACCATTAAAAAGAAAGATTACAAATTACAAAATTTACAAAAATACATTGCCATGTGAATGCACGCCTAGGGTCTCTTCCAAGGTCCCAGGTCCTGGAAGGCCTCACGTAGGCCAGAGGCACTGGAGCTCAGCTTCAGGAGCACCATGGCCAAGCACCTCTGCTACAGCGGGGTCTAGAAGTTCTGCTGCCAGAGCCACACACCAGCTACCAGCTGCTGAGGTCCCTTTTGAGACTGTTTGTGATTCTGCGCCCCACAAGATTTAGAGGGCCCTGCCATAGCATGTATACCCACAAAATAGATTAAGGACCTCTTTTCTTTTCTTGGTAAATGCAAAGAAACCACTTTATTTTTAAAATTTTTTCATTAGTGTATGTTTGTGATACACAATAAGTACATTCTTTGGGAATCTGCACGTATACATACCTCGCCTTGATCCTCTTTTCTTTCCCTCCCTCCCTCTTTCTTTCCATCTTCCCCTACCCCCAGGTCTCCTTCCCAATACCACAGTCTATTTCCCTGTTTCCTATCATCTATTTTTTATCTTGTTCTTTGACTTACTTATTCTTTGGTAGACTACGGACCTTGGGCACAGAGGGTACAGCCTGGTCTGGAACCTGGCATCCGCGCTCAGGACCAACACCAGGCAGGCCCCAGAGCAGTGCATCTCCGACTCTCACCGAACATCCTGAAGCAAAACGCTGCAGAATCCCAGTGCTGGGAAGGTTTCTGGGTCACTGCTGCTGCCTCAAGGGAGACAAACACTGGTTTCAGGGTGCAGAACAGGAGGGATTTGAGAGCAGAATTGATTGCAAGAAGACTATGCCGGACAAAGTGGGCACATCTGTAGTCCCAGCTCCTTGGGAGGCTTAAGGGGAAGGATCCCTAGAGCCCAGAAATTTGAGACCAGCCTAAGCAACATAGTAAGAACCCATCTCAAAAAATAAATAAATGAAAATAAAATAAGAAAACTAACTCACCATCAAAACCTTTCATCCTGCAAACGAGGGATATTTTATAAAGTAAATTCTTAGCTGAGCGTGGTGGTGCTTGCCTATAATCCCAGCACATACAAGGCTGAGGCAGGAGGACTGGGCTCCATAGTGAGTTCAAAACCAGTCTGATGAATCAATAAATGAATAAATGAATCAATCAATAAA
The DNA here is from genome assembly GCA_028451465.1 of Erethizon dorsatum. Lineage (NCBI taxonomy): Eukaryota > Metazoa > Chordata > Mammalia > Rodentia > Erethizontidae > Erethizon > Erethizon dorsatum. Next base: position 52,361,446 of record CM051834.1, read on the forward strand.
AAGAGCATAAAGGCATTCTGACTTCAGAAAATTTGAGAAGTGCTGTTCTACAGATCTAGGTATTGCTTAAAAACTTTTTCATAATGTAAGGGATAGCAGTTTATAGGATGAATAAAAATAGTTTTGTAATCATTCTTTTTGTGACTGCAATAATTTGTCACATCCCATCCATTATTTTGTTTGTATATGACACATAAAATCCGTGGTTTAGTTCTACATTCAAGTATTGCTTCCAGAATTATATTGACAATAAATTGAAATTCATAAAAAAAACAAGGGCTATAATGACTCAAGAAAGGGTTTCTCTGTTCAAAAGGAAAAATATTGTTTAGATAATTGAATGCTGATAACTCATACCCTGAGTAACTAATTTAAAGATAACAATATGGAATGTATTAACCATTGTTACCTTCCTATTATGTTGTTTTGAAATTTTGTTCTATTTTTTTCTTTTTTTCTCTTTCTCTTTAAAATAAAAAAAATAACAATGCATTATATTCTTGAAAAAAAGAAAGGGTTTCTAATTTAGCTTGACTGTCAACAGAACACAAATTATGTAAAAATCTTGATTATAATTATATAATTGGTGGCTTTGTTATGACAAAGACAAAGAAAATAAATTTTGTTGGATAAACAAACGCCTAATAGTTTATGAATTATGTATGTGTTTATTACTCAACAGAACCTTGCAGCTCATCATATGCAATAATAATTAAATTTAGTCTTTTGATGTTTGATCACCTTTCAGGTATATAAAAACCACAGCTTCAGCAGGGTGTGGTGGTGCACGCCTGTAATCCCAGCACTCAGGAGGCTGAGACAGGAGGATTGCTGCAAGTTCAAGGCAGCCGGGGCTGCATAATGAGTTCAAAGCCAGCCTGAATTACAGAGCAAGATCCTGTCTCAAACAAACAAACAAACAAAAAACATAGCTTCATTCATATTTCAGTTTTGTCATGAAAGTATGTTGTCAGCTGGGACTACACCTGTAGTCCCAGCACTCGGGAGGCTGAGGCAAGAGGATCAATGTGAGTTGAGGCCAGCCTGGGCTACAAAGTGAGTTCAAGGCTAGTCTGAACTGCATAGCAAAACCCTGTCTCAAAAAGACAAAAAAAAAAAAAAAAAGTATACTGTCAAGGTAGTTGGATAGGATATATTTTATTTAACACTTTGTGAGCATGATTGCTAACTTTCCAAAATTTGGTCACATGATATGAGAACTTGTCTGGGTCTTACAGAAGTTAAGCCTGGGCCTGGTACTATTTGTGGGGCTGTTATCTTTCACAGAAATGGACAAGAGTTTCCAGAATGTTCAGATCCTACATAGGCCACTTCTTACTCAAGCAGTTAGTTCTGCCACCAAGAGAGAGGAAGTTGAGTATCCATAACATATCTTGAATCTTGAATCTTGAAGGGTGGTCACTGCCTTTTCCGAGGCCCTGGAATTGCCTGAAGAAGGTGAAAAGTCACTATCCTGGCATGTGGGAACCCCTGCTGAGAACGTAGAGTAGGCAAACACTTTACATGTGCCTAGCCCAGGGCAGGAGTCCACCATGGGACCACTCATCACCACCCACAACATCACCTTGTAGACTGCCAAGATGAAAGTGAGGTTCTGAAGGAGAAGGGAAATCGCCCCACTCAGGCAGGTCCATCCTCAGGGGCAGCCAGCCCAGCTCCCTGCAGGAGGCTAATGTCTTGGGCCATGACTGTCTCAGAGGAGCTCTAGGCCTGAGGTTCTACGTGGCTTGGCGGGTGTGGCTCATGAAGTTTGGCTTGCCCAGTTACAGTTTCCCAACCCAGGCCATGCCAGGAAATCTGGGTCAGAAGGCCTTGCTCGGACCTTGACTATCTTTCTATGGGCTGCCTAAGAACAGGGAAAGGTAGAGAATTGGGGTTGGGGGTACTGACAATGGGAAGGCAGTGCAGTGTCTGGGATTGCAGAAAGAGGCCTCCAGAGGAAGCTCTGCCCCCCTCACTTGATCCCATCTGTCTCACTCTCCCTCCCAGCCCAGAAGGGAGGATGGGAAAACGGGGGAAAAAGTGATCTTGTCAACTTTTGCCGTCCCCTTTGCTCAACTAGGGGCATGGAATGCACATTAGTTGAGGGTTACAAGGGCAGAGACCATGGGTCTTCCTCCTCCTCCTCACCAGTCACCAGCCATGGGCAGCCACACTGGGTGCTGCACTGGGGTCAAAAGGTGATGCCAGTCCCTAACCTCCAGGCATCTCAGGGTCGGGAGGCTTGGAGAATATATGTGCCAGTCCCCACCCACTATGAAATTCAAAAGTATTCGGGAAATGATTGGACCAGACAAGAGGGAGGAGGAGGGGAAGAGACAGAGGCACGGTGATTGTGCAGGGCCCAGCCCTCAGAGTCCTGGGTGATGGAGGCACTAGGGTGTGGCGGGTGAGGCCAGAGGCTAAGGCTATGCCTTGTTGTTAATTTAGTTCCTATGAAGCCAACTCCCTGACAGACCTTGTTCCAGCAAAATTGTCCCTTTCCTCACAGCACTTACAGTGTTTTTAACCAACCTACACTAACTGAACACCTACTGCATACCTGACACTGAGCTGGTCACCAGGGTGTCAGAGATGAAAACAATCCTAAGGCACTTCCAGTAGATGTGAAAGTCACCTGCGCACATAGAGTAAGTACTAATTACAGATTGCAGTAAATCATGTAACTTCCGGATGACTCGAGTTTTCGCCTCTATAAAATAAGCCAGACAAAAAAACAGACCTGAAGATCAATGGAACAGATTAGAAGATGCTGAAACAACCCCAGACATACTAAGCCACCTTATCTTTGACAAAGGTGCCAAACACAGTCACTGGAAGAAAGATAGCCTCTTTAATAAATGGTGCTGGAAAAACTGGCTCTGCACATGCCGAAGATTAAAACTAGACCCATATCTTTCACCATGCACTAAACTAAATTCAAAACGGATCAGAGATCTAAATATTAAAATAGAAACATTAAATCTGCTGCAAGGTAGGATAGGTAAAACCCTTGAAGACATTGGTGTAGGCAAAGACTTTATGAATAAAACCTCAGCCGCACAGGAACTATCACAAATAATCAACAACTGGGATCTCATCTTATTATAAAGCTTTTTTTCTTTTCTTTTCTTTTTTTTTTTTTTGTGGGTACTGGGGGGTCGACCTCAGGACCTCGCGCGCCAGCAGGCGCCCGTGCCGCTGAGCGATATCACCGGCCCCTTTTTCGTATGTGGGATCCGGGAGTCGAACTCGGGCCCTCGCGCTTGCCAGGCAGTCGCTTATGCCACTGAGCCATCTCACCGGCCCCTATTATAAAGCTTTTGCACAGCAAGAGAAACCACCAACAGAGTGAAGAGACAACTCACAACGTGGGAAAAAATGTTTGCCAGCTGTTCCTCAGACAAAGGATTACTATCGAGAACATATAAAGAACTCAAAAAAATCAGACCTCCCAAATTTGAAGACCCACTCCAAAAATGGGTATCTGAGATGAATACACATTTCTCAGATGAAGAAATACAAATGGCAAATAAATATACAAAAAAATGTGCAACATCACTAGTTATTTGAGAGATGCAAATTAAAACAACACTGAGATACTATCTCACCCCAGAAAGAATGGCTATTATCAAGAAATCAACTAATAACAAATGCTGGAGGGGCTGTGGGGAAAAAGGAACCCTTCTCCACTGTTGGTGGGAGTGTTGACTGGTACAGCCACTGTGGAAATCAGTGTGGAGATTCCTCAAAAAACTAGGAGTGGAGGTCCCATTTGATCCAGCTATTCCCCTTCTGGGTATCTTCGCAGAAGAATTAAAAACATCGTACCACAGCGATATATGTGCACCCATGTTTATAGCAGCACAATTTGTAACAGCCAGATCTTGGAAACAACCCAAATGCCCATCAACTGAGGAATGGATAAAAAAGATGTGGTATTTTTTATACAATGGAGTACTATTCAGCCATAAAGAAGGATAAACTGGAGACTTTTATAGGTAAATGGATGCAACTCGAGAAAATACTCGTAAGTGAAATAAACCAGACGCACATGTGTAAGCATCGTATTGCCTCTCTAGTCTGAGAAACTGAAAGAGTAAATAAGATCCAAAATGTACATTAGACATGGTGAATCAAAAAGAAACTGATCAAAAGGAAAGAGATACTGGGATGGGGGAATAGGGAAAAGAAAGAAGGGAAAAGGAAAAAACCTGTATTTATATATAAGATGGTTAAGATAGATACACTACTAATTTTACTTAGTTCATTGAAGAGTAAGGTTTGTGCCAGTAATGTTTGGACAATTGAATGCTAATATCTGGTACCCTGAATAACTAACTTAAAGATAACAGTACGTAATGTATTAACCATTGTTACCCTCCTATTATGTACTTTTGAAATTTTGTTCTTTTTTGATTTGTTTTGTTTTTTCTTCTCTTTAAAAAAAAAAAAAAAGGCCGGTGAGATGGCTCAGCGGCGTAAGTGCCTGCCTGGCAAGCGCGAGGGCCCGAGTTCGACTCCCGGAACCCACATACGAAAAAAGGGGCCGGTGATATCGCTCAGCGGCACGGGTGCCTGTTGGCGCGCGAGGTCCTGAGGTCGACCCCCCGGTACCCACCAAAAAAAAAAAAGCCAGAGTTGACTGTCTATAACTTATAACCTACTTGCTTCCAAAAGATTTTTAAATAGTGTCCAAAAATACACATATTTATAGTAATTTTGTTAAACTAGAATTATAAATCTAAAAACCATGTGGAAGGAGAGAGACTAACTGAAAGGGAGAGGAGAGATAGCGGAAGAGTTAAAATGAGGTTAAATTAGGTTGAGAAGTCAAGTGCCATCTTCCCTTGTTATGTTCTTACTGGGCCAGAACAGACTGGCTTATATAACTACCACTGTGCAGCGAGATGAAATGTATCAGGTCTTCATCAAAGAGAAAATTTTCCTGAAAATAATATTAAAGATCATTTATTTTGTTGGTCCTCCTTCAGGTAAGTAATATAGATTACAGTGGTAACATAGTAGACAAGGCCTTTACTGGTAGCTTTTCTAGGACAGAAAAAGATGCAAGGTTTTTCATGTAGTCATTTCTTCCATCAACCATCGGCAGATGACAAGGGTATAATGTGGAAGTAGAGTTTCCCGGGTGGGGACGTAGCTCAGTGGTAAAGCACTTACCTAGCATGAGGTTCAATCCCCAGTACTGTCACCAAAAAAAAAAAAATTGTTTTTAAGTTTAAAGTGAAACTTGTAGAAGACATTTTTGCCTAGGCAGCTAAGATAATGTGGTTCAAATATATAGTTTTCTGGTGACATAAACTGATACTAGGTTAGAACTCAGAATATGTGAGGAAGTTATATAAATAGGTTGTTTCTTCCACACCATCACCAGCCCTGGATATTTGCCAAACAGAGAATGAAAAGGTGATGTCTAGCTTCTGGTTTTATTTTGCATGTGTTGAGTTTTAAATGATATCAAACATCTTTATGTTTACTGGCCTTTCATATTATTTTCTTCAAACTACTTGTGTATATTCCTTGACTACTTTTTAAAACTATATCAATGTCCTCATCTATATGACAGCACCTCAAAGGGTTAGTAATTCTGAGAATTAAATGAACTAGTCTATGGACTAAAATGGTGTCTAGCAATTAGCAAATGATCTTTAAGTCAGCAGTTACAGTGATTAGTATTTTTTCTTATTCATTACTGAGTTTCTTGTAAATTAAGGAAATAACCCCTTGTGATATGTTTTCTCAGTTATTAGTTTTTTGTTTTCTGTTTTTTGGGTACTTTTGGTGCTATTGGGGATGGAACCCAAGGACTCATGCATGCTAGGCAAGTTATCTACCACTGATCAATATTCCTGGCTCCTTAAAAAACATTTAGATGGTAGTTTCCATATAAAAGTTAAAAAAAAAAAAAAAAGGTTTATGTGGTCTACTGCTTGAGGCCCAAGGGCCTGGGAACAAACTGCCTGCCATCCCAAGAGACCCCACCCTAGCTGGAGAGAGTGAGGCATCAGAGAAGCTTCTGATTGAGGGACAGTGGGTAGGTGGCTCTGGTCCCTGAGAAAGCGAGCCCCACATGAGCACTATCTCCAGGGCCCCAGGTCCACCAGAAGGAGGAAGGCCTGGGAAGGACTGCAAAGCCCTGCTCCAAAGGTAGGATGAGGCTGTGAGAAAACACACACACACACACACACACCCCGTCCCACAGTGCAGACACACAAATGAAGGACCAAATTAGGTTTTGAGGTGGGGCAAACCTGGATTCAAATCTGCTCCACCACTTAACCTGGGGGACTTTGACAAGGCACTTAACTTCCGGAGTCTTCTAAAGAATGAACTTTGCAGGATTTTTTTGACAATTCAGTGCCTGGGACACATTAGGAGGCACTTTGGGTTACTCCATGTCAGTTGTGGTGAACCTAAGGCACATGTGCCACAGCGGGCTGTTTGTATTATTGAAAGCTCTAAAAGGTTCGCTATCACTGCCCCATGTCCACTCCTGCTCCTGCCTCAGTGTCCCAAATGCTTGGGTCTTTGAATAGGTCACAAGATCTTGACTTTGGGGTCAGACTAACCTGTACTAGCATCTCAACCATGTGGCTCTATCAGGTCACATTCACAGAGCACCTGGCCTGATGCGTGGCCACCCTGGGCACACAGCAAGTGATATAATACCACCATTCAGCACATCATTAGTGAGCCTGGAAGACAGAGTGTTCAGACCTGGAGGGAAGAAGGCCTGCATGTGAGGATTCATGGGCAAATAAAAGTTTAACACAATCTTGAGGTAACGATCCCGCAACCCCAGCGGGAGTCTTATTGCTGACTCCCGTTCAATTCAGTTCTAGGCAGCCTTCGCAGAGCCCTTTCCTGACCCTCAGCCCTGTCATCCCCAGCCAATCGATAAGCTGCCATCAATAAGGTTGCCAGACAAAATCTAGGACGCACAATTAAATTTGAATTTTAGCTATACAATGAATGCTCTTTTAGTATAAGTGTGTCCCAAATATTGCATAGGGAAAACTTGTCCTTAAAAAAAATTGTAATTTGTCTGAAATTCATGTTTAACTGCATTTCTTGTATTTTTATTTGCTAAAGTTGCCAACCCTAACCACTAACTACCCATCACAATAGAAGCTCCCCTCTGTGGAACAGTTAAATGCTCATCACCTCTCCCGGGTGAGCCCTCTGCACACCAGGTCACATCCACCAGCTAGTGTGACCCTCAGGGAGGGGACATACAGGCACCGCTGAGGGGGCAGTGGGCAAAGGCTGTTTGGAAGTGGGAGCCTTGCTCTGGGCGCCTCACCCAACAATATCATTATCACCCCCATTTAACGTGCAAAGAAAACTGAAGCGCACTCATTTAACAAGTACGTGTTGAGCTGGCGCTTTTCAAAGCCTGAGAGGAGAGGTTGACTGAACTGGGTCCCTCTGTGGGTAGATAGTGATCTGCTGAACTCTGCAGCCACAGTGTGTGTGTGTGTGTGTGTGTGTGTGTGTGTGTGTGTTCCACGGACTCCTCCCACCCCCAAAATGCCAATGCTGGAGAATCCCAAACAATACAATGTGTGTATGTTAGAATTTTCTGGGTACGTGTTTGTCCCCTTCTCTACCCAGCTTCACTCCCCAGCCTCACCCCAGCAGTGAGTTCCAGGGAGCAAGGGTGGTCTTGCTTACTTTGAGATTCCCAGAAAGAGACTCAGAGAGGGTGCCCAATTACAGGGAAAGTTGTTGCCGGGGTCCCCTCTTTCCTGGACACTACATTCTAAACCACTACTTCCCTGGGTCACTAGGGATAACAATGGCCACATGCTCTCTGGCTGAACTGCTCCCCTTCCTCCAGATCCCAAATACCTGGGGCCTCTGGAAGGAATCAGGAAAGGCAGGGCAGATGCTTGGGTGGGACAGAGGACTAGGAGAGGCTGAAGACACTGGCCTAAGGAGGTACAATGCATACCTATACAAATATCATCGTGTTAGCATCCACAATTCTGCCCTTTACTATATGTGGTGAGTCCTTAAAGGTGAGTAGGGGAGAGGTCAGTGCATGGACAGGCGCAGGGTAAAAAGCAGGCTCAGTATACTCAGGGCAGTGCCGAACATGTCTTAGGCTCCAGTGCATGGCATTCTGCGGCTGCCCCCTTCCTCTCATCTGCCCCAATGCTGGGCCGCTTGGTTCCAGCCTCTCTGGCAACCTTGCACATATGCTCCTCCATCAGGATCCCCATCCTTGCCCTTGACTGCTTGGAACACTCTCCCCACACATCCACTCAGCTACTGCTCCCACCACCCTTGGGTGCCCTTCTCAGTGAGGCCAGCCCTTCCCATCCATCTATGTCCTGTAACTGTCCCTACCCTGTACTGCCATCACTTTGCCTGAATTCTTTCCTCTTCCTGCAGCATCTTGGAAACTTTGTTGATTTATCTTTTCTGTTCACTGATCATATTCCAAGTCTGCAGAATTTCACCCTGCATAGTGGATGCTCAATGAACACAGGTCATATTGCACTCACTGAACTGAATTTGGAAGGACCTTGGTAATCCAGTTGTTTTTAAGCAGGAGTGCTTTCAGAGTTTCCTGAAGAGCTTGTTAGGACATGCCAGCCAGAATCCCTTCCCTAGACTTCCTGAGTCAGCTTGGGAACCTTCCACAGCTTCAGATACTAAAACCTTTCTCTAGGACAGTCTTCTACCCTGTTCAAGGTTACAGCATAGTTAGGAGCCAAGCCAGCAATTTTGTGGTTCTTTTCAGCTGCAGCTCTTTCTAGCTCTTCAGGCAGATGTGGGTAACTCTCAGCCCAAAATATCAGTTATCAGAGCTACTGCCTATAGCTCCATAGTTGGAGCTCAATGAATGTTGCTTCTTTTTACCGTCATAGTTTTGGTGGCCAGATTGGCCTGGCACCTGTGCCTGATTTATATTCCTCTCCCTCTTTCCAGTGACGCCCAGCAGGAGCAGGGCTGGAAAAATCAGACCTGCAGGATGCCCCTGCCTCTTTCACAATGCCCTGAATTTTGGAGCAATATGCTGTGATGGCTGCAACTGTTGTCTATTGCTCTGTGGCCTGACAAGACTATTATGAGTCTTTTTCTTTCTTTCTTTTCTTTTTTGTTTGTTTTATTTTTGCTATTTTGAGACAGGGTCTTACTATGTAGCCCAGGCTGGTCTTGAACTCCCAATGATCCTCCTGCTTCAGCCTCCTGAGTGCTGGGATTACAGGCATGTGCCAACCACACCTGGCTACATGTCTATTTCTAACTGTAAAGTAGGGTAGGTATGAGCATTCCTCCTGATGATGTATCTTGGAAAGTTCCTTGTAAACCACAGCTCACCATGCCAACCCAAGTCACACTGTCATCAGCCTACGTACTTACCCCCTAACCAAGGACAAAGCTCTAGCTCCTTGGTCTGAAACCCAGGACTCTTCCTTCTTAGCCCCAGCCCCCAACCCCTCTCCCCATCTATTGCCACTCCCCTGATCACACCCTTCATTGCAGCCACAGAGTTAGTCACCACTGTTAACCTCATAACATTTCGTGCCTCACACCTCTGCCCAGACCTTCCCTCTGCTGGGAACACCTCCTCACCAGCCTCCGCAGACCCTGCTGCCTTGTCTATACCTGCTGTGGGGGTGGACAGCTGGGTTAGACCCCTGCCTGCCACCTGTGGGGCAAGTGACCACAGGCAAAGTTGCTTAACCTCTCTCACTTCAGTTTCCTCATCTGCAAAATGGAGAGGGTAACATGACCTGTGTCCTCAGGCAAGGGTTCGGGTCACAGCAGGGCAGAGGGAGTCTGGGGAGGAGATGCTGTGGCTGCAACGGGGGTTTTACCCCCTTTGCGTGCCAGGCCCAACTGTGCTCCACCCGGGGGGCCCTGGGCTCCCCCTCTCTCAGCTCTCCCGCCGCATCCCTCATTCCCACGGTGGTGCCTTCTATAAGCACGCTGATAACTCTCTCTAATTCTGCACCCATTATAGGCCAGTGCCATCTCACAGGGTACTGGCTAAGGGTGTGGGCTGTGGGGTCAGGCCATATGCCTGGCCTGGTGCCTAGTGTGCTGTAGACACGTGATAAGTGGACACCTTCACCTTCTCACATCACACACAGTTGCCAAGAGAACAGTGGGCTTTGGAGTCAGACCGCCCTGGGTTCAAGTCCCTGCACCGCCACTTGACAAACTGTTCAGCCTCTCTGAGCTCCTGCTTCTTCCTCATCTCTAAATGCAGATGAGAATAATAACTCCTACCCCACTGAGCTAACAAGAATAACTGCCATCACATGTTTAAAGCACTTAGCATAGTGCTTAGAAGATAGTAAGCACTCAGTGAGTGTTAGCTGTTATAACTAACCATTTCCCTATGGGGGTGATGAGGAAATAGAAGTAACTTGACCTAGTTTGTAAATGACAATGCCAGGATTCCACCCTTGGGCTATTTGCCTCCAAAGGCAGAGTTTTCCTGATTTCTCCCTGTTGCTCCCATCTTTATTTACCCCATTCCCTAAATTTAAGCCAGAAGAACTGTTTTAATGCCCTAACTATAATGGCAATGGGTTAAAACATTTCAGATATATTTAAATCCATGAGTTCATGCTAAGAAATCATTGATTAAGATGCAAGAGAGCTAGCTCATTATTTAAAAACTGCAAAAGAGAAAGAAGTGTAGATTCTACCTTTCCCATATGGTGTATAACAGTCAACTCACACTGACTAAATAGTTGACAGAGTAATTGCCTCATAGGTAAAAGTATTTCAGCTACTAAATGCAGGAGCAGTGGTAAAACATCATCGTTTTGCAGCCTCAATGAGACGATGGGTCCAGGCATTACTCCTCAGGGCTGCTTACCCCATGTCCTGATGGAAGAACTCTGCACTCCCTGGAGCAGCTGCCCAAAGGCTGAGCCTCGCGCCATCACCCCACTCGGTACAGAGACCTCGTTACACTGCAGGATGGGGAAACTTGACCGGAAAAATGACCCGGTTTCTTCAAGAAATAAATGTTACAGGGAGAAAAAAGGGAACCTATTTTGAAAAGACTTAAGCGATAGCAATTGTTAGCAATGTATAGACTTTTTTTTTTTTTTGTGGGTACCGGGGGTCGACCTCAGGACCTCACGCGCCAGCAGGCACCCGTGCCGCTGAGCAATATCACCGGCCCTTTTCTCATATGTGGGTTCCGGGAGTCGAACTCGGGCCCTCGCGCTTGCCAGGCAGGCGCTTACACCACTGAGCCATCTCATCGGCTCTGTATGGACTTATTAGTACCCTGGAGTTTTAAAAAAATTGTTTCAGAAATGAGAAAACTGGAGAATTGGAACAGTTATATTAATAAATTATTGTTCTTTTTTGGTAATAATAGTAGTGTGACTTTTTTTTTAAAGTACTCTTCTCTTAGGAATACGTGCTGAAATATTTAGAGATAAAATGGCATGGTCCCTGAGATTTGCCTCAAAAGAACCCAAAGGCTAGGCACAGTGGTGCATGCCTATAATCCCAGCTACTCGGGAGGCTGAGGCAGTAGGATCAAAAGTTTGAGCTCAGCCTAGGCAACACAGAGAGAGTCTGTCTCAAAATTTAAAAAATATCTGGAAGGCAATGATGCAGAGCTGAGGTTAAAAAAAAATTTTTTAAAAATAGGGGCTGGTGAGATGGCTCAGCAGCATAAGCGCCTGCCTGGCAAGCGCGAGGGCCCAAGTTCGACTCCCGGAACCCACATACAAGAAAAGGGCTGGTGATATCGCTCAGTGGCACGGGCGCCTGCTGGCACGCGAGGTCCTGAGGTTGACCCCCCCATACCCACAAAAAAAAAATTAAAAAAAAAACAAGTGGTCAGGCATGGTGGTGCACACCTGTAACTCCAGCACCCTGGGAGGCTGAGGTAGTAAGATCACAAGTTTGAGCCCAGCCTGGGTAACTTAGTGACTTAGTGAGTCCCTCTCTCAAAATAAAAAAATAAAAAGGATGGGGACTGTAGCTCAGTGCAAAGGCCCTGGGTTCAATGCCCACTACCACAAAACAAACAAACAAACAAACAGCTGGGGATGTAGCTCAGTGGTAATGCATTCCTGGGCTCAATCCCTAGTACTGAAAAAAGAAAAGGAAAGCAAAGCAAAGAGAAAAGAAGGAAGGAAGGAAGGAAGAAAAAAGAAAGAGGGAAAGAAAGAAGGAAGGAAGGAAAGAAAGAAAGAAAAAGAAAGAAAGAAAGAAAGAAAGAAAGAAAGAAAAGGAAGGAAGGAAGGAAGGAAGGAAGAAAGAAAGAAAGAAAGAAAGAAAGAAAGAAAGAAAGAAAGAAAGAAAGAAGGAAAGAAGGAAAGAAAGAAAAGAAGAAGAACCCAGAGGTATGGCAGGGCTATAGGTGAAGCTGTTGGGTGTGAGTTGATCATCACTGAAGCGGGGTGATGAGCCAGGGGTTATTCTATTATTCTTTTCACGGTTGTATATGTGTGAGATTTTCCAAAATAAAAAGTAAGAGAAAACACTGAATGATATACAGCCACTTTGTCTGAGACATTAGTCCAGGTGCTGCTCCCCAGTGAGCCTTACTTCCTCATCTGCCAAGGGGGCCACGCCAGCGCCATTGCCGGCCTTGAGCGCTCACCTGTGCCAGGCACAGTTCTGAGCACCTGACTTGTTTTCAGTCATTGAGTCACCAAACATCCTTTGAGCAGAAGACTTGGATTGTGCCCATTTTGGGAGTAAAGACATGAAGGTCTAAAAAAGTTAGTTAACTTGCCCAAGGTCACACACAGCAAGCGGAGAAGGTGAGATTGGACTCAGACATTCTGTGCTACAGTGGACTGCTTCTCAACACGCAGAGCTCACCGCCCACCCGTCTGAGCCACCCTGTGTCTGCATTTACAGGCCCTCCCTGATCTTGCCACATCCCAGCCTTGCCCTCTCCTGGGCCAGAAGAGGACAACTGAGGGTGGGGACTGTGGGAATATGCCAGCGGGACCCCACCTTGGAAGTCAACGTGTGAGGAGGGTGCTCTCGAAGTCGGTGACCCACGAACTGGGCCAAGGCCCGGGCTTGAAGTGGGGGCTGAGTGTGAAGGCTGAACACTTCCTCCTGGCTGGGCTGCTGGAGCAGCCTTAATAGCCTCCCCTCCAAGGGTTGGGGAGCTGCTGCTTGTCCTCCCAGCTGCATGTGTGTGGGGAGGCCCTGGCTGGCGCTCTGAGGTGCTCCTCGGGCCTCTTCCCAGTTAGCTTCCAGCTGTGCACAAGTATATGTGTGGGCATAGAGTTTGGCCTGCTTGCTCTCTGGGAGATTAGAACCTAAAAGATTTAAGGATTAAAATCTTCAAGTACTCTAAGCTCTGGAGCCACCCCAGGATTTGTCAGACCTGGCACCATCTCAGCACAATTTTTTGCTGTCTCCATTCTTTCCACATCCTGTTTCTCACCTCATCATTAACTGTGTGCGTGTTTCCAAGGACTTGCTCCACGGCAGGCACAATACCTGGCCCCGAGGAAGCAAAGATAAATAAAGCATGGCCCTATTTCTCTCAGGTTTCTTGCAGCCTAGTAGGAAGGCAGGCACGTGAACAGAGAAGCATGAGGGTGAAAGAGAACAGACCTGACTCACGCCCCCTTTTTCTGGCGGCCTCCTTGGGTTTAACTATACACTGGCATTGCATCTCTCCCAGCTACAGCTTTGTCTGGACAGGTCTTACTCCACTGAGTCACATGAGTCGTGGGCGCTCTCCTTCTGAGATCCCCACGATGCCTTACGGTGGGTTTTCTCTTAAAAGAGTGGGGCGTTGATGGGTGCGGTGGTGCACACTTGTGTTCCTAGCTACTTGGGAGGCTAAGGCTGGAGAATCCGTTGAGCCTGGGAGTTCAAGAGCAGCCTGGGCAACACGGTGAGATTCTATCTCAAAACAGAGCAGGGAGTGGGAGAAAGTACGATCTAGATCAGCTAGGTTCAACAGAAAAGAATATAATGGGAGTCACGTATATCATTTAAATTGTTGTAGAAGTCACATTAAAGAAAGTAAAAAGAACAGGTAAAATCAATTTTAGTAATACATTTTATTTAACTTAATATACCTGAAATATTATCCCTTCAACAGGCAATCAATATAAAAAATTAGGAATAAAGTGTTTTTCATTCAATTTTCATAGCACACTATCTTTGAACCTGTGTGTATTTTACATTTACAGCACGTCTCAATTTGGAGTAGGTACATATTAAGCGTTCCCTAGCCTTGTGTCTCATGGCTTTTATATTGAATAGCATAGATCTATATTAGCCTATCATTTGGTCTGTTTTACTTTGTTTTAGAACTGGAAACTCAATTCCATTGTCCAAGAAACAAGTTCCATCTCCCTGGGAGACTTTGCTAAGAAGGGTGGCTGTGGCCTCCTGTCCCTGCCCAGAATCCTGGTAGTGGCCAATTAACCAATAAGATGCCCATCAACCTTAAAGGTGTGGTCCATTAACCAATCAGAGAGCTGAGGGGCTGGGGGCTGGGGAAGTCAAGGGTGCCGCTGCCTGTGGGCTCCACTCCTCCTGATGCAGGCACAAGCAGAGCCCGAGACACCACACCCTAGCTCTGCTGTTTCTTCTGTTCTGAAAGCCTGTCTGGCCCTTCGTTCAACTGCATCTACCAAAGTGCTTCTGCTACAAAATTCAGTGAACAAAGAAGGCAATGTGACATAGAGAGAAGACCAGAAATGCACCTTTAATTTTATTTGTTTGTTTGTTTGTTTACAGACAGGGTCTCACTATGTAGCCCAGGCTGGCCTCGAACTCACAGCAATCCTTCTGCCTCAGCCTCCCCAGTGTTGGGACTACAGGTGTGCACCACACCTTTTATTTTAACCATGGATTTCTCAGAGTTTGATAACTTAGTATTATTTTCTTCTTTGTATTTCTCTCCCTTCTTTCTTTTATTTTTCTTTTCTCTTCCTCTCCCCACCCCCTTTCTGGGATCAAACCCAGGGGCTTAGACGTGCTATGCAAGCTCTCTTTTAAAACTCTTAATGTTGGGCCAGGGATATAGCTCAGTGGCACAGCGCCTGCCTGGCAAGCGCAAGGTCTTGAGTTCGATTCCCGGTACCAAAAAAACCTCTTAATGTTGCCAGGCGTGGTGGTGCATGCCTGTAATCCGAGCACTCAGGAGGCTGAGGCAGGAGGATTGCCATGAATTCAAGGCCAGCCTGGACTACATAGTGAGTTCAAGGCCTGTCTGAACTACACAGCGAGACTCTGTCTCAAAACACATACACACACACACACACACACACACACACACACACACACCCATTATAAGCATCTATCACTTACATGATAGGAAAAAGGCCTTCAGAGTTGGGTTAAAGAGCCAGGTCCCTGGAAGGGGTTCCGTCCCCAGCACTGTCCTCTGGTTTGCTGTGACTTCAGCCTGCCGGGGTCTGAGTTTGACGAGGGCCTGTCTTACCTTCTCCCCAGCGTCTTGAGAGTGGAGTCTGCTCTCAACATCCCTGAGGGCTGGCACCATGGCTACCACCCAGGAGGGGCTCACACTGAGCTGGGTGACCAAGGCCAGCTACCGCCCAAAGGCTCTACATGGATGCCTCAGGGCTCAGATAAAACTGATACATACATGTCCCCTCTTCTTGCTGACCTAGTCAAGCTAGTCCTCTTCTCCAGGGTCTAAAATCACAAAGTAGAGGACACTGAAAGGTCACTGTCCAGGCCCTGGCACTCTCCTCCCTGTCCCCCCCCCTTCCTGCCTCTGGGTTGGTTACGTGCTTCATCCACCTGGACCCAATCTTGTGCTCAAAGTTACTTTAGACACAGGCCAGGTCACCTTGTCCTCATTTCTTTCTTTCTTTTCTTTTTTGTCTTTTTGAGACAGGGTTTCACTATGCAGTTCAGGCTGGACTTGAAATCACTTTGTAGCCCAGACTGGCCTCAAACTCGCAGCACTCCTCCTGCCTCCTCCACCTCCCAAGCGCTGGGATTACAAGAATGCACCACCACACCTGCCTGGAACCTTGCCCTCATTTCTGGCCTCAGTCCCTGCTGTGGGACACAGCTTGCCCCCTTGCTTTTCTTTTCTGGACTTCCTGTAGCCCTTCCAGTTGTCCTAGGGTGACAGAGCCTTTGCTACAGTGTGTGGCTGGGTGTGAGTATACAGGTGGAGGTGGCCCATGGGTGGCTGCCAGGTGTTGGCTGTGGCTTTGTGTGGGAAATGGGACCCTGAGCCGACTCATGCTGTGGCCTCTCTCCAGAAAAAAAGTCTAAGTCTGTCTCATGCCAGCCACCATCAGCTGTTCCGCAGAAAGGTCTTTATTTGAAAATGTGCTGATCAAACATTTGTAACAGGCCCTTAGACATCTCCCAGATCTCACCATCCCAGCACTGCAGAGAACAGACTTCACAGAAACTGACTACACTGACACCTCTGAAATATTTACGAGGCTCCTGGCTCCGGAAGCGGAACCTTCAGCTCAGGAGAAAGGGAAGAGACACGCTACTTGTTGAGTGCCTATAACACGTTCAGCTGTGAGGCAGCCTCCTGGCACAGCAAAGGAGCTGCCAGTAACCCCACTTAACTACCCATGAGCCTGAGTCCCAGAGGCACGACTGCCAGGTGCTTGAGAGCTGCCTTCTGGCCACGTACTACAGGGGCTGGGAAGCTGGCTCCATGCCCTACCAGCTGGGGATGGCCTTGGGCAGATTGCTTAACCTCTGTAAAGCTGTTTCCTATCTGTAAGATGGAAATGGTAAGCAGAACTACCACTGTTGTGAGGAATACAGGGGCAGTCCACACGGCATTGAGCAGTGTTTGCCTAGCCTTCGCGAAGTGCTCAATAATAGTTTGCTATTATTATTACTATGGGCCCAGACTCATAGCATGGCTGGAGAGGAAAGGGCTTGCAATGGAAGCCAGGTCACTCACTACCAACGACAACACTCCAAGAACTGATCAGCCTCCTCTGTCTTCCTCATGTCCAGTTACCCAGGTTCCCAAGTTCCAAATTTCTCTCTCTTCTTATCTTCCACTGCCAGCAGTCTTTCACCAAATCTTGGCCATTACCCCTTAAATACATGAATACGTGAATTTCCTCCTCCTTCACTGCCAGATCCAAGATCCAAGCCCAGCCCCAGGCCATGGTCACCTCTCCCCTGAAGGCATTGTGTTGCCCTGTTTCTCCTCTGTCCTGCAGCCAGAGGGGCCTTGGAAAATGGCAAATCTTCAAAGGTCACCTCTCCCATCAACCCCTCTGCCATAATTTCCCAACGCCCTCCCCAGGCTCTGCTCCCATCTCAGAGCTCCTCTGGCTTTTGTGGCTCTCTACTGTCCCTGGGCCTCTTTTTCCACCACTCCCCACTTGGCCCCAAACCATCCTTCCATGTTATTACTCTGAAGATGGTTTGCCCCTGTCAAGGACCTCTTGGAGCTTGAATTCCCAAGGAAATGAGGTTCTAATGGTGAAATTTGGAGCCCGGTGTAGACATGGCTAGGGGTGGAGGGCACAGAGGGGGTCCCTCAAACTCACCTCTTGGATAGTTACCCCCTGTACTGGTGAGCTAGCTGCCTTGCCTGGATCAGTCTACAGCCTCACCCTGCACTAGGCCCTCTTCCCTGGGATTAAGCACAAAATTGGTGCCTTGTGTTTTCCTTCTTCCATATCTGTATGTGTGTACTATTCTCATCCCCTGAAGGGCCTCCCCTCCTCCACCTTTCCTGGCTGTCTATTGACTCCTACTCCTTTCCTGGAGATACAGCACAGCTCAAGAGCCACTCCACCTTCCCACCATTCCTTTTGGAGCTCCCAACCACATACAACCTCTCCCTTTTCTGAATCACCTCAGAGTACTGATAATCATCAATCTTTTTTTTGGTACCAGGAATCGAACTCACAACCTCACGCTTGCCAGGTCGGCACTGTGCCACTGAGCTATATCCCTGGCTCATCAATCTTGTATAATCATCAGTGATATATGACTGTGTCTGAAAGACTTTGGGAGACAAACAGCTCTCTCTGCTATCCATGACCTTCTAGAATTTTATGGTTCTTTGCGGCAGACGGTACAAGTAGGTGCTGGTTATAAACTTCCGAGCAATGAAGAAGATGGTGCCTGTTTGACACAGAGTAGGTTAATTCAACTGTGGGTTCCTTGAGGGTGCGGATGGGTGTTCCACATCTTTGTCTCCCTTGGGCCTTGCATAGTGCTGGGGTATGATGAGTTCTTTTATAATAACAGCTCTGATTTGTCAGGCCCTTTGTGTGCCAGGCACTGGGCTGAATCCTGTCCACAGGTCATCTCACTGGGTCCTCACAATCTGAGATAGGGGCTAATTGTCCCCCTAAGGAGTAGCCTCCCGGGAAAGGGTTTCCATCTGATATGGTCCCTGCTGTATATACATCAATGCTTGACACATAGTAGGTCCTCAACAAATATTCATCAGGTGAGTGAATTAAGTAATAAACACTCACTTTACAGATGAGGAGACTGAAGCCCAGAGTGGTTTAATGACTTGCTTACAATCACTCATCCAGGAGGTGAAAACCCAGAATTAGCACCCAGGCTGATCAGAGTCCAAAGCTGGATTCTTCACTACTGAACTCTACCAGGTGCAAAGGATAGGGCAGGAACTGGAAAGACTGAGGTACAGTCCGTACCTCTAGGAGTTTCCCATCTGGCGGACAAGCAGAAATGCACACACAGCAGCACATGTGATGGAACTGAACCTGTGATCCACCCAGAACTGGGCAGGGCACACCAAGACCCGGAGGAAAGAATGACTTCTCAGGGCCTCCTACAACTGAGTAGCTAAGGCTGGACTAGAACATCATGTTTCCCGAAAACTCTGGTTTTTTCCATTCTACTCTGCAAGGGAACTGAACCAGGCTTACGAATGAGTAAATTGGCACAGCTGGAGCACTTGGGACACAAGGCTGGGCGTGAGAAGCCGGGAGACCACTTTTATGTGCTCAGTCTCCATGCCTGGCTCCCAGCAAAGCCCAGGCCTTGGGGGCAGAAAGGAAGGGGAGGGTTGGGGATTCAGTTCTACGCCTTCCCCAGCAGTCCCTACAACGGCACAGAAGAGAGCTCAGAACACTGACACTTGCCAAAGTCTGGGCTTCATGTCCTACGTTTGGAAAATGGT
The DNA here is from genome assembly GCA_028451465.1 of Erethizon dorsatum. NCBI lineage: Eukaryota > Metazoa > Chordata > Mammalia > Rodentia > Erethizontidae > Erethizon > Erethizon dorsatum. Next base: position 52,380,569 of record CM051834.1, read on the forward strand.
ATCTGGGGAGTCACAGTGTGTCCTGGGATAAGGAGGGTGGAAGAGCAGGAATGGAAACCCCAGCAAAAAGAGGTTGGGCCACCAGGCTATATGGTTGAACAGAACAGGAGAGTCAGTTCTTCGCTGTAGAGCTCTGAGGGCAGAGAGAGGTAGGAAGAGCCTGTATGAATAACAGAGAGGTAGGAAGCAAGGGAGCTGGGGGGGATGGCAGGCTTTGAGATTTGTGGGAGACAGCCAAAGCAAGTATAACAAGAATAGTCAGTCAGAGCAGCCCGATGTATGAGCTGACCTGGATCACCCACCTCTACGGCCCACCCTGAGAAACATGCCGCTGTGAGCGAGCTGGCAGCTGCCCCCTCCTCGACCTCCCCACCCCTGATTTCCTCTTCAGCTGCAGGGGATAGAGAGTGGTGCAGACTTGGTGTGTGGTCTGTGCACAGGTTAGGGGATACCTGGATAGCATTCACCTAAAGTCCGAGACCCCTCCCCCAACTCCTGCCCTGTCCTCAGCCTAAGTGCGGTCCCTGAAACTCTCTTGGGTCCCAGAGCTGGGCTCGAAGGCATTCTTCTCACCTGGGCTCGCCCCCCAGCATATTCTGTAACTCTGGGGTTAGTCACGCCACCTCTTTGGTCTTACGCTTCCACATCTGTAAAATGAGAAGTGGCCTCTGTCCACACCTTCAGCCCAGTTCCCTCTCTGGCACCAGCCCCAAACGGAGCTGGCTGGCAACTCGAGCAGAACCAGGGGTGGGATGGGCCTGAAAGGAGGAGAGAGGAAATGGCTGGGATCCATGATTCCTCCACACCCAGGAGAGCCCTGAAAATACTAACGTTTGGTCTTCGATCTCCCCACTCACACCCTGACCTGGTTGTTGAAGATGGTGAGGGGGGATTCCAGAGGGAGAAAAGAACTTGGTTGTGTCTCCTCCTCTGGCTCCGGGGAAGGAGGGGACAGGGCACTTTGTCCACCTACCTAATACAGTGTGTAGCACCTCTTGGGGCTATGCAGGAGGAGGCTCTTCCTAGAACTATTCTGGGCTCCAGGAAGCTCTAGTCTACTGTCTACTGACATCTCCACCTGGATTCCCCCATCACCCTCATCTCAGCCGCATGAGCACAACAGCACACACACACACACGCACACACACTGTTTTGAGACAGGGTCTCACTAAGTTACCCCAGCTGGCCTCAAACTCTCCATGCTCATACATCAGTCTCAGAAATAGCTGGGATTTGGTATTACAAGCTCCTCTGCCTTTTTTTTTTTTTTTTTTTGTGGGTACCAGGGGTCGAACTCAGGACCTCATGCTTGCCAGGCAGGCACTTATGCCTGCTGAGCTATCTCACCGGCCCTCCTCTGCCCTTTTAAAAGTGACACCAGTCTCACAGGATCTCAACCTCCAAACCTCTATCCCTTCTGACTTCTCTCCTGCTCCTTCCCAAGTCCTGTCAATTCTGCCCCAAGCTGTCTGCTTTCACCATCTTTTCTGCCCTGGAATCACTTAGACCATTTGTTAGATATCTGAGTCTAAGTGCTGTACGACCCCTAACTCCCTTACTTCTCACAACCTTTGGTGTACAGATGAGGAAATTGAGCCACAGAAAAGTTAAGCACCTTGTCCCAGGCCAGGACTTGGGGCCAGGTAGGCTGCTCCAGAGCCTGGACTCTGAGCCTCTTGTCACAGGAACTGCACTTTCAGCCTCTCCTTTCAACTCCTCCCACATGCTGCTCACAGAGGAAAACTTCTTCCTTCCTTATTTAAGAAAAGGCTGTAATAACAAAAATTACAACAGCTGTTCCATGTCATGCCATTACTCGGCTCAAGAAACCTTCAAAATTCCCCCTACTTCCTAACATCATGCAAATAGGCCATCTCCAGGCTGGGGGTTCAAGGATAGGACCCTGCAACTTTCCAATTCTTCTGGGGAACCCATCACCACTCTTAGCTCCCAGAAGGCACTCATTCCTTTAGCTATCTCCACACCCCCAGTACTGCCCACCCCTTTCCTGCCCAGTGAAGGGCAGGGTGGACCCTGAGTGGACTGACCTCCTTGAAGAAAGGCTGTGCCTTGATTCCTTTTGAACCGCCAGAGCTCCTGGCAGAATGTGCCGCAGAGACAGCAGGACGGGCGTGACGAATGCATGATCACCTGAGTAACCATGGAACCGAGTTGCTTGATAAGGGTGGAAACTAATTGTTCCATTAAACATTAGTGAAACCCTTAAGGCTAACACTTAACAGCTAACACCAAGAGCTCCTTGTGTGTTGGGCACTGTGTAAAGCGCTTTACATATGTTTGAAATCCTCACTACAGGCCTTTGGAGTTTGCTGTCACTATCCTCCAATGTATGGATGACAGCACTAAGGCTTTGCGAAGGGAACTCACTTGTCATACAGCGTTCAAGCAGGGCAGGCAGGATCTGCCTCAGTGGCCTGAGCTTTGACCGCTTCTCCAGATTACCAGTCTCCAGATGCCAGAGGAATGTTCCACGCTGTTCCAGCTTGTCGAGGTCACTTGCACTGACCATGTCAAAGTATCTGAGGAACATAAGGATTTTGTATGATGCATTTTACTCAGGTGAACATTTATTAACATACTAGATCTGTGCCAGGATCTAGTACAAAAGCCCTGATCTAAGAAAGAAGCAGCCAAGAGCTCTGCATGGCTGCAGTCAAGTGAATGGGGAGAGAAGGAGCAGGTGGAATTTGCAAACGTGAAAATACCGAAGCCTACATAAAGTCAGGTTCCACGTAATGCCACATGTCTGGAAAATATTAATAGCTCCAATTTATTGAGTGTGTTCCGCATGCCTGGCACTGTACTCAGTGCTGCCAGTACAAAAACTGCTACCAACAGGATACTTAGAGTTTGACGTGGAGACAAACATTCCACGGTGCCATGTAACAGGTGCCACATCAGGGTGCTCTGACACTACAGGACAGGGGCGTTTAACCTCGACTCAGGGCTGGGGATGTAGCTCAGTGGCAGAGCGCCTGCCTGGCAAGCACAAGGTCCTGAGTTTGATTCCTGGTACCAACCCCCCCAAAAAACCCCAAAAACAAATAACCTCAACTCAGAGGCAAGCAAGGAGGCTTCCTGGAGGAGGTGGTACTTGAATCATCAAGCAGGTGCAGGAAAACACCTTGGGATCCCAGATGTGGAGAGAGAGGACAGGCAGCCATGGCACAGCCTGGGAACAGTTCAAGCAGTAGTGCTGGGGCCTGAGAAAGCTTGCTGGGGGAAGGGTTTGGCATGCTGGGACTAAGAGTACATCTGGACAGAGAGGCCCCGGCTTAAATGCGTCTGTGGGAAATGGGTTATGGAATGGGGGATGAAAGGCAAGAAGAGTGGGAAACAGATTTCTGTAACTTCCCTGCTCATTCATTGCCTGGCTTTCTCACTGGTCTTTAGGTGGGTCTACCTGGGAGATGACACGTAAGTAGAAAGTAGACACACACACACACACACACACACACACACTGCACGTGCATGGCCCAGGTCTTGGTTTCTCATTTCACTCTAGGAGGCTCAGACCCTTGCTTTTAGCCTGCACTCTAAGGCCTCACCCTGGGGCAGCCAAGACATTGTAGTAGGAGAGTCCTCAGTTAATAATACCAGCTCATGCACGGGCAGCACTTCCTGGTCTTCAAGATGCTTTTGCCACTATAGCCTGTGTGATTTACAGTCAACCTGGGAGGACTGAGTCCTACCCTTAGCCTCTTTTTCATAGCAGATGCTACAGCTCAGAGAGGTTAAGGCACTTGTCAAGGTCACACAGCCAGTAGGAGACTAAACTGGGACTGGAGCCCAATTATGAGATGGCAAACCTCACAGTGACACTGCAGCAGCTGCAGAAACTGGGGCTTGGTGATGGCCGAGTCCCAAGGACATTGCTGGGGTGGACTGGGCTCTGGAAGAGGGGCGGATGGAAATGGAGTGATGGAGACTGAGTTGGGAGGCAGCTATAGAAAGCCTTTGAGAAGGAACTAGAGGTGTCTCCAGAAAGACCCGGGGTCTTCCAGAGTTAAATGTCCCAAAGGAGTTGCAAAAGATGGAAGCTGTATCTTCCCAATCATGTTTCTGTGAGACAAGGGAGGAAGGGACTTATTGCTCCCATTTTACAGGTGAGAAAAGCCGAGGCAAGGAGACCTGGCTGCCTGGCTTGCCCAAGTCCCATAGGAACTTAGGGTCCCAGGGCCCTGTTAAAAGCAGCCGGGCAGACAAGATTTCCAGGGCTTTCCCACTCTGTCGTGGATGATGAAATAGACACCAAGAGAGGAAAGCTAGGGTTGGAAACAGAAATGAAGGCCGCATTCAAACGTGGAGGGGGACCAAGGCAGAGGTGTGCCTGGAGCTTGCTGTAGCCGAGAAGGTGGCGAGATGAGGCCCTGACACCCAGCTCTGGTTACCGGGCCGGCAGCGGCAGCATCAGCTGGTCGGATGTCACGGAGTCCCCGTGCCTCCTCCCTCCCCCGCGGACCCGTCCACTCGAGCTGCTCCGCAGCACCTTGCTGCCCTATCCCTGGAGGGGTGAAGGTACCGGGGAGGGGGAGCGGAGGAGGGAGTGGTGCGCGCCTCCCCCCGGGCTTGCGAATCCGCAGCCTCCGGCTGCGCCTCCTCCGGACGTCCCCAGCCCGCGCCACCCCCCCCCCGCGTGGATGGTACGCTCCGGTCCGCCGGCCGGGCTGCAGTGGATGTTGCTAGAGCCCACGCGGAGGAAGGAAGAGACGCAGGCAGGCTGCGGTGACCCAAGCGGCCGCCCCTGCTACAGGGACCCTTTCTCCGAGAGACCGGCATCATGACCCAAGGAAAGGTACCAGCATCTCCCCCGCCTGCACCATCCTGCATCCTCTGGGCTCCCTCTCTCTCTGGGCCGCTCTAACCATCCCTCCTGGCTCTAGTGCGAAGGTCCTCTGTGGTCCTTGCTGAAGTCACAGGATCAGAACCTCTCCTAGCCCCAGGTTCTCCTCCCCTCCCGTCTCCCTTCCACCCATGCTTGGGCACCACAAGACTCTTCCCAGGTGCCCAGACCCTCAAAAGGACCCAGCCTGGGTGTGCAGTGTGACTGTACGTATGTGCGTATGTATGTGCTAGGGCGAGCCTTGGTACCTATGGGCATCCTTCCAGTGCCAGACCCAACCGCTTTATGGCATCCTTCACACCCTCCACAGAGTACCACCCCACCCCAGCTCCCTGTCATTATTCCACATCTGGATATCAGGATACATCCTGTACTGTTGGGGGTTACTATGGCAACCCTGCTTCAGGATGCTCAGATTTTTCGTTCTTGGTTTCAACCAGGCATGAAACTGGATGAAAACATATTCTCTTTTTTTTTCCAGTTTTAGGCCTCAATTGAAGGTGGGGGGGAGCTGGGCATAGACTTGGCCGGCCCAGCAGGGTTATGTAACATCAACAGCCTGTGGAATTATACAACCACTAGGGCCCAGGGCAAAGAAGGAGGGTCTTCTGGCCCTCTTTTGGGAGTGTTAAGGGTTGGGCAGAGAAACAGAAGAAGGCCCTCCCACACACACCCCTCCTTCCCTCTGAGAGGGGTCTCAGAGCCAATGACATCCCTGCTGGGCCCTCAGACCCTCCTCTCCCTGTTTTTAAGTTATTTGGGCCTCAAAATGATGTCATTGTGTGATATCACTTCCTGCCATTGGCCAAAAGTCACTTGGGAATGCCGGATGTGTCTAGGGGCCAGGTAGGCCCCAGAAGGCTCTGGAGGGCTTCATGGGAAGGTTGGGGCTGAGGTGAGTTTTCCTTTGATCTGTGTTGAAGAAGGGGGTCTGAGAATGGAAGGGACCCATTCCCACAGGCCTGGGCTCCCTGTCCCTTCCCTGAGAAGGCCTGGGGGTGTTGAGTGAAGTGCAAATGAAGAGCCGCTCCACCACACCGCCATCTTGTGAGCCACCCCTTGCTCACTTCACCCACACCCCACCAGGAAGTGCACTGGCCCCTGCTGCTGTCCTGGGGTGAACATGCTGCCTTGCCTGGTTGGCCCCTCCTCCCCAGCTCACCCACAGGCTTTCTGGGGGATGGACAAGACTCCAGTCCAGTGGTCCGTGGGCCTGGTAGGAAGCAGAAGTCCTCGGTGCTCGCCCTCTCTGGAGAGCCAGAGCCAGACTCCCTGCACAGGAGTCCTGCAGCCTCCCTTGGCAGCAGCTTTGGCAGGGGCATTTTGGAGCCAGACCTAAATGCCACTTTCTGAGTCCTGTCCTTTTGTTGCTGTCTCTGTTTTCACAACCTCCTCCACGGCACTCTCTCCCTCTCTGGCTTCATTGTTAGACCTACAACTCACACGTCCTCCGGCCAAAGGTATACGTGGGCATGGCACGGTAGGGCATCTCTGAGTATAACCAGACTTCTCAACCTACACTGCCCTCAGGCTGCAATTCCCTCATCTACTAAACATAGAAGGGGACCAAACTGGATGCCTTCTGAGGTCCCTTGCAGCAGTGGCATTTTGTGATGCTGTCTCAGTTTGAGGGAGAGGCTGAAGTTTCTAGAGGACAAGGCCAGAATGGAGTCTTAGAGAGGGGCCTCCTGCCTGCCCTCCACCCTACAGGTCCCTTTCCTCTTTTCCCTTTTCATCCTCTCCTCCTCCCTTTCTATTACCCATCTCTCCCCATCCTAGTCCCTGAAGCCCCAATGGGACCCATATGTGGCCCTCTGACTTAGGATGAGTTACTACTTCTCTCTGATCTTCAATTCCTTCATTTTATTTTTTATTATTTATTTATTTTATTTTTTGAGGCAGGGTTTCACTATGTAGTTCAGGATGATCTTGAACTCACTGTGTAGTCCAGGCTGGCCTCCATCTCATGGTGATCCTCCTGCCTCAGCCTCCTGAGTGCTGGGATTACAGGCATGTACCACCATGCCCAGCAATTCCCTCATTTTAAAACAGGGATCAAAAGCCTACTAGCCAGGCCCTTCTTTGGACTCCAGTGAAATAGTGGGACCATAGTGATCCATGCCCTGCCACATGGTCAGTGGTCACCAATAGTGGGCACTGCTAAAAATCATCTCCTTCCTCAATTCTCATCCCAGCTCCACTGTGTGGCCCTGGCCAGTCTGACCCTCCTGGAGCTCAGTCCTAGTCTCAATAAAATAGGGAGCTTTTTGTTTGTTTGTTTGTTTTATTTTTTGTTTTGCATACTGGGGATTGAACCCAGGGCCTTTGCCCTGAGCTACATCTCCAGCCTTTTTTATTTTGAAACGGGGTCGCAATAAGTCACTGATTCCCCAGCTCGGGCTCAAATTTCCAATCTTCCTGCCTCAGCCTCCCCTGAGTGCTGAGATTGCAAGTGTGCCTCAGCATGCCCAGCCTTTGTTTTGTTTTTTGAGACAGTTCTCACTTTTTATCCCAGGCTGGCCTCAAACTTGCAATCCTCCTGTCTCAGCCTCCTGAGTGCTTGGCTTTTAAATAGCCACAATCATGCCCAACTTGAAATAGGGACATTCTTGTCCACACTCCTGCTCTTTCTATGCAAAAACACACTCAGGAAGGTTCCAGGAATTGAGGGGCTGGCCAGGAGGGGATGGAAGGCTCTCTTTCCCCTGTGACCATCTCTCTCTCTCTCTCTCTCTCTCTTTCTCTCTCTCTCTCTCTGCCTCTATTCCACAGCTCTCCGTGGCTAACAAGGCCCCTGGGACCGAGGGGCAGCAGCAGGCGAATGCTGAGAAGAAGGAGACTGCGACAGTGCCCTCAGCCCCACCCTCTTATGAGGAAGCCACGTCGGGAGAGGGGTTAAAGGCAGGAGCCTTCCCTCCGGTCCCCACGGCTATGCCTCTCCACCCTAGCTGGGCCTATGTGGACCCCAGTAAGTCTCTCAGCTCCTGGGGGCTGCAGCATCAGGGAGAGCACTGGGCCCGGATGAAAAACCTCAGTAGGAGGAAGCTGCCTGGTACAAGCCCTGGCGCCTGTGTGATTGTTGTGTGAAGTTGTAGGGCTAAAAGCGTAGGATTTGGAGGATGGTTCTGAGTTTAAATCAAAGATGACTCCATATGAGATGTCTGTAGTCAAGGTGCTTTCAGATAGGGAAGAGGGAATTTTGTTTTTAAGTCACTGCAGTTGGACAAGTAGAGGTTACAGTTGGAGTGCAAAAACCAAGATCGAGTCTAGAAAGGCCCTCCTGGAAGAGAGATGCAGAGGCTCGGGGGGGAGATCAGAGTGGTCAGAAAAGGGCAGGGTGAGGCTGCAGCTGGCTGTAACCTTAGCTGGGCCCTGTGCCCCGTGAGTGGGGATGCAGCTTTCACACACTGCACATTGTTCTACTCTGAAGCCAAAGCAGGGACAGGTCCCCGTGGAGGTCCCAGGGCTATTGGGGGCTAGGGATCTGGGGATCCACCTTACCACTCACTCTCCTTATCCGCTGCCCTTTCCCCAGCCTTCATTGTGGGGAGAAGAGCATGATGTGGGAGAGGTGTGGGGGGACCACCCTCAGCATCTATCACTGGTAGCCAGGCAGAGGTCACAGGCAGGGAGTTCATGGGTAGATGCCAGCTCCCGCCATCGAGGATCCAGCCAGTGGGAGACCCACTCCTGGGCTGACCAGCCTGTGGGAGCTTTGCCTCAGGGCTGGGAACCAAAGCTTCCCCGAGGCTGTAAGAAGGGCCCCTCTTAGCTGGGTGTGGTTGTGCACGACTATAATCCCAGCACTCAGGAGGCTGAGTCAGGAGCACCAGGAGTTCAATGCCAGCCTGAACTACAGAGAGAGACCTTGTCTCAAAAAACAAAACAAAACAAAACAAGAAGGTCCCCTCTTAAATTCTGCTCAGCCGCTTTCCATGTCCTTCAGCAGCCCCTCCCCTCCCCCACTTTGCCCCGCCTGCAGAATTCTAGAAGGGATCCCAGGGACAATGGCTAGGAGATAGCCTCTGTTCACAGAGAGTGGTCACGATGGTCTACACCTCCCACCACAAACCCCCTCGGCCTCAGCCTAAAGCCTGGAGCACACCGGGTGTAACTTATTGGAAGATTCCCGCAGGTCTGGTGTTTGCCCCTCTCCCTCACCGTGGTGTGGACAATGGAGTTGGCAGGGAAGTAGGCAGAAGTTGAGGGAGAAGTGAAGGATAGAGGGCAAGTGTCTCCGGGCCCCAGGACCCTCCTCGTTTCCCACACATCCGTTGCTAGAATGAGCTGCTTTACTTTAAGGAATGTTTTTGAAGGAATTGTTGAGGCAGGAAAACTGCTGCTTTTCCTCAGCATGTGACAGACAGTTATGAGTGCGTGCCAGGCAGTATCTGGCTCCGAGCTCACTTCAGAGGCTTCAGAGACCCAGATCTCTGCCCTCACAGGGCTGACTGTGGACAGTGAGTGGACATCTACTACACATTGATACAGGTGCAGAGTTAGAGGCCTGGGCAGCTCACCTAACACCAGCCAGGCAGGGAAGGCTTCCTGGAGGAGGGACTCCCACACTGAATCCTCAAGGACGCCGTGAGTTAGCCTGGTGAAGAGGCAGAGAAACGAGTGTTCAAGGCTGAAATAGGATGTTCGGGGGTCCTGAGACGAGAGCATGTAGCTGGGAAATATGCACACAGGCCGAGAACAGTGGGAGGGAGAAATGTGCAGGGCGCTTGGAGGACTCCACTCACAGAGGTTATGGAGGCTTTCAGGAACTTGATCTTGGTGGATGGGCAGTGGGGAGCCACTGAAGAGCTCAAAGCATGGCAGGGTGGTGAGTTTTGAAGACCAAAACAGAGGCTGTTGATGAGGGGTGGCAGGGGGTTGTGGAGGCCTGGTGGGGAGAGTGCAGTGGACCAGAGTGGACACATTTGAGGACTTGGGAATGGCCCTGACAAAGGGCACAAGAGATGGTAGTGTAGTCTCCACCAGGAACAGAGCACATGGGCTTTCATTTGTGTCTAATTTGGACCCTATAAAATGGGGATCCCAGACTCATATCAGAAGGGGCTCAGAGAAGCCTAGTGTCTTGCTCAAGGTCACACCACTCTTTAGACCTGGAGGATGGACCCTCCTGTTTGTGGGATCTGTTTGTCTGTGGTCTTCCAGAAGTCTGAGTTCTGGGACCAGGCTCTGGATCTTCATCCCCACCTTTACTTCTTGCCCTTGTCCTGGCTTTATTTCCCCTCCTGGGCCCTGCCTGGCTCTGGTTTCCAGCTCTAGCACCACAGTCTGGCACATGCACTCAGCCTCCAGCTCCCACCCCAAGGGCCTCAGAGCAAGCCAGGGTCAGGACCTTTGACACTGGGGTGTACTAAGTGGCCTAGAGAATGGCTGTCCTTTCCTGATCATCAGCCACAAGGAAGCCAGAGTGTTCAGGGAGGGGGAGGGGGACACAAGATGGAAGGCCACATTTCACCCCCAGAGCTCCATCCAGGATAGAAGAAAACGAAAGGGAGAGGACAGCTCATTCCCAGGACCTAGAGCAGGAAAATCAAGAAGTGACCAGGAAGAGAGACCTAGAGGTGGTCTGGGGTATTTTACAAAGGGGCTGGAGAGAAAGACTTCAGTGGGTCAAAGAGCCAGCTTGACCAAAGGCAGGCTCTGAGCAGGTGGCCTTGAGGCATATTTCTAGGCATGAGGAGCCCTCACACCACCCACCTGCCCACCCAGGCAGCAGTTCCAGCTATGACAATGGTTTCCCCACTGGACATCATGAGCTTTTCACCACCTACAGTTGGGATGACCAGAAAGTTCGCCGAGTTTTCATCAGAAAGGTAATTGCCTCTCCCTGACTCTCCAGCAGTGGGAGCTCAGTGGAGAAGCCCTTCAAAAAGCCCCTGGTCCTGCTGCTGCTGGCAGAAGCCATTGTCCCCTTCTCTAGTGACCCTAGCTCTTACAGGGAAATGTTTTATAGGTTTCACTGGGGCCCCAGTGCACTCTCCTCTGGGTACCACGTGGCTACTCCTCCCATGGCTCGGGCCCCCTTGCTTTCCTTTCCACTTGTTCTGGGTTAGTTCCAGTGTCCCCTAAGGAGGGTGGAGCACCCAAGAAGCAGGTCTGGAGATCTGAATGAGTTCCTGGGAGCTGGGGTCTTACTGAGTCTTGCTGGGAGACTGAGCCTTCCCGGCCTCTCTTACCAGGTCTATACCATCCTGCTCATCCAGCTGCTGGTGACCTTAGGAGTCGTGGCTCTCTTTACTTTCTGGTGAGTTGGTGACACAGACTGGCACCTTCCAGGGGTAGCCATGGCCAGGTCCCCTGGAAAGACGGGTGGGCAGCACTTCTCTTTGTGTTGAGGAAGAACCTTAAGAGTGCATAATGCAGCTCAGGAATGATGCTGGGCATGGTGCTGCATGCCTGTAATCCCAGCATTCCGGAAAGCTGAGCATTCAAGTCCCCATCCAGGGTAGGGGGGACCTGGTGCCTCTGGGCTTGCCAGTGTGTCTCAGACAGTCCTTTCTTTCCAGTCTACCAGCCATACCCCCAGACAACCCCAGGTCTCAGCCTGGGACTGGAGCTAGGCCTCCCAGAGCCTCCGGGGGCTGCAACCCTCCTCCCTTACGAGGCCTGTGATCTGTGCTGGGCAGGTACAGATGTTGAACCAGAAATAGAGACCCAGAGTGAATTCTGACTTTCTGTCCCTCCCTTCTCTGCAGTGACCCCGTGAAGGACTATGTCCAGGCCAACCCAGGCTGGTACTGGGCATCCTAGTGAGTATACCCCAGCCTTACATCCTTCCCAGAGGAAGGCCAGGGGCGGGCAGAGGGAATCTCTGTTCTGCTGACAGATCCAAGCCCAGGGCTTCTTCACACCCCCGGGGACTGACCTCATGGACCCCTAGCCCTGCCCTGTTCTGCTGGCTTCAGAGAAGAGCAAGAGCCTTTCTGGTCTGTTGTGATCTGATGGGACGGATGGGAGATGGGGGAGGTCCTGGCTCCTATACAAGCTGGGAGGGGTGGGGCTGAGGCCACGGCTGGAGAGACCCCGTGCCTTGGCTGTAAGGGGGAGGAGCTGGAACACCTCATCCCACATTAATGATAATGTTGCTACTCTTACTAGCACCATTGTTATTAATGCTTATGAAATTATTAATCATAATCGCCACCACTTAAAAAGTGCCTAATAAGGGCTGGGCATTATTCTCTGTGCTTGATGTACAGTTTTGCACTGGATCACCAAATCTACTGGTATGATTACTTCACAGAACTAAGGCTCCGAGAGCTTGAGTAATATGCCCAAGATCACACAAGCAGTCAGTGGAGCAAACCCAGGGTTCAGGTTAAGGCTTGTGCTCCTAATCCCTCTGCTTGGCAGTCTCCCTTCAGCCTCAAGCCACTTGGCTCTTGCTGGTCCTATACACTTTAAGGACTAAGGTAGACAACTTGGGAGAAGAGGTTTGAAGTTGTAGGTAGGTGATTCTGATCCTCCCGTCTGGGGAGCTAAGGAGTAATTCTGGATAATTCCAGGCCAGAACCACCCTGGGACTCAAAGATGAACTGCTTTTCCCACAGGCTCCCTCAGCACCAACTGCTAGCCCAGCACTTTACTGGGGATCCTGGGGAGTGGGCAAGGGAGTGGGCAGTAAGCAAAGGCACAGCATTCAGGAGAGGGGAAGGTGTGAGCTCACGCACAGGGCACTCAGCCACAGAGGGGTGCACCTCAAAGGATGGGCCGAGAGGACTGGGGATATCATTGCCAGCAGAGAAATGGCTTTAAGCGAAAGTGTAGGAGTGAGAAGACATGTGATCCACTTGATAAACTAGGGAAGGGGCTGGCAGAGGACCAGAAAGACATCTCAGAGCACTGACCACCAGCGGAGGAGCTCGCACACTGCGGCTGTTCCGGGCAGGCTCCTGGATAGAGATCCGGTGGAGATGTGGACTCAGCCCAAAGCCTCTGTGGACTGCTCTGAGCCCAGAGCACTCAGGGTTGGGCCAGAGTTAGCACAAGCCAGCCACAGGCTGACAGTCAGGAGACTCATCCTGGCCTCTGGGGCTTGTTGGAGGAGCAGAGCTGCCTCTTCAAGCTGGGGTCCAGGGAAGAGATGTGCACACCCAGGGCCTCTCCTAGGGCACGGGACAGAGGCCCTGTCTGCATACCTGGCAGAGAGGCATGTGTCTTGGGGAGCCGGGTGGCACTATATGGTAAAGCTAATGAGGCCCCAGGGACTGCCACCCTGGCCAGGCTACCTGGTGGGTTGGCATGGATCCTATCACGTCACCACTGCCTGGCAGCCTCGGGCCCCCTGAGAACTCGGGGATGGAGTCCGCGGGCCCCTCTTTGGGCCTTCTGTGTGAGGGTCTGTGGGATTCCATGCCCTGAGCAGATGGTCGCCAGGGTCAGCTCAGAAGCAGGGTGGGGTACACACAGTTGTGTATGTGCTGTGGGAAGCAGGGAGGCTGGGAGAATCAGGGCTCTGAATGGGGAGCTTTGGGGCCCGCCTCCTCACCTGCTCCAGGCTGAAAACAAAACGTGAGTGGTGCTGTGTGGCTGCGGGGTGGGTGCAGATGGAGAAAAGCCAGAACTAGGCAAGGACTGTGTACTTTAGGATGCTGGGCTTTCCTGCAGAAAGCCCACCTAGGTTTTTGCCCTGTCGCCTCCTTGCTCCTCAACTCTCCCCATCCTGCCTGAGTCCGCTTCTCTCTGAGTCTGAGTGGGTCTCACCTCCTCCAAACACCAGACTCTCCCAGAGGTCTTCCACCTGTCTCTTTCTTTTAGAACAGTAACAACAGCAATAAGAATAAAACTGCTCTTTTTCTATGCTTGAGGTGCTGTGCTAGGCACTTTACATATATTTTTCATTGGTCCTTTCAGCAACCTGCCAAATGGGTACTATTAGTATCCGGATTCTACAGATGAGGAAATTGAGACTGAGAGAAGTTATTGTTTCCTGAGCAGCACAGCCAAGATACAACCCAGGTCCCTCTGGTGGCAAAAGCCCAGTGCTTTGCTGCCCACAGGTGTCATTTGGGTCTGAACAGGACAAATTGGGGAAGGGCATTGGGTTTGGTCACTGACCTTTACCTGAGCCTTACTCCCTGCCCTGACGCTCTGAACAGGTTGTCCTAGGCTCTGGGGCTCCAGCTCTGAGGTGCAAATCAATCATTCTCTCACCCTCTTCTAACTCATTCTCTGTCCCTAAGCTTCCAGCCTCCCTGCCCCCTGCTCCAGCTTTCTCAAGGTCCCAGTTGGCTTCCTGGCTCCCTCCACGGGTTGTCGCCTTATTGTCTGATTGCTCCCACTGAGCCGTGGTGTCTGCGGCACAGCCACAGTGGGAGGGGGGGTTGAACTGGGGTGGAGGTAGGTTTCCATCAACCAGCTTCTAATTACAATAATAGCTGCTCCCGTGGAGGAGGAGTCCGAACCCCACCCTAAGCCCAGCCCATGGTAACTGAGTACATCACCTGCATTCTCTCATCTGGCTTCAAGCAGCCCAATGGGCTGGTACCAGGATTCCTGTTTTACAAAGGAGGGAACTGAGACTTGGCTATTAAGTAACTCATGCAAAATTACAGTGGTAGTGACAGGCCTGGGACATGAGTGCCAGCATCAGGCTCCAAAGCTGCACCATAGTCCCTGGGTCCTGGGTTCCTGCCCCTCTGACTTCCTCCTGATGCCTTGTCTTGAGGAGCTAGAGACCAGAGAGAAACAAGGTGGGGCCCCTGCCTTCAGGAAGCTTCCATTCTGGTCAGGGTGACAGGACCCACATCACGTAGACACACAGACAGGGCACCATTATTATTATTGTTCAGGTGACTGGCCAATGACTCAAGTGAGACCAAAAAAGCAGATGCTGGAATGTTTCTCAATTGAGGCAGGACAGTTCTATCCTGCAGGAGCAGAATGCTCAGCAGCTCTGGCTCCTGGCCCCAGCTATCAGCAGAACCTCCAATAGCTCCACATTACTTGAGAATCACTGAAGAATTGGAAAGGGAGCCAGGTGTGGTGGTGCACACCTGTAATCTCAGCATTTAGGAGGCTGAGGCAGGAGGATTGCCATGAGTTCAAGGCAAGCCTGAACTGCATATTGAGACCTTGTAAAACCAAAGCAAACCAAACCAAAACAAAACCAAAGAATTGGAAAGGGTTAACGTAGAAGGGTCCCAGTCATTGAATCCTATAGGTTTGTATCAACCCTTGCATTGCTTATTTTTTTGTTTGTTTGCTTTTTCGTTTTCATTTCATCCAATAATATGAAAAGAGCACCTACCAGGTACCAGGCATCAGGTTACGGGATGGGCATACAAAAGGAATAAGCCGTAGGCTGCTTCGTCACCCAGATGCTACCTCTGGGTGGGAAGTCAGGCAAACTGGCCCACGGGGTAGGAACGCAGACTCAAGTGATGTTTACCTGGGGTGCACTGAGGAAGCCATCTGGAAGAGGGAGCCCCAGATGTCCTTGCCAGTCGGTTTTCCAGCAGGAGCAGAGTGTGGCAAGCAGGTTGGAAGGGTGCAGAGAGGATTGTGATGGGAAGGGCAGAGGGAGGGTGGAGTGTGGTACGAGCAGGCTGGAGAGGTGGGAGGGTTGGACTGGGCTGGCATTGCCAGGTCTTTGGGAATTTTAGACAGGAGAGTCCCATGATTGGATGTGGCTGTAGCTTGGAAGGTGGAAGGCAAGGTTGGAGGCAGGAGGACCAGATGGACTCCTGCCTCATCCCAGCCAGAGAGAAAAGAGAGGCGGCCAGACCTCGAAGGGTGGTGGTGGGAATGGAAGGAAGAGCGCAGCTTTGAGAGCTGCCTGAATGACCCAGGTGATTAATCGGGTGTGGCAGGGAGGAAGTCAGTGATGCTGCTGAGGCTTCTGGGAGGCTGACTGGATGGACGCCTGGTGGCCTCTGCAGCCAGGGATGCAGGAGAAGCAGCAGAAAGGATGGGGAGCTCAGCTCCACCCTGTTGAGTCTGACGTGTTTCTGAAGAGCCACATCTGCCCAGTAGGCAGCTGGATGTTTCAGTCTGGGGTTGAGAAGGAAACCGTAGATATGAAGTGTGGGGTGTGAGTCCTGTGGGTAAATGAGCCCGCCTAGGGGGAGTGTGAAGGGACCAGGCATAGGCAGAGACTCCCCGGTGCAGAAAGAAGGAATACCCAGGGAAGAAGGAGGAGATCCACAAGTGTGTCTTTGTGGAACCCAGGAAAAAACAGAGTGATCAGATGTTGAGAAGTGAGTGTCATCTGGACTCAGTGAGGTCACCCTGATGTGGCAAAGCCAGCTCTCCTTAAGTGGGGCTGAGGCAGGTTTGCAGGGTTGGGGAGATGGAGAAAAGAGCACCCTGAATGGAGACCGTGTGTTCTCAAAGCTTGGTTTCGAGGGCAGAGAGTGTCCATAGCTAGACTTGAAGAAGATGCTGGGTGAAGATGGAGAACGGCTGAGGAGATTTCTGTGGGAAGAGTGAGGCTAATGGGAAGGTGAAAGAGAAGTCACCAGGTGACTGAGGGCATGAGACCAGCGCCCAGGCTGGGGGGATTGGTCTGGGTGGGGTGGAGAGACAGGTGAGTCCATAGCACCCCATGAGGTTTGCAGGTGGCAGGCAGGGAGCCAAGGGAGCCCCATCTCATTGCCTCAGATCTTTCCAGGACATGTCAGGCAGATTGTGCTGCAGAGTGAGGTCTGGGGGAGGAGGAGGAAGTTTGGAATCACTACCATGGGGTGTGGGTGAGAGGACGGAGGAAGGGAGGAGGAAGGAATGGCAGTGCCACAATGAAGGCCCACTGAGCTTTGAAACCCCTGCAGTGGTGGAGGCACTGCCCCCATCACCACATCCTCAGGTCCTCAGCCCTCATCTCCCACTGCCCTGAACGGCCTCTGCCTCCCGTTCAGAAAACACTCAGCATTGTCTCGAGCATTGTCTCGGGATTGCCCCTGAGTTCCCTGCTGCCTCCCACTGAGTGTGGCCACCTGATCCAGAAACTCATTCACAGGTGTCACTTCCTGCTTCTGCAGGACAGCCACAGGCCTTGCCTGTGCTGAGCTTACAACCTGTGGGACAGATGAACAATAACTAAGGAGATCGTTATCACAGGCAGTGATGGGGCTGACAGGCAGTGTGGATTAGTGGTTGCAGGTGAGCTCCCTGGAGCCAGAATACCTGGGTTCCCATCCTGTTTCTACAACGTGGTAACTGCACAAACTTGGATGAGCAGGAACCTGAGGAGCACACATGCATGATGGGGTGCCTCAGCAGAAAAGTAAAGAGCATACTTCATGGAGAAAATATAAGGATTACATTGTTAATATTTGTAAAGCATGCTTAAAACTCTGCCGAGCATATACCGTGGGAAATACTGTAGATGAGCTTTCTAAATACCACAGCGACGACTGGGAGGCCACTCCGGCTGCTCAGGAACAGCTGTCCCAAGGCACCCAAGGCTCAAAAGTACTGGAAGCAGACTCGACTTATTCCCCTTTATGTCTTCTGGGATTGGTCCACCGCCCTGCCCCTTGCCAGGTTCTAGGACGATGATGGCCTTTTCCCTGCCACCCAACCTTTGTGGCACCTGTGGGCAGTGGTGGCAGAGAATGGGAAGAGCAAGACACTGGGTGGGGGACCTCAGGAGGGCCTTGCTAACTTACCCATTCACCTCTCTCTCACAGTGCTGTGTTCTTTGCCACCTACCTGACCCTGGCTTGCTGTTCCGGACCCAGGTATGATAATGGCTTGAGGAGCAATGTGTGAGAGTATAAGCAGGACCTTGAAAGTCCTGGCCCCAGCCCTGCCTGCCTCCCGTGTGCTCCACACCCCTGAGAGGTATCCATCCCTCTATCAAGCAGGCCTGTCCCTCCCTCCCACCTTAGCACCTCTGAGGTAGGGGGAGGGCAGATGGACAGATGGGGCGCATGGGGGTTTGGCTGAAGGAAGAGGCTCCTAGGAGTGTGGAACGGGGTGCGGAGAGCCCTCCCTGCAGTGGCAACTCCGCTCGGAACCCCTTGGCTTTCCTTACAGGAGACACTTCCCCTGGAACCTGATCCTGCTGACCATCTTTGTAAGTGACTGAGTGAGCTGGGGACAATGCTGAGCGGGGATGGGGGACGGATGGAAGCAGGGGAGTCTGGGTTGGGAACATCTAATGTGAGGTCACCGGGGAACAGAGGTGTTTCCACCCTCTCCCTCCACCAGGATGCTTCACCCTCCCTTTCCAAATGGGCTGAGCTGCCTCCCTCTGCCCCACTGTCTGTTCACTGTGCTTTTGTTCTGAGGAGGCTCATCGGGGCATCCCAGAGCTACAGATAATGAAGAAGAGTGGGTCTCTTCTGGCGGTGGTGATGGGGGTGGGGAGAGGACAGGGCTGCCTAAGAGAGAAAGAGACAACTATCCCAAGGACCTGCAAACTGGCCTGGGAGACACTGCTCAGCCAGGCTTGCGTCTGATCAGAAACCTGTGCAGGGGCGAAGCAGCTTCAGCGTGGAGGGGTATATGCCTGGAGTGGAGGTATATGCCTGGAACTCCCAAATCTATGTTTTGGAGCATTCCCTTACCCTGCCTCTCTTTTCAGACCCTGTCCATGGCCTACCTCACCGGGATGCTGTCCAGGTAAAGGGAACAGGTGCATGGAGACAAGGGCCCTGCACCCAGGGACCAGCCATACTCTTAGGGGAGCTACCCCAAAACCCTGTCCTTCCTGGGAGCATTTGGATGTAGGAAGGGGCTCAGGCAGCAGGACACTTTGGCCTAGAACACTCTTCTGGGGCGCTCACCTGGCCAGTAGCTCCAGGACCTGGCCAGGTTGGTGGTGTAGGGGTGAGGAATGGTGGGAAGCAGGGTGACTCCTCTCGAGCTGCAGCTTAAAAGTCCCCAGACTTAGGATCCTGCAGTTACCTGTAAGCCACCTCCAGGTTCCAGCATACATCCCCCCACCCCTTCTCCCACCTATTCAGGACCCTTCTAACTAATAGTGAACCTCAGCCTGCCTGGGAGATGAAGGGCAGTGCCCAGGAGAAAGGCCGGGGAACCAAGGGAGGGTGGGTCCTGAGGAAGGAGACAGAGTCAGGGCCAGAGGTCACCAGATCAGGGCCTGGCAGAAGAGCTGGCTGCAGAGAGGGCTGGGGGAGAGCGGAGCCCTGCGGGAGCTGACCCTGGCCCTCCATCTTCAGTTACTACAACACCACATCTGTGCTGCTGTGCCTGGGTATCACGGCCCTTGTCTGCCTCTCAGTCACGGTCTTCAGCTTCCAGACCAAGGTCAGCTCTGTGGCCTGTGGGCCGGGGAAGGCATGAGGGGTGGGGCTCCAAGCTGGAGCCCAGGCTAAGCAGAGGGAAAGGGGTGAGCGGATCTGGGGAGGACACCTGGGAGGCTGGGAGGGTAATGCTGGGTTCTGGGGGGTGAGCTTAAGACCATGAACCTCAGCCTTCAGCCAGTACACTGCCCGGGGGCTCCGTGCAACCAGGGACCAGTGCTGACTCCCCTCTCATCCCGCAGTTTGACTTCACTTCCTGCCAGGGTGTGATTTTCGTGTTGCTCATGACCCTCTTCTTCAGCGGAATCATCCTAGCCATCCTCCTACCCTTCCAATACGTGAGTCTCCACCCGCAGGCTCTTGAGGGGGCGGGGGAGGCCTTCTCAGGGTGTCATTCCCTCCTACACCTCCAGGGCAAGCCCAGGGCCAAAGCCCCACAGCCTGCCATCCTGTCCACCCCCATCCTGGCCCCTGCCCTACGCATGTTGGCAGTATTATAAGCAAGCAAACAAGGAGGCTTTTCTTGGCAGGTCTGGACACCTGCCCATCTTCTTGAGCCGCATCCGGCTTCACCTTTCCCATCCTCCTGTGTAGGGTGGAGGGGAGGCCGCAGGGAGGGTGTGGAGCAGCCTGCGCCTACGGCCCACCAGGCCGAGAGGGGCCTTAAGGAAGGGTCTCCTGGGATCCTGGGGGATCAGCTTAATCCAAAGAGACAGAATCCAGCTGAGGCAGCAGGACCAGAGAAGACCCCCACCCCGTACAGCATCCCCCAGCTGGAGCTCTACTCTCAGCAGTTCCAGCCTGTCCCGGGGAACGTCACCTGGGACTGTGCAGGTGCTCAGGCCACTACACGTGGGAGGGAGGATTGGGGGCATCCCAGGAGGGTCTTGAGGTTTGAATCCTGGGTACCCAAGAGAAGAAACCCCCAGCCACCTTTGGCACCTGGTCCCCCATCATGCCTTTTCTGCCAGGGCTGGGACATAGTCGTCACTCCCTTTTACCCACTTCCATCCTGCCCAGCCCCAGCCTCAGGACATTTGGCTTCCAGTCCAGACACCAAGATTGGGCCTGGCATTTTCTTGGCTTTTCCTAGGATCCTGTTGACAAAGGGAGGGACTGGAGCCGGCCTGGGGCCCTCTGTGTATCTAGGATGGGGAGGGGGATAACAGGAAGGGGCCCCAAAACTTCAAAGAACCCTTTATTGACCCAGGTCTGGTTGATGGGATGCCTTTGTTTCCAGGAATCTTCTAAGTTTCCGGGAGGGCCCCACTGAGGGCAGAGCTAGCATGGCACCTCCTCTGTGCAGGCTTTCCACATGCAGCTGGGTGCTCCTGAGATCTGGGGAGCAGGGGACAGGAGTACACTGTTTTAGCCTTGGCAGACAATCCCATACATACCTGGCAGCAGGGCGTGGTGGTACATGCCTGTAATCCCACCACTCGGGAGGCAGGATCTCCATGAGTTCAAGGCCGGCCTGGGCTACACAGTGAGTTCAAGGTCAGCCTGGACTACAGAGCAAGGCCCTGTCTCAAAAAAAAAAAAAAAAAAAAAAAAAAAAGAAAGAAAGAAAAAAAAAAAAGAAAAGAAAAAGAAATACCTGGCAGACCCTCCAGAGGCACCCCCCCCCCCGCACACACACCCTGAGTTCAAGTGTTGACCCCCGTCATTGAGTCCCTTGCCCCCCAGTGCAGAGCCAGGCATGAATGGCAGGCAGGAACAGCCTTGAGCCAAACTCAGGTTGAGAGGATGTCAGGGCCACAGGAGGATGAGTCACCCTCACTCAGCCTGAGCCTGGGGCTGTGACTTGCAGAAAGAAGCACCAGGTCAGTTGGGAGCTCCCAGCCTGTCATTCTGTGATTACCCTGTGGGCCCTCACCCATCACCACGAGCACCCAGAGAATCAAGGACCCCTCTTGGTCCTAGGGCTTCTTAGGGAGCCCTGGGGAGGACTACCCCACATCCTCCATTCTCTGCGCTGAACCTCTTCCCAGTGTCTCTTCTCGCTACCCTCTGACCATGCCTGAACCCGCTGTTCCTCTGCCTGGCAGGTGCCCTGGCTCCACGCAGTCTACGCCGTGCTAGGAGCGGGTGTGTTTACATTGGTGAGTTTGGCTCGGCTCCCTGGGGGCCACCTTCTCAGCTCTGAGATCCTCTCTGCAAACCCTTCCACCACCCCTGTCTTCCTCTCCATCCTCTTCCCAGAAACACTTTTGGAGTACCTGTGGGTATTCAGAGAATTCTGTCTGGTGTCAAAGACAGAACAGCTGACCCGAGCAGGGGCATAGGAAGGTGGTCCCAGCAGGATGGAACTATAGACACAGAGGCAGAGCTGGAGAGGGTTGGCACTGTGGGTGGGTGTGGGGGCAGGGGAGTGTCCTGCCATGGGGACCAAGTTAGTATTGTTCTCCTAGGGCAATCTGGGAAGGCTTCTTAGCACTAGGGAGATTCTAAGACCCCCGTAAAAGAGAGGCATCGTGTGAATGAGCTTGTTTTTTGCTGTTCTCACCAAACTGAGTGTTGTTGTTGATGATGATGATGGTTATGCTAACAATAACAGCTAATATTCATGGAGCACTTGCTTCCTCCCAGCAAGCTTTCCATGTGCGCTTCATTCCCACCATACATTTGTAAGAGAGGCTCTACTGTCACTAAGTTGAGATGGGGAAACTGAAGCTCATAGATGTAAAATGCATGCCCGAAGTCATACAGCACCCTAGGAAGTTCGAGGGGCAAACTGAGACTCTCGGTGGTCTGGCTCCAGAGTCCCACTCAGGGTCAGAGGCTAGGTGGAGGGAGCTCGGAAGCAGATGCCCAGGAGATAGAGGTGACTGGGGACAGACATCAGCCAGAGCAGCCTAACTCTGCTCAGATGGGCTCCACCTCAATGAGAGTATCCCAGGATTCAGCCAGGTGGGCAAGGTGGTGGTGATGTCTTCATGGGGAGGCACCCAAAGTAAACAGCCACTGCCAGTGAAAGCAGCGAACACTCTCCCTTACTAATTCCAGAGCAGTTAAGTGATGGGTCCAAGGCCTCCTGGCAAGATAATGACAAGTTAACTAAGTGTGGGCTTGGTCAAGACTAGGGTGCCAGTCTACTAGGGACAGTCTCAGTTTTAGCACTGAAAGTCCCACTTCTTGATGAACCCTAAAATCCCAAGCAAACTGGGATAGTTGGTCACTCTTAAGACACTCACTTCTCCTGGGTCCTGGACAAGTGTTCTCACCTCCAGGCCATCTCTTTTAAATAAAATTGTACTTGAAAAGGATTGGGTGGGAAATGGGGCTGCAAAGAAAGAAAGAAGAGGGTGGCAGCATACAGGAGAGCAAGCCAGGGTAGCAGCATCTGGAGGCCTCAGAAAGCAGCCTTTGCTGGGAGTGGTGGCGCATGCCTGTAATCCCAGTACTCAGAGCCCGAGGCAGGAGGATCACTGTGGGTTCAAGGCCAGCCTAGCCACACAGTGAGTTGAAGGCCAGCCTGAACTACATTGCTAGTGAGACCCTGTCTCAAAAAAAAGTAGCATTTGCCAAGGACAAGACAGGTGGGAGGTCAGGCCAGGGCAGGTGGGAGGTCAGGCCAGGGCAGGTGGGAGTGGTGGAGCTGGATCAGGGTAAGTATCCATGGAGGACTGAGGCATATACTTGGCTTCATGCAAGTGTGGGAGCTGTGCAGGAAGGCTGTACATACGAGTAAGGCTGGGTGAATAGTAAGCCCTTAAATCTGTTTAATAATCTCTAGTGTTATTAGATTAATAAAAATAATCCCAGCCACCTGTTCCGCTCACTACATTCTGCAAAACACTTTCACACCTGCGGTATTACCTCACCGTGTCTCATCTCCACCACAATCTGGTGAGAGAGGCAGAACTGAACTGCCTTCCTCCTCAGAAGCCTTGAGTGTTAAGGGGCTGGCATAGAGTCTCACAGCTGGTAAGGGGCAGATCTAGCAGGTCAAGAACCAGGGGTCCGCCAGTGAGATGGCTCAGCGGCTTAAGCGCCTGCCCGGCGAGCGCGAGGGCCCGAGTTCAACTCCCGGAACCCACATACGAAAAAGGGGCCAGTGATTTCACTCAGCGGCACGGGCGCCTGCTGGTGCGCAAGGTCCTGAGGTCGACCCCCCGGTACCCACAAAAAAAAAAAAAAAGAACCAGGGGTCCTATGCCCAGCCTGGTGCCATCTCCAGTGCCTTGTTGTCACCCTCAAAGAGGACAACTTCTGTGGGTTTGGAGCTGGGGAAGTCTCTCCAGCAATTTTTCCTCTCTCTCAGTGTGGCCCTTTCTACTGGGTTGGTCCCTTTATCATGGAAATGCTATAATTTCTCCCATCTGAAGAAAAAAGCCAACAAAACACTCTTGACTCACATCGCCCTCAAGCTCCTGCCCCATTCTCTGCTCCTTATAGATAGCAAAACTCCTTAGAAGAGAATCTATACTCCTCATCTCCAAGTCTTCTTCTCCCTTTCCCCTCCCATTCTCTCTTTCCCCCCCATCCCCAGTGGTACCGAGGATTAAACCCAGGGCTTCCTGCATGCTAAGCACATGCTCTGCCACTGAGCTACACCCCCAGCCCACTCAACTCTCTTAAAAATGCTCTCCTCCAGACCACCAGCGGCCTCCATGCACAAAACCCATCGGTCGCATCTCAGCTGGCCTCTTGCCTGAAGATCAGTATCATTTGATGCAGTTGTTCACCCCCACCCCCAGTATCTTCTTCCCTCAGTGTCAGCACCCCCACACAGCCCCTGCTTTTTTCCTGCCTGCCCCTTCTTGAGGCCTGCCCTGGCTCCCTGACTTCTCTTTCTGCTCTCTCTTACTAGGGATCTCAAGCAGGCTCAGGGCTTTGAATACCATCCTTTATGCTGATGGCTTGAATTTATATCTCCATCCTGGATCTCTCTCTCTCTTGAATCCCAGACTAGAATGTCCAACTGCCTAGTCAAGTGTCCCCATTTGAAGTGGCCCAGACTCCTCCAAATTAACATGTGCAAAACCTCCTGCTCTTTCCCTGGCCATCTGCTCTTCCCACAGCTTTCCCCAACTTCCACTTACTCAGGTGGCATCCTTGACTCTCCTGCTTTTCTTACATCCCATATTAGGCCCAGCAACACATCCCATGGCTTCGCCTCCTACCCAGAACCTGACCACTTCTGTGCACCCTCAGGCCCTCCTGGGTGCCCAGCATCACACCTCCTGCTGGGCATGTGGCAGTGGCCTACAGCCTGCCCCACACAGCAACTGGAGTGATACAGGTCAGGTCGTCCTCTGTGTGGCATCTAGGAGTCACTTCCCACAGTCCCCCCCAGCCTGCCCCCTTGCCCACCCTGCTGCAGCCCTGCTGGTCCCTGCTCCCCAAGCACAGGAGGCTCACCCTGCACCCCAATCCAGTGCTCCCAGCTCTCTATCTCCTCTTCCAAGGCTTTGCCTCATTACAACAACGCTACATACCTGAGCTATTGCTCCCGTCCTCTTCCACAGACCTATTTCTCTCCACAGCACTCTCATCCTCTGACACACTATGTATTTTTCTTTTTTTTTTTTTTTGTGGGTACCGGGGGTCGACCTCAGGACCTCGCGCGCCAGCAGGCGCCCGTGCCGCTGAGCGATATCACCAGCCTTTTTTTCGTATGTGGGTTCCGGGAGTCGAACTCGGGCCCTCGCACTTGCCAGGCAGGCGCTTACGCTGCTAAGCCATCTCACTGGCCCCACTATGTATTTTTCTGATCTGTTGTTTATTGTTTTTTTCCCTGTAGCAGAATGTAAGTTCCTTGAGAACAGGGGATTTCGTCTGGCACCTAGTACACAGTAGGCACCGATAGCTGTTGGGGAATGAATGGATGCCTGAGAGGTGTAGCAAGGAGCAGGGCCAGGCCCCGCAAGGTGCTCAAATGTCATTGTCATGGGTTATGGAGTTGAATGGGGCACTGCCCCATCATCTCCTGTGAGTCACAGAGGGGAGGAGGAGGAGGAACTACTGTGCCCTATTATTCCATTAATGTCTCTTGAAATCAACACACCAGAAAGCCTTGATGGGATCATCCTGCAGGTTACATAAACGGTGGTTGAGAAAGCACATGGGTAGGTGTATCTAAACAGAGGGTGGAAGACGGTTACCCAGGGTCCCACCGGACTCACTCCAGTTCTTCCTCCTAGTTTCAGGTGGACAAGGACCCTCTGAGGCTGCCCCATAAGAACTGAAATCCCTGTGCCTTTCATTAACCCCAACTCAGAAGCATGTTCTGGCCTCGAACCAACCCTACTTCTATCATTGCTGTAGTGAGCCTGTGGGATCTGTGGTCTCCTAGTGCCTCCTTGTTTTTCCACCTGCCTGTCCTGTCATCCCCTTCCCTAGCCTCTGAGGGCACAATCGGGTGCCCTTCCAGCACTATAGCTAGGCAAGAACTGCAGTCCACCCTCAGCACATCCTTGGCCCTTTTGCTGTGTCATCTAGAATGTGCAAGAAAGGGATGAAGAGACATGTCAGAGGAGGCCCCTGGCCCCCAATAGGTCTTCTCTCCCAGCCTCCATCAGCCTGGGCTTTAAGGGCTGGAAGAAGCCAGTGATTTTTTCTTCTAGAAACCTTGGCCACTACCCTGAGAGATTCTGCCATCTTTGAAGGCAGGACCGTCACTGAACTGGGCTGCAGTTTAGGAGGTGGGGAGCCAGTTTCTTCAGGCTCTGGTCCAGCCTTGAGGGTCAGGCCCCTCTTAGGCTCTACCCACATCCAGCCTTGGCACATTGTCAGGAAGCCTTGAGTGCTCAGCCCCACCCATGCCCCCCACTGGATGCCAGAGCTCAAACACCAGTAAGAAGTGGGTGAGTCAGCTGAAAGGCATTGACCTCAGAGTGACTGCGTCCTCCTCTCCCCTCTAGTGCCCTCTCTTTGGGTGCTTCTTTGTAGAAAGTCATGGGCTGGGTTGATTGGGCAGGGTTGAGGGGCTGGGGCAAGAATTGAAAGAGGTGGGGCCATGGGCCTGGCTCACTGGTTTCTAGCAGTGGCTGGGACTCCAGGGTCCATGTGACTGGGAAAGTTGCTTCCTCCCAGAGATGGAGCTTTTTTTTTTTTTTTTTTTTTTTTTTGTGGGTACCAGGGGGTCGACCTCAGGACCTCGCGCGCCAGCAGGCGCCCGTGCCACTGAGCGATATCACCGGCCCCTTTTTCGTATGTGGGTTCCGGGAGTTGAACTCGGGCCCTCGCGCTTGCCGGGCAGGCGCTTAAACCGCTGAGCCATCTCACCGGCCCGAGATGGAGCTTCTTTGAGGAAGCTAAGGCCTCTGAGTTACCCAAATCAGGAAGTCAAGTCTAAATAGATAGGGAAGAAATTAGGCATAGGGATTTAGAAATCAGGTGTGGGTCCTCTGATAACAGAGCTCTCCCCTCCCTGCGCGGTCCAGCCAGTGTGAGGACCTTGGGAGCCACCAAGAGTTGATAAGAAAATCACAGTCACCTCACTTTAGTGAGAAGCCAAGTAGATAGGCCAGAGGCTGGGAGACCAGGTAGGGGTCAGGCTCAAGGTGGCAGGATGAGTGTGTGTGGTCAGGACTAGGTGCTGCCAGGTCTGATGGCTAACAGGAAGATGCGTTGTAGGAGTGCTGGGCCTCTAGCGCCGGGCACTGACCCCTGATACTGTGTCGATGCGGGCATCCTCAGTCTCTGCTGAGGCCCAGAGAGAACAGGTCCAGACACACGCACACATGCGCACACACACACAGAGCATTCACGGACACACAATGAAATTCAGCCTAGCGTCTCCCCAATGGGAAAAAGAAGCCCAGACAGATTCTCCAGACCCAGAGAGGCCCTCAACCTCTGCCACCCGTAGGGCCAGGCTGAGGCAGGGAGTTGCTTCTGCCCAGCCCCAACAGTCAGCCTGTCTTCCCCAACCATGACCTCCTGAGACCCAACTCACAGCTTCTGGGAGGTTCCAGAAAAAACACTCCAATCTCCCTCACCCCACCCCACTCCGTTCCTCACTCTCCTCTTCTAGAGGGGGCCGTGATGTATACCCCACCTTCTTCTCAATTAGGACAACACTTTCAAAAGTAAAAATGGTTGCACAAGTCCAAGACTGAGTTACAATTTTATGTCAGATTTACTTATTTCCTTCAGTTTAGAGGCTGTTTTGCTCAGGGGTTTACATGAGCCTGAAAAATCAGTGAGAATCTTCTATTCTGTCACCCACCGTGCCTGAAAACAGCCCTGAGGCCTCCCCCAAACCTTCTGGAAGCTGAGTGGGGCTGAGAGGGTGTGTGCTGTGACCAACTCCCAGTGTCCCCACCCCCACCTCACCTCAGGGTCACCTCTCAAGGTGCTAATCCTAGGAACCAACGCCCTGCTCAAACCTAGATGGGCACAACACCTGGCAGGGGGAGGTTAGAGAACTCCCCAACCCCAAGGGTGGGGACCGAAAGAAGGGTGATTCAAAGGACCTGCGGGTAGCAGGCAGGACTGTCTGGGCCAGCAGGCCCGTAGCTCTCTCATGCCCAGGACCATTCTCCAAGGCAGAGCCAGGAAGAGATGCTGTAGGCAGGGGCAGGACCATGTGGGGTGGGAGGAAGCTGACCATTGCACCCCACAAAACTACATCCAAGGCCTCACCGCTCCTTCCTACTGTGTGACCTTGGACAAACTAATTGACCTCTCTGTGCTTCAGGTGCCTTATCGTTATTTATTTTTTCATTTCTCCATATCTGTTATTACACTTTAATTGTGAATTTGGCTGAGTATATATTACATATGATAAAAATTATAAGCGTTTTATATACATTATCTTTGTAACAGCTTTGTGAGGTAGCCATGATGTTTTTATGGAGCTTCTCTTTTTTAATTTTTTTCATTAGTACATGTTTGTAGTACATAGTGATCACATTCATCATGGGGTGTTGGTACATGTACATAACACATCTTAATTCTTTTTACTTCTCCTTCCTTTCTCTCCCCGCTTCTTCCATCTTTAGATCACTTTCTTATTTGCAAAAGAGCTATCTCCCTGATTCCTATTATCCATCCTTTATTTTACTAATATTTAAATTATTTATACTTTGGGCTTCTCCTGGAAGAGAAACCATGCAGTATTTAAGCTGTGTGTCTGATTTATTTCACTTGACATTATGGTCTCAAGGTGCATCCATTTTCCTACAAATGACTAAAATCAGATGCCTTGTCTTTTGTTTGTTTGCTTGTTTGTTTGTTTTTTGTCTTTTTGAGACAGAGTTCTGCTGTGCAGTCGGGCAGGCCTTGAACTCACTTTGTAGCCCAGGCTGGCCCCAAACTTGGAGCAATCCTTCTGCCTCAGCCTCCCTCAGCTGGGGTTACAGGTGTGCACCACCACACCTGGCCTAGGTGCCTCATCTTTGAAATGGCCACTATTACTTGTTTTTACAAGGTTATTGTAATGGCTGAATAAGATCATATTCAAGGAAGAAAAATGGAATCTGGCCAGGCACATGGTAGTTGGTAGCTCTTTCTCTTATTGTGTTAACCTTTTCACTTAGGGCACCAGGTTTTGGAGCCAGGGTATTAGGTTCAAAACCCTTCTCTAGGCTGGATGGCACATGCCTGTAATCCCAGCACTCGGGAGGCTGAGGCAGGAGGTTCGCTGTGAGTTTGAGGCCAGGCTAGGCTACAAAGTGGGTTCAAGGCCAGCCTGAACCACATAGTGAAACCTGTCTCAAAAAAGACCCCCCCCCAAAAAAAAAAACCCTTTTCTGCCACATTCTGGTTGAGTGGACTAAATCAAATTAGGCAACATCTCTGTGCTTCCATTTCCTGATCTGTAATAATCATACCCATCCCCTAGGTTGTTGTAAGGTTAAATTAATCAATATATGAAAGCACTCAGAAAGTGCTTGATGTATCATCACTGATCAGTGATGCTTGACTATTAGGAGCAGGGGAGTTGTCTAGGGTCAAAGCCAAGATTTGAGCCCAGGCTATGCGTGTCCCCAGCCTGTACTCTTAGGCACTGCATTATACTCCTGCCCTCTCTCATAATGGCCTCTTTCATGCACGTATAATTATACACTACTCCTTTCTCATCCTGCACCAGGCTTTCTGGCTCTGATGGCAGACCCTGCTCCTTCAGTGGCCTGCCTGGGGTTGCAAATGTTGGCTGTGCATTTAAGAATTCTGACACTGAGGTCAATGAGGAGAAGCGCCTTCTATTGGCATCAGGCAAGAGGCGGAGCCAGGCTTCCTCCCAGTGGCCTCTCCTCACTCCCCTGCTGCCCCCACTTGTCCTGCAGCCCAGCCTGAGCACAGAGTCCCTTCTCCTAAGAATCCCCAAAGCCCAGGATCACCCTTGAGTTCAGAAAGTGGTGGCAGGGCCAGGTGAGACCAGGACTCTCTGCATTGCCCCAGGAAGCCTGCATTGCACCGGGCCGGGAGCTGTTTGCTTCTCTTCCCACCTTCCAGCCTTCTGCACACATTTGTGCATGCACACACGAATGCCATGTTTGCTTCTCTTGGGATTTGAGAAGCAAGTGAGAAGGCTTGAGCTGTCCTCTTGGCCATGTGAAGTGTGTGAGGCACTTAGGCTGTCTTTGCCTCAGTCTCCTCAGCAAATGCTGAGCAACACTTGTTGCAAAGGTCTACGGTGAGCATCAAATGACAGAGTTGTGTTATTTTTCCCCTTCTGTTTTTAATTTCTAACTTCACAATATATGAATATATATTCATATTCATATGTTTCATTTTTTAAAAATCTTAAATATAAACATCATTGTGACCATATCCCTCACTGTCTTCCCCAGTGGTAGCCACTGGGCAGTTGTCTCTCCTTCTAGACCTTTCCAAATAGTTATGTGTGTCTAGGCTCCTGTGACATGTCTAGCTTTGTGGGATCACATGAAATGGATTTTTCTGCCGCCTGCCTTTTTCTCATAATAGCATATATTGGAGATGCTGCAGCCTCAGTACTGTTGTCAGTTCATTTACCAACCCCCTGTGGATAGTTTGGGCTCTTTCCAGTGAATCACTGTTAGAACCAATACTGGTAGAACGGACTGGATATGCTACTCTGCACACCCAGGCTGGCATTTCTGTAGGATGGATGTGGTCCATGAGTTCCTTTTTATGCTAGTTCAACACATTGCAACCCCAGCTCTTTGTATTCAGTGCCTGCCTGTTGGTGGCTCTGAGCTGGCCTTTCCATGCATGGCTGTCCCAGAGTATGTTAGCCTCATCTCTGAGGCTGTGTCTGGGGGCACAGCAAACATAAGCCTGGGTCCTGACACAGCATCAGGCCAGGTGTGCGTCTGGGCCCTGAGCAGGTGCAGCCCTGGCCAGTGGGGAGCCTCTGCCCTGTGGAGGGCCCTCCTGCCTCCTGAAAGCCCATTCTGCCTCCAGCTCCACCAGCACAGGAGCCGGGAACCTGGTTTCGGCCCTGGGCCAGTGACGATCTGCAAGCCACTCACCTCTTGGAGACTCTTTGCCTCAGATGTAAAAGAGTGATGTGGTCCATCTCTCAGGACAAATTGGGAGACTGAGATGAGACGAAGAATTGGAGAGGGCATGGACTCTTCCAACAGGAGTTAACGGCATCCTAGTCCTGCCACTGCCCTGCAGCCCATCTCATGTACTCTTTCGGAAGGGTCTTGTGCTCTGTTGGCTACTGATTCAAGCACCTGCTGTCCTTTTAGGTGTCAGCAGCCAACTCAGTCACTAGCTCTCAACTAGATCTTAGCCGCTCACTAAGATGTTAGCCCTAGCCAAGATACCTGCTTTCACCTGAGAGACCAGCCCGTGCTTTCCATCTGCCAGGGAGATACCAGCAGATTACTGTCCCCAGTAATGAATGCACACCCATGACAGAATCATTAACAATGTCTTTTGTCTTCATTAAGCTATCAGTTCTAGAGGGCACATTCACTGGAACATAGTAGGTGCTTGGCAAATATTGTTGAGAATAAATTAGTGAAAAGCCTTCGGTTGAGTCACAGGTTGCAGTGATAGATGATGGTGCCAGGCAATGGGGTTGAAATTTGGGGCAGGCCATCCAAAATAGCACCATATAGATAAGCACCCATGGCCACAGGCCAAGGGCAGAGGCAGAAATCATTCCATTCCTCTTCTCCCCTAGAGAAAAGCCAGCTGGCTGCTCTAGGAAGCCTCCTGGATGGGTGCTTTTTGGAGAGGCCACCCCCACACGTGACCAGCTCCAAGCCTTCTAGGTTGAGAGATTCCATTTCATTAGCTCACCTGAGGGTGACCAGGCTCTGGGAAATCAACCAAGCAAGCTACTGATTGATAAGCAAGATCAGCAGTTTATTAACTTTGGCTGGCAGCTGTGACTGCTAACCAGCCCGTATCATTTGAGTTGGTCCCTCTGCTTGCTTGTTCTTTCTACAGAAGGAAAATTCACTTGGAAACTCAAGTCAAGTTCAGCAGAGTGGAATGAAGTAAAATTATACTAGAGAATAATAGCCATTGATGCCACTCTACACTGCCTTTTGTGGACGTGGGCATTGTTACTGTCACATTTTGTAGATGAGAACACTGAAGTCAAATGGATGAGGCGATCACTGAGAGTTGGGGCCAGGACCCAAACCTGGGCATTCTATCTCCATCCCATGTTCCCAGCACTCTTCCCTCAGTTCTGCCTGACGCCCCTGTGCGGGGCCCCCTTAGCCCTGGCCTGAGCCACACAGCTTCCCCTCGGATCACATCCGCCTCCCTGATGAGATACCGGCACCGCCTGGGTCTCACTGGCAGTGTCACCTGTTCTCAGGAGGGCACCTGTCCTTCTGCAGATAATAACAATAAAACCCAAGCAGCAGCTACCGTTCATTAGGGCTGACTATGCGTCAGCCACCAAGCTAGACGCCCTGCACGCATTCTCTCTCTCTCATGACAGCTTCGCGGGGCGAGCACTCTTCCTTTCGCAGCTTCGGACTCCCAGGTGTGGAGAGATTAAATGTCTTGCCCAGGTCTCCCTGCTAGTGAATGGCAAGCCAGCAATCCAAGTCAGGCTGCTGTTCAATACTGAGCTCATAATCATCCCCTCTGCCGCACCTGCAAGGGTGATCTGCCTTCCTGTCCCCTGTCCCATGTCAGAGACCCCGTTGAAGCCTCTGGCCCCCCCATGCGCTGAGGACATTGGCATGGAAGCTAGGATTTTCCCAGGTTTTCCCCGGAGCTGGACCTGAAGCAGCTCCCAGGAGTCTGGGTCCTGGAGGTCAAGGAGTTGGTGGCTGGGATGAAGGAAAGGGCAAAGTGCAAGTTTCCAGGCAGCTCCGGGTCCTTTGTCCCCTCTCCCTTCCCACAGTGCTCTGCCACACTGAATGCCTCGCTCTTCACAGTGACCTCTCAGGTCTTCAGGGTTCCCCTAGGGCAGTGGTGGCTAACCTATGGCACGCGTGCAGCAGCAGGCTGTTTGTACCATTGAAAGCTCTGAAATATTCGCCGTCACTCAGCCCAGCAAACCCCTACTTATCCTCCTTCAGTCCTCGGTTGCAGTGTCATCTCTCCCCAACAACATCCTGTCCAGTCAGGGCCCCTCCTCTACAGCCCTGGGTCTTCTTGTCCCTGTCTACATGTGTCCCCCACTAAGCTGTGAGCTCCCCAGAGCAGGCACAGCTCTCATCGACTCTCTGACATGCAGCTGGCACCCTGTGAATATTTTTTGTGTAATGAATGAGTTTCGGGGGATCCAGGGAACACAAGGTTCCACATACAAGTGATGGAAATGCGGGGCCCAGCCTTAACAATATGCATGGATTTAAAGAAACCCAATGCCATGTAGAACAACTCCCATGTAGTTCTCGGCCAGGCGTGGTGGTGCATGCCTGTAATCTCAGCACTCGGGAGGCTGAGGCAGGAGGATCACTGTGAGTTCAAGGCCAACCTGAACTGCATAGCAAGACCCTGTCTAAAAAAAAAAAAAAAAAAAATAGAGCAACAGTTCTCACCTTTTGAGACACTAGTGGACTTGGTGGGGGTGCTTGAGACAGGGCCTCACTATGCAGCCCAGTCTGTCCTTGAACTCGTGGCAATCTTCCTGCTTCAGTCTCCTGAGTGCTGGGATTACAGGTGTGTGACACCATGCCCAGCATTAGTGGACTTCTTGGCCTCTCTCCCCAGAAAGGTGTACCATGCCTACCAAAATTTATATGCTACTTTGCAGAGGGGGGGTTCTGCTGCCTGAGTTTGGACCCCAGAGGAAAGCTGCGTGAGAGCAGGTGGTGTCAGTGTAGTTAGTGGGAAGGCCTGGTAGGGACAGTGGGCAGCGGAGAGGAGCTGTCATTAAGGGAATTGGTTCAGAGTCCCTTGGGCTGCCAAGGCCCCTCAGGGGATAGCCTATTTCCTAGGAGGAAACGCATTAACCCTGAGTGCTGCCCATGAGCAGCAGAGCAGAATGGTTAAATATGGGGCTCTGCAGCCAGCCGGCTCAGGTTCAAATTGTGGCCTTGCTATTTCCCAACTGTGTAAACTTGGACAAATATTTAACACCTCTGGCCTTGATTTCCTCTAGGGATAAGTGCTACCAGAAAGTGAAGTCAGTAGGACAGATGGGCTGATGTCTGTAAAGCGTGTAACAACTGTTCAATCCCTGCTTGCTGTTGCCTTGGTTTATCCTCTAACCCAGAGCAGGACCCTGAGGGAATACCAAGACACTGGGCTCAGTTTGAAGGTCCCCTCCCTGAGGAAGCCTTTCCCAGCTCCCTGCTGTACTCACATAGGCCAGGCTCCCCACCACCCCCCTGCACCTTGCATTGCTTTTTGGTTACACTCATGCTAACATTTACTTCCTGCCAGACTTTAAACAGGAATCTTTTCTCTCTTTCTCTGTGTATGCCTGTGCCTGGTATATAGTAGATGTTTAGTAAATATGTACTGACCAGAATTAGTGGTGGAAGGTGTTGGAAAAGTTCCAGATTCTGGGCTTTCACATGAGGGTTACCAAACAGCCAGGCCGCAGTGAGGATAATAAAATTGGGGTGGGCCTGCGTGAGGTGCCTGGGCTGCCATAACCATGTCACACTGTCTGTCTGTCTGTCTGTCGTCTCTCTCTCGCCTCCCTTCCCCAGTTCCTGGCATTCGACACCCAGTTGCTGATGGGTAACCGACGCCACTCGCTGAGCCCCGAGGAGTATATATTTGGAGCCCTCAACATTTACCTGGACATCATCTATATCTTCACCTTCTTCCTGCAGCTTTTTGGCACCAACCGGGAATGAGGAGCCCTCACCACCCCACCCCTCTCCTCTAGAAAATGCCCCTTCTCGGTCCCTAACCCCCCTGTGCTCCTGCCAGACCAGACATAAACTAGCTGCAGCCAGCCTGTGGCCAGCCACTCGGTCCCTCAGCCAGCCCTCGCGCACCCTCTGCAGCTTGTACATTCGCCACCTTTGGGGTGCCACGGAACTGAGGCCACACCGTCCCCTGTGCTGCTCTCCTCCCAATTATGTCTCCCAAACTGGGAAGTCAAGGCTGAAGGACCCCCTGGGTTTGAGGACCCAAAGGTCAGTGGGAGGAGCCCAGCAGGGCCTCAGAGTTGGGAAGGAGACCCCAGGAAGCCTGGCTGAGCCCTGTGCCACACCAAGATTCCTCCTGGGGCTGGAGTGACCCTGGGGCACACTGTCCTGTGTCCAGCCTACCCCCTCCTGCTCTCTTCCAGGCCATGCAGTGCCACTTTGGAAGGAAGGGGGAGGGGCACTTGCGGGGGGGATGGGGCTCTTCAGGCTCCCGCCTTCTCTCAGTTCTAGGACCAGCACTTGTTCTGGGGACATGGGCCCTGCAGAAAGGGACAGGGGTCAGTACTTCTGTTCTTTGCCTGAGTTTGCCCTCCAGGATCAGGACAGGGTACTGTGGAGGAAGTAGGGGCAGGGGGCACTGCTCCTAAGTGAGGGCCTGTCCTGGGCTCTTGCCCCAGGGAAGTGGGCAAGAGAGCCAACTGGGAAGACCGGGCTCTGCAGTAGGGGCAACTACCCAGACCTGCATCCACCCGGGAGGTGATAGGGTTGGAGGACTAGGACCCACATCGTCACCTTCTCAGCCCCTCCTAGGCTGCTCCCCCAGGTCTGAGAAGGAGCAAGGTGTGTGCTGTGGTCTCTGGCTCGTGTTCTAGGGAGGAAGAAGCTCTGGCTGCTGGGCCAGCCCCACTTGGAGGGAACCTTCCCTGCCCCCAGCCCTACCCAAGGCTAACTTACCTGCATCCCTCTTCCACCTCTCATTTCCTAAGACCGCCCCCATCCACTGCCACTTGCTGGCTTATCTCCAGCCAGGTCTCCTGAGGCCTTAGGAGTTGACAGTGTCCACCGACACCCCCCACACCCCCTTCCCTGGCCACTCACTTAGCCCAGAGTCCCTGAGTCCCCGTCCCCCTATCTCCACATCTCTCCAATTTGGAAGCTGTCCAGCCGATGCTAACAGCAGGCTCAGTGCCTCGAGCTGGTCCCATGTGATGAGGCCCAGGCTCCTTATCAGCCTCCAGGTGGCTGGGATATCAGGCAGGGTGTGCGTCAGCCACCCCGCTCCTAGCTGAGTTAGGGCCCACACCTGGGACAGTGTGCAGCCAGCATGTGGCCAACTCCGGGCCAGTGGAAAGTTACTGAGTGGAGGCAAGGAGGCTCTGGGTGAACACCAGGACCCTCCTTTGGCCTCTAATTTCTGGGCTCTCTCCTCTTTTTCCTATGCCAGGGGCTCTATCTGCCCCTGGGAAAGGTAACTAGGTATGTTATCCATCCACTCCTGACCCCATCCTCCCCCACTTTCCTACTTCTAGCTTTCAAGAAATATACAGTAGTATTTGAAGTTTTGTTCCATCTTGGGTATTTGAGGAGAGAAGAAACCAAGGACCAGCAGGTGATATGTGTGAGGTAAAGGCAACTGGGGCATGGAGGAGATGCCCACTGTGTGCTGGTCTAAATTAATCCCTGTAGCAGTGCTACAAAGGCAGTATTCTGCATGTCCCTATGTGGAGGGCAAAGCCTAGGTGCTCAGAAAGTCTTGGTAATGAGTCCAAGGTCAGACAGCTGGTGGTGGATCTGGGGTTCACATCCAAGGCTGCCTCACTCAAAAAGCATCACTCTTGGGATGGGAGTGTGTGGCTTAATGGTAAAGCACTAGCATGCACAAGGCCCTGGGTTCAATCCCCAGCAACACACAGACACACACACCCACACACACACACACATATGGAGCAAAAGGCCGCAGAGTTTCCCTCCAGGCTGAGTGGGCTGGAAAGAGAGTGTGGGAGCTGAGAGCTTGGTGTGAAGCCCAACATCTCGGAGGACTTGTGGCCCAGAGTGGCGCCCCGCCTTATGTCTCCCCCGTCCCACCCCCACCAGATTTTGAATTCTGAGGTTTTCACCCCTGGACACCAGCTGGGAGGCAGGATTTCTAGTTTCTGATTCCTAGCCTCACTGCCACTGGGATTGTGGTATTAGCATACCAAGTATTTCTTGCCATCTGTGACTGTTTGCCTATCTACAAGATAGAAGTCTGTGGCCAGTCTCGGGCAGCGAGAAGCACCAAGACACTTATTACCTGGTCCCCAAAACCCCCTTAGCTTCCTTTCCTAATCCCTGGCCTCAAGTTCTAGAAGGATTTGCCACCCCCACCCCCCTTGGCCTGCCATTCTCACCCTGGACAGCTACCCACTTGTCCAAATCCTTCTCTTTGTTGGATAATTTATGCAGAAATGGAATTGAGTAAATTTTCCAAGGCTGGGATCCAAAAGCTTGGGGGAGAGGCAACCCCTTAGCCATCAATAAGGTGACCCAGGCACAAACCACAGCAATCCCAAAGACGGCTCCTGTGTGGAGGTGGGGCGGCCCCATGGAGGATGCTGCAGCCACCTGTGTTGGGTCCCGAGCATCGCCAGAGCACTGCTGAGCTGACTGCAAAGCTAGAGCTCACGCCGGCGTGTCTAACCTCCAGTACGGTCAGTGAGGCATTCCAGGAACACCTGATGGGTCTCGGAAGGAGGAAGGGTGGGGGAAGAGGAATGCAGGATTATGAGGAATGCAGGATTACAGGAAATTGAAGCTGGGCAGGTGCTACAAACTATAGAGGAAGAAGGGCACTGGCCCCTCACATTTTTGGCTTGGGTGGGGCTGGACCCAAGAAGAGGTAGGTTGGATTTTATAAAGGTAGAAAGCAGCCCGAATCTGCCCATCTCTGGTGGGAAGCCAGAAGTCTCCTAATGGGTGGAAATGGCAGATTGGGGCCCGAGAAGTACAAGTCCCTGGCTCCCCACACCAATTCCTGGGCTTATGTGTGTGGCTCCTTCTGCATAGTCTGGGGGAGCCCCAAGAATCTCGGTTCTTCCATTGCTGGGAGAGTCAGGATCAGACAGACACATTTTCCTTCCCTGGCCCACCTGAGAGCAAGTACCAGGTGGCCTGTTTGTGGGGGTGGGGGGGACTTTACACAAGCACTTTGCTGCCCCCCTGTGGCTTCTTGAGAAAAAGCAGGAGCTGCTTCTACAGGCACTGTGGCTGCAGGTGAGGGGAGGGACCTGGCTGCCGGTCCTCCTTCCCCAGGTCTCCCAGACCTATCTCCTCAATGCTATCTGCTGTTCCTTGTGTCCAAAGATTGTCACATCTCTTGGACACTGTTTCCCTGTCCGCTGAAAACCAGCCCTGCACCGCCCCAGCCCCTAGCTGTTCCCACGCGTCTGAGAGACTCATGGGCTTGTCTGTCGACCCTGGACACCATCGCCACCCTTCTGGCCTCAACTCCAAGTGCCCCAGGGTCCCATGCCTGTTCTCTTCCCTGGCCTCACCTTCCTGGGATCTGTGACTGACTGGAGATAATAAAAGCAAATACCACACCAGACGTTCCCTTTGCTTGCCTTTTGATGTGACATCAGACGGAGCCCAGAGTCTCTGTGTAAGGTCTTACTCAGAACAGCCCAGAGCTTCCAGACACCGCCGCTTCTCCAGGGAAATTAAATCCCCACCTTTACTTTCCTGGGGAAATGTGACTGTCCTCAGCTCAGCAGATAATTTCCGGGGGCCCATAGCATCCCAGAGCTGGATGGAATAACTGAGAGTCTCCTCGGGGCAGGGGCTTGCCTTGTTCTGGAAGCCTGTTCCTTTGTGGGCTGTTCTTATTCTTCCTTATTCCAGCCAAAATTGTTTCCCTAAAAGGAAAGGTTTGTGTGGTACCTGTCAAATCCCCAAAACCAGTAGCTTTAAAACTATAAAACTTGGAGCTCCCAGCTGTGGCGTTCACCCAGAATCCACAGTATTTATGGCACATGGTCTCAACAAGCAACTTTTGAATGAATGGAGGAAGAAAGGGAGGGAGAGAAGGGAAAGCATCTACTCCAACCTTTTCACCTCAGAGGAAACGAGGAGCAGACGTTGCCGTGACGTGTCCAAGTTTATGCACAGATTACTGGCTGGGAGTAGGGCTATAGAAGGCCTGTGAGTTAATGATTACATCATCAGATTCCTGTGAGGAACTTGGGGCTGGGGGCAGTCTGTGGGTGGGGACGCCATCATACCGGAGCCCTGGGGGCCATTATTCTTCAGCTCTGACAAGATTTTGGTGTAAATTCAACTAAAGGAGGGCAAGAGGGAAGGGATGCTGAAAAGAGAATGATTAACCTTATTAAGCCTCAGTGCGTGAAAAGCACTTCAAAAGACAGAGAGAGACAGGAGAGGGAGATGCCAGCTGCATGGTGCAGGAGAGAAAATGCAC
Organism: Erethizon dorsatum; assembly: GCA_028451465.1. Taxonomy (NCBI): domain Eukaryota; kingdom Metazoa; phylum Chordata; class Mammalia; order Rodentia; family Erethizontidae; genus Erethizon; species Erethizon dorsatum. The sequence goes on from CM051834.1 coordinate 52,419,305, forward strand.
AACAGGTCAGGCCACACAGCCGAAGGAGTCCCAAGAAAGTACTCTCCAACATGGCCCCAGAAGGAACCAGTGCTGAGATGCTGGAATAGGGGCAGGGACGCCTTGGAATTAGGGCTGGAGTTGTGAAAGGCTGAAGGGCAGGAACTGGAGGAAAGGACAGATGGGGCAACACAAACTGGGGGATGGTAACACTGGGTTCCTGTTCCTCTTCCTCTAACTTCTGAGGCCTTCGGTCTCCCCTGTCTCCTACCCAATCTACCTTTGTCTGACTCTGTCTCTCTCTCTCTCTCTGTGTCTCTGTCTCTCTGTCTCTCTCTTTCTCTTCCCTCCACCCCCGACAGAGTCTTCTTAAGTCACTAAGTTGCCCAGTTAGGCTGGGCTCTAACTTGCAAGCCTCCTGCCTCAGTCTCCCAGAGTGCTGGGATTACAAGTGTGAGTCACCGTGCCCAGCTCAGTCCATCTTTATTAGTGTCTTGGGGCTGCCCTAACAAATCACCACAAACTGGGTGGCTTACAATGACGCGAATAACTTATTTTACCACAGTGTGGTGGCTAGAAGCCTGAAATCAGTGTTGCAGTGTTGGTTCCTTTCAGAGGCTCTGAGAAAGCCATCCAGTGGCCCCCGCGGCTGCCGGCAATCCTCAGTGTCCCTCCCCTCCACCTGTCTTCACCTCACCTTTCCACCCGCATCCCTGTCTCCAATCTCCCCCTCCTTTCTCTTACGAGGAAATTTGCCTTTGCATTTAAAGCCTGTGGTAAATCCAGGATAACAATCTCAAGATCCTTAGTTTAGAAAATTATTCCATTTCTTAGGTCGCATTCACAGATACAGGGGTTTAGGTCGTATTGCTTTGGGGGCCACTATCCAACCCACTGTGCCATTTGCTCCCTTCTGGCAGCTATAGCCTGAGTGGTGGCCTTTGAACCTCCTTCCTCTCACTGCTGGGACAGCTTCATTCCCATTCCCAGGCCCCCCGTGAGGCTGGAGAAACCCCAGGGCTGAGCAACCAGATCCAGCTTACACGCACCATCCACCTTCATTCAAGTCTGGCTACTCCCAGAAAACCTGTTTGCCCTCATGAATTGCATGCGTGCGCACGTGCGCGCACACACACACACACACACACACACACACACACACACAGCTAAGATACTCTCTTCCCAGCCTACAACCCCAAACTCTCCAGGGAGAAGTTTCTTTTCTGGAAAACCCCTGCCAAAAGCTGTGTGCTTCACCCTGTTCCTCATTACCTCCATAGTCCTTTGTTGGCTTGTTTTTTCCTGAGCCCCTGCCTAAGCCCGACTGCCCTGAGGCCACCATGCTTGAGAAGCCACATTCAAATGTTCTGCCAGGAAAACCAGTGGATCCAGCCGGGCTTGGTGGTACGCACCTGTAATCTCAGAAGGCTGAGGCAGGAGGATTGCATGAGTTTGAGACAAGCCTGGGCTACCTAGTGAGTTCAAGTCCAGGCTGAGCTACATAGTGAGGCCCTGTCTCAAAAAAGAAACAAACAAAACAAAACCTCGGCATGTCCCAGCCTTCCAGCCTGCCCATCCAGGAGACAGCCTTGCAAAGTCACCAGAGAAGCGGATTCCCTAACTTTAGTTGTTCCACCCCCAGCCATGAGGTCCTACTTGAAGTCCAAGACATCAGGGAGCACAGATAACCTCCTGGTCCAAATTCCTAATCCACAGAATCCATGAACGTAATAAAATGTGTGGCCTATACCACTATGCATGAAGCTATTTGCTATGCAGCAACAGAGAAGTGGAACAGAATTTGATATCTGGAAGTGTGGTACTTCCTTAACAATACTTAAAACATGGTTCAGGGACAGTGGTGGGAATTGCCTGACAGACCTCAGGAGACCTGTTGGGAAAGGCAGAAATGCCCTGTAGCTCCAGCTAAAATATCCAGGAAAAATGTTGAAAGTGTCAGTTGGCTTATTTTGCCTTTGTATCCTAAGATACAGACAGAGAGAAGCCAAAGAAGGAATGATTTTGTTCTTAACCAGAGTTTAGAGGAGATATTAAAAAGCCCAGGACAAGCCAGGTGTAGTAGTGCAAGTCTGTAATCCCAGGGCTCTAGAGTCTGAGGCAGGAGGATCACTGTGAGTTCGAGGCCAGCCTGGGCTACGTAGTGAGTTCAAGCCCTGCCTGAACTGCATAGCAAGACCCTATCTCAAAAAAACAAACAGGGCCCGGGATATAGCACAGTGGCACAAGTGCCTGCCTGGCAAGCGCAAGGTCCTGAGTTCGATTCCTGGTGTCAAAAAACAAAACAAAAACAAAAAACAAACAAAAATTTAAAAATTAAATAAATAAAATGCCCAGGACAGTCTTGCTGAGGCATAATAGGGAAAAATAATAAAGGAGGTAAAAAGGAGACAAGGAAAATTGTAATTTTAAAATTGTACTTTTAAGATGAACTGCAGTGTCAGGACACTTTTTCCCTTCCAAAGAAACTAACTCAAAACAAACAAATAAACAAAACAAAACATGCTAAGGGTCTGAAAGATGCAACAGGCCTGTAAATTGGACTCTGAGCACTGGCTTTTTAACTTTTTACCTGTAAATTGCCCTTCCTCCTACAGATTCCCACCCTCAAGGAAGTAGCAATAGTAGTAAATAACAGATCTCCATGTCAAACACTTGTACCTGGTTTCCATTCCATCATAGCTGGCCAGGTGGGTAACCTGACAGACAGTAGGAATACACATTCTAGGTCACCCATCCTGAGGACACCCCCAAGACCATGTGAATATGCCCGTTACTGGGCTGGGTCTGAGAGGTTCCCAGCTGAAATAAGGAACTTAACTCACTTTTTTTTTTTTTTTTTTTTTTTTTTTGAGACGGGGTCTCCCTATGTAGTACAGGCTGGCCTTGAACTCACTATGTAGCCCAGGATGGCCTTAAACTAGAGGTGGTCCTCCTGCCTCAGCCTCCAGAGTGCTGGGATTACAGGTGTGGACCACCATGCCCAGCCTTAATTCATCTGTTTGTAGCAGTTTTGCTGACTCCTGTCACAGAAAAGGAATTTTCAGGACACATCAGTAAGAAGTACGGGATGGATTTATTAGAGATTTAGGATGCACTCAAGAATGAAATGCATCCAAAAATGGGCATCTGAGATGAATACACATTTCTCAGATGAAGAAATACAAATGGCAAATAAATATACAAAAAAATGTGCAACATCACTAGTCATTCGAGAGATGCAAATTAAAACAACACTGAGATACCATCTCACCCCAGAAAGAATGGCTATTATCAAGAAATCAACTAATAACAAATGCTGGAGGGGCTGTGGGGAAAAAGGAACCCTTCTCCACTGTTGGTGGGAGTGTCGACTGGTGCAGCCACTGTGGAAACCAGTGTGGAGATTTCTCAAAAAACTAGGATTGGAGGTCCCATTTGACCCAGCTATTCCCCTTCTGGGTATCTTCCCAGAAGAATTAAAAACATCGTACCAGGGCCGGTGAGATGGCTCAGCGGCGTAAGCGCCTGCCTTGCAAGCGCGAGGGCCCGAGTTCGACTCCTGGATCCCACATATGAAAAAGGGGCCGGTGATATCGCTCAGCGGCACGGGTGCCTGTTGGTGCGCGAGGTCCTGAGGTCGACCCCCCGGTACCCACAAAAACAAAACAAAACAAAACAAAAACATCGTACCACAGCGATATATGTGCACCCATGTTTATAGCAGCACAATTTGTAATAGCCAGATCTTGGAAACAACCCAGATGCCCATCAACCGAGGAATGGATAAAAAGATGTGGTATTTTTATACAATGGAGTATTACTCAGCCATAAAGAAGGATAAACTGGAGACTTTTATAGGTAAATGGATGCAACTCGAGAAAATACTCATAAGTGAAATTAACCGGATGCACATGTGTAAACATCATATTGTCTCCCTAGTGTGAGAAACTGAAAGAGTAAATAAGATCAAAAATGTACAATAGCTATGATGAATCAGAAAGAAACTGGTCAAAAGGAAAGAGAGTCTAGGATGCGGAAATGGGGAAAAGAAAGAAGGGAAAAGAAAAAAATTGTATTTATATATAAGATGGTTAAGATAGATACACTACTAATTTTGCTTAGTTCATTGAAGAGAAAGGTTTATGCCAGTAATGTTTGGACAATTGAATGCTGATATCTTGTACCCTGAGTAACTAATTTAGAGATAACAATGCATAATGTATTAACCATTGTTACCCTCCTGTTATGTTGTTTTGAGATTTTGTTCTTTTGTTTGTTTGTTTTTTCTTCTCTTTAAAAAAAAAAAAGAATGAAATGCAGGGCCAGTGAGATAGCTCAGCAGCATAAGCACCTGCCTGGCAAGCGCGAGGTCCTGAGTTCAACTCCCAGTACCCACATACAAAGGAAAAATGGGCCGGCCCTATCGCTCAGCAGCACAAGTGCCTGCTAGCAAGTGCGAGGTCCTGAGTTCAACCCCCGGTACCCACACACACACAAAAAAAAGAATGAAATGCAGGTGCTCAGAGAAATAAGATGCATTATAGTTTGGAACTGGGAACATTTGTACCTCTCTTGAAAGGGGTGAGAAGCCTGCGAAAAGATGGCACACCTCCCCCTAGCAGGATACTAGTCCATTTTGCAGATGTGTGTGTGTGTGTGTGTGTGTGTGTGTGTTAAATAAGTAATTTAAGCATTCCGTGGAGATGGGCATGGTGGCACATGCCTGTGATCACAGCATTTGGGAGGCTGAGGCAGGAAGATCACCATGAGTTTGAGGCCAGCCTGTGCTACATAGTGAGTTCCAGGCCAGGTTGAACTGAACTACATGGTGAGACCCTGTCTCAAAAAAATAAATAAAATAAAAATTCTCTGGATTTGCTGAATCTGCTTCTTTATCTTAGGATCAGTTTTCTGCTTTTTTTCAATTAAGCCGATTTATGAACTTTTAGTATTCCTGAGGAATTTTGGGTGTGATGTTATTATACATAGTAAGTTATTTAGAAATACAGGCAGTCAGACAGGGCTGGGCACTCAGAATAGGTCAGTGCAGAAGACAACTGCGGCTGGAGGAGCATTCATTGAAGGTCAAGCCTAAGGATAAAGAAATGACTACACTCACATACTTCCTCAAGGATGAACAGCAGTGATTGATATTCTAAAGAGGCATCAATCACCTTGAGTGGGGGACCAAAACCTCCCTGGCCTCTCCCTTCCACGAAAATTCCTCATTCAGTCTATGTACACTTGCTCTGTGACTTGTTTCCCCATTTGATTCCCACATAATCAATATTACCTAAGCGACTATACTTGTAATCTTATTAGTTAAGATACTTTTGTCCCACCTTATAGCCACCTCACCTCGTGGTTTTACCCTATAAAACTCCCTTGAGAAGCAGGTTCTCCAGGCCACCCACTTGGGACCCCCTTCTGTCCCTCTTAGACAGATGCTCTTTCTCTCAATAAATATTTCCTACTATTAACCTCCATTGTTCCTAGAATTTTTTCTTCAATTTTAGAGAACGTGCTGGGTGTGGTGGTGCACACCTGTAATCCCAGCACTCGGGAGGCTGAGGCAGGAGGATTACCACAAGTTTGAGGCCAGCCTGGGCTACATAGTGAGTTCAGGGGCAGCCTGAACTATATAGTGAGACCCTGTCTCAAAAAAAAAAAAAAATTTTTTTTTTAGAGAACATGAACTCGGTGTATCAAACATTGGTGGTTGGGAGTTATAACATTTCCCTTATATTATTTGGATCATTTGGAGGTCCTATATCATCCCTATGTTATACTCCCTATATCATTTGGAGGTCCCACTGAGATAATTGGACTCTTATGTTTGCTTTTGTTCCATAGATTCTGGATTGTGACTTGCTTAGGTAATCAAAAATTGTCATCCTTGTTTGTCAATGGCATATGCTTTGAATTTTATGTCTTTGTCAATTGTCTATACCTTGAGTTTTATGCTTTGTCTTTGTCAGTTGCTTAGGCCTTGTCTTTTATGCATTGTCTTTTGTTTAAATGATTATAAATTTAAGTTGAGAACGTGGGAAGGTTATAATATTTCTTTAATGGGACATTTTATTCCTGTTTTGTATATGTTGCATTTGGATTTAGTTGCTGAATTTACTAGCATTCCTTGTTTGACCTGTTGTGGTTTGTTATCTCAGACAACAGCGCTAGGAAAAAGTAGTGTTAGAGTGCCCTCTAGTGGACATTGATATGAAAGGCTGTAAAATGGTTCTTTTTATGAAATCTAGTTCATATTTAGAAAATATACTTGTCTATTAATAAATCATGTGACTCCTTCCACCAGTTAAAAGACAATAGGTCAGCAGCCATTCTTAAGACTTGGGGGACAGGTTTCACTGAGACAGACTGGCCCTGCTGTCTCCTCTACACTCTAGAGGAAATCTCAAGCCTGTTCTGCCTCAATTTCCTTTCTGGTCTGACCTTCCACTGGTAAGGAGACAATCTTAGCTCTTGAGATTCCCCATTCTCATCTTTCCAGGCTGAGAATGATGACTCATGAGCAAATTGTCTCAATAACCCACTGTGAGAGTGAGAAGAAAAGACCTCCTTTTTCTGATCTCGTTTCTGATCTTTCCTTGCCACTTTGTACTTTCCTTTTTAGAGGCATGTAAAATTAGAGAGAAAGGAACCTTTTCCTCCTATCCAACAACTAAGAAACTTTAAGTTGAGCCCATAGAAAATGAGCATTTGCTAATGCCAAAGACAGGGAAATCATCTTAGATGAGGAACACATACCCCATCTCTGGGTCAGATGAGACATCGAAATTTTGCCCATCTAGGAGAACACACTTAAAGCATGTGCCCATTTAAGAGTTCTGGGCAACAGTCCTCCTCAGGAGACTGAACCTGAAAGCCTGCGAAAAGAACCGACTTCTGGGTAAGGCTAGAAGGAGCTATTTCCTGAGCACAACATTTAAGGGACCAAAACACATTTAGTTTAAGGGAGAATCTCCAATCTCCTGGCTCTCTCTCAATCCCCTCCTAGATCTGGTTCCCATCATTTACATGTGTAGAGGAAGAAAATATTTTTCCCAATAAGATGTGGACTTTGAAACTTTTACTGTAAACTTGTAAAATGCTATGTAATGATTTTTCTTGGGTTTTTAGACAGCTTAAGCTTTTATCTGTTCCTTATAGAACCCAAACAAACAGTAGTTTGGAGACAAATCTGTGGTTGTGTGGAACTAGTGGAAGCTGAGGGGATAACTGAGGGGTTGTGGGAAACCACTCAAACTGTTTCAAAGCTCAGGGTCATCTAAGACACCTGAGGGTGTGACATCACTTGTCTAGCACAAACCCACAGTAGGATACAGTTATGTAACCACGACTTAGCACAGGTAAATATACATGTCCTGGTTACGGCACTATGTAAGAATGTAAATATGAGATAACAACCTGTATAAGAATTATACAATAAAGATGCAAGTGGCTCTTGCTCTTGCACTCTTGTACTCTTGCACTCTTGTGCTCTGCTCTGCTCCGTGCTGCCTGCTGTTGTTGCTGATGTTTTGCACACATTTGTTCTTTAACCTTGGGACCTCAACCCTGAAAATCTCCATTGCCCCCCCAGTGGGCCAACAGAGGTCATGACCAGGCATACTCTCTGGCAGATACCCAAAGGTTCCTCAGTGGAAGCTGGGTCCCCACAGCCCAACAACAGAAACATCTCCATTTATCTAGCGTACTTCTGTCTCTGCTAGTTAGTTAGAAACTCCCCCTACATTTTTCTCCAACTCATTAGGAGTTAACTTTAAAACTACCTTGTAGTTAGACCATTCCTCCCTCCAAGAAACCAGGCTGAGGCAGCTTGCAACAACTGTTTGCAGGAAAGCAGCTATCAGGGGAATGATTTACATTTGCACCTTGCATATGCTAAGAGTAACAAAGATATTTTAGTCAGCCTTTCTCTTCTTTCATGTGCTTGTAGAAAACTGATAAATGTGTTTTACTAACATGTGAATTGTGGTTGCTAAGTAATGAGTATAAGTTTAACATGTAAGCTTCAGAGATATGGAAATTTTAGAGTAGGTTTTAAATAAAGCGTAGCCTTGTGTTGCTGTTAAGAAAGGTTGCCTGGGTGATTAGATAACATGAATGTCTTGGAGGCTTCTTCACCCTAGAACTCAGGGCAGAATTTCTCCAACCCACTTACTTGACTCTATTTGTCTCTAAATGTGATCTCTTTTGCAGGATGAAAATTGCTACCCTTTGATCTATTTGCCTCACTGTCTCAAAGAATTGGAAAGCAGTGGTTTAGATCTCTTGATCATTGGTTTTGTTATCAGTGCTTCCTTCTTTAAACATGACTGTTACAGCTGAGATCAATTGTAACTTGTGCTTTCAAAAACACCAGCTGGGGGCCGGTGAGATGGCTCAGCGGCTTAAGCGCCTGCCCGGCAAGCACGAGGGCCCGAGTTCAACTCCCAGAACCCACATACGAAAAAGGGGCCGGTGATATCGCTCAGCGGCACGGGCACCTGCTGGCACGTGAGGTCCTGAGGTCGACCCCCTGGTACCCACAAAAAAAAAACACCTGCTGGAGTTAACAATTCCAGTTCCCAGGGAAGATAGGGTTGCACACCGGTAAGGGTGGCTAATCCAACCATGATGTATCTTCTCTCCTCCAGATGGCAGCCACCTGCTCTGGAGCGAGTCACCTCAGGGACACCTTGAGGATGCAGAAATCAAGTAGAAATTAAAAGAGATGCCAATTTCTTTCTCTTGTTTCAGATGAGATAGTCAATGTCAAAATCCCTTATTCCTTTGGAATGTATTCTTAGGCACTGGAAAATGTTTGACCCTCACATATTGAAAAAGAGCTGTTCAATATTTTTCTGCACCCATGTATGGCCTGCCTAACCCCTAGAGCCAAAAAGGAATATAGAGGGAAATATTAATTACACTATTTTACAACTAGAATTGTACTTTAAGAAAGACGGAAAGTGGTCAGAATTACCTTATTTTCAGACTTTCTTTACATTAAGAAATAATTCTTATTTGTGTTCAAAATATAATTATAAGCCATATGAGACTACCTACATTCATATGTCATTTCCTTTCAGTGACCTAAGACAGAGCAAACAAGAGCTAGGAAAGTTTTCAGATGACCCTGATAAGTACATTGAGGTCTTTGGAGGACTTACTAAAACTAGATTGGGGACATGTAATGTTACTCTTAAATCAAACATTGACTCCTACTGAGAAATAAGCAGCATTACCAGCTGCTATTACATTTGGGAATGAATATTATCTTAATTTTTTTTTTTTGTGTGAGTACCGGGGGTCGACCTCAGGACCTCGCGCACCAGCAGGCGCCCGTGCCACTAAGCGATATCACCGGCCCTTTTTTCCGTATGTGGGTTCCGGGAGTCGAACTCGGGCCCTCGCGCTTGCCAGGCAGGCGCTTATGCTGCTGAGCCATCTCACCGGCCCTATTATCTTAATTTTAAAGGGCCAAAAGTCAGATAGGCAGGAAAACAGCCGATTCCTACTGCAGACCAAGCAGTCCCTATATAAGACCCCTCCTGGCCTACCGGACAGGGGATTGGAATAGGAGACATTTTCAGATATGTATTCTTGAAGATCTGAGAAGGACAAAAGCCAAGCCCTTCAGCTATTTTAAATTGTCAACTATTTATCAGGAGAAAGAGGAGAACCCCTCCGCCTTCTTAGACTGTTTATAAGAGGCATTGATAAAACATACATCCTTAGCTCCTCATTCTTAAAGATTATTCTTAAACACAGATATTAGGAAAAGGCTACAAAAGATGGCTTTTGCTCCAGATGGATGACTTGATGCTTTAGTAAAAATTGCCTCCGCAGTATTTTATAATCAAGACCAGGAAGAGGCCAAGGGAAGAAAACAAAGAGACCAACAAAAAGCAGCTGCCCTGGTTGCAGCCTTAAAAGAAATGGACCCTAAGTCTGATTCTTGGGGCTCCAAGAAGAACCTGATGACTCCACTCACCTGCTACTGCTGCAGAAAACCAGGCCACCTTAGGAGGGACTACCCTAAGAGGCCTCCTAAGCCATGCTGATTGCCAAGGTGGCTACTGGAAGTTGGACTGCACTCTGAGGTGAAGGCTTCAGGGCTCAGACCCATCTTACCAGCTGGTCCAGCAAGACTGAAGGCCCCCAGGGCACTCTACCCTCTCCCTCTGGCTGGACTGTCATCTTCATGGAGGAGCTCCAGGTAACCATGACTATAGAGTAAAAAGAAACCATCAGTGTGCTGATGGCCACTGACACACGTCTCTCAGTCCCTCTTTTCAACCCTGGCTTTCCTTTCTGCCATCATTGCAAGGAGCCATCAGTGCAAGAAGTCACTGGAGAGGAGGTAACTCCCTATTTCTCACAACTCATAGGTCGTAACTGGAATGGCTTTCTTTTTACACATTCCTTTCTGATTATGCATGAAAAATATCTCTCCCTCCTGGGAGAGATATTTTATCTTGTTTAAATACTGTAATATATATGCACCCAGGTCAGGTACTTTAAGTGTATTACAGATACCCAGAGGTACATATTTTCAGGGTGGGTTTAAATAGAGCCTAGCCACCACTGCTTTGGAGGAAAATTACCAGGGTAACTAGATAGAAAACCCAAAATGTCCTGAAGACCTCTTTGTCCTAGGGCCGAGATTTCTTTTGGACTATTACCTTTCTATGTCTGTCCCTGGAGGTGATAGATCTCTTTTGCAGGCTAGGATTTTAAAACTTTTTGATTCAAAGTCATTCATTGGAAATCCCTAAACAATATAATTGCAACACTTTCATTTGCTCTCTCACTCTCTTTCAAAGGTTAAAAGCAGCCATTCAGGTTCTTTGATTATTGGTTTAATTTTTCTGCTTGGCAATGCAGTTGTGATCAATCATAGCTTTTGTTTCTGGAGGCATGTTTTGCTAAGGGTTAGAGACCCACCTTGGGAAAGCTCTCGATATTAGTTGTCCTGCATTTGAGACTGTTAGGATTTAGTTCTTGTGCCATACTTAGAGTCACTCTTCTGTCCCTTCTCCACTGCCCTGCCCCTGAGAAATAATACATTTTACAACAGTGTTTGGTCCAAGTCAATTCTCTCCTCTGTGGCTGCTGAATTTCAGGACCAAGTTTTCAGAATGGCGAGTTTCCCCTCCCTGGGTCCCTTCCAGAGTGAAACTGACCTTCACTTATCTCTGGGTCATATTCAAAAACTGGTCTAGATTTAATCCTGAAACTCTCAAAGAATAAATGTAGAAGTTTTAGTCCAAGTTAATTTGCCTTTCAGTCATTAGGCAGAACTGGAGATTAACTCCTCTTCCCTCTCTCCTCAAGAATTATGCTGACTGGTTTTTATAGCACAGGACAGACTGACTGATTTTTATAACACAGATAAGTTCATAAACAGAACAAAATATTCCTAGGGAAACTTGTGAGCTTAATAACAGTTTTAAACAGGAAAATGTATTAAAGAATAGGCACAGCCCCAGTCCCCAGAGGTCTGCCTCTCTCGTCACGATTTCTCTCCAGAAGATCTTGCCAGGCCGGCCACTATTCTTGGAGATATGCTAACTGAGGCTCTAAAAAGGAAGGCCTATAACTAAGTATGGTCCAAGGTTCACAAGCAAAATGGGACAAACTGTCACAGGTAGACATCTGCAGCAGGGCAGGTTGGAACCTTGGCAAGCCTTCTACCCCCACTGTTTGGAATTCATACTTAGCTCCAAAGAGTGCCATCTACTCTCTTTCTACACCCAAACCTGGCCTGTGCGTGCACTCGCGCGCGCGCGTGCACACACACACACCGGGAAATAGTTAAAATTACCTTTAATAATCTCTCCCTTTGTTGAACAGTTCCATGTGGCCATGAAAACAGCAGTTTTGGCCATCAGCTGTGACTATCCAGCAACTATGGCTATCAAAACAACAATGAGAAGCCCATATAGTAGGATATTCCAATCAGATAAATTGTCAGCCTAGGACCCATCTTAAAAACTGTCCTTGTTTTCATAGATATAAAAGGTTTTTATTCCTTCTGATTCTTATTACAAGAGATCTCTGTTAATTGACCTACAAAAAGTTCTGACTAGTCTATTTATAGTTACAAACTTAAAAACTGAGTTATAATTCTCCTTGGCCAAATACATCTAAGTGCACTCTGATCTATTAACAATTGTCTTATGTGTGCCTGTCTGTCTGTTCAGTTTGTGACTGGTTACAATACTTACAGCTGTTTTATTTGAGCCCCACAATTTTTCTCTTCTTTTTGCCTTTTTGGATTTTTAAAAAATTTGTCCAAAACTTAAGTTAGCTTATAGATAAATGTCATTAGATTTAAGGACATGCTTCCACCCAGGTTGCCAGCTGATCAGAATGATGCCAATGTTGGTTTTACAAATGTAATGCATATTGTTGTCTGTGTACAATAACTTGGGAGTCTTTCATTGGTCAAGAATAATGTGTTAATTGTTATGATCTGGTTCTCATAGGTCATCTAAAAAACTTGTTAAGATAATTAAATAGGGACCCCTTAGGCTTAAGGAAAGTGCTGGACAGGACTCCTCTTGGTTAATAAAGGAGCAGCTGCCTGGAAACATTATTTTCTAGTCTTTGTTCACTAATGGGACCCCAAAAATTTCTGTAGCCTTATGGGAGACACACCCCAATAAATATTGCTAAAGATATTATTGTTGGCCAGGCATGATGGTGCACACCTGTAATCCTGGCACTCAGGAGGCTGAGGTATGAAGATCACCACAAGTTTGAGGCCAGCCTGGGCTACACAGGGAGTTCAAGGCCACCCTGGGCTACAAAATGAGACCCTGTCTCAAAAAAAATAAAATTATTGTAAAGGTTATAATGAAAAAGTTATTGTAAAGGCTATTATCATCAAAAGGTTAAGTTTTCTTTGCATAAAACAATAAGGTTTTCTTATTAAAAGATGCTCTTGGTACAAAATTTAATTAAGAGACAAAGGTTTCCAAGTAGCTAGGACATTCATTATTGCTAATTTCATTATGTAGTAAATGTATTTACGCCTTCTGGGTGTACAGGTCTTCTAAGACATAAGGCAAGGATTGTTTATGGTGATAACCTTTTTCTAGACTCAGATATCTGCCTTTCTCTTGTGCCCCAGCTACTTGAGCTAAGAGGCATATGTCAAACCAGCATAAGACCACCAGTCAAATGATAGTTTAAAAAAAAAGCTTCTGTGACGTGTATGTTATATATGTGTCACTACACTTACAGATGCTCAGGCACTGGGTAAGGGGAATGTGGGCCTGCACCCTCCTCACCCCACCCTGCACTGCCAGACTCTGCCACGTGCAGCAGGCCATGTTGCTGGCTGCACCACCACCACGTTCCCCGGCCATGGTGCCCCCCCCGAGCCAGCCTGTGCTATGCCACCAACACCCTCCCTACTGCTGCCACACTGTGGCTGCCTGCCTCCGCAAGAGAGCTGGTCTGTGCCCAGCCTAAGCCCATCTAGGGCCACCTTCTGAAGGCCCACCACTGCTCATAGCACCATGGGCCCAGGCTGTGGGGCTCAGGCTGCCTGGGCTGCACACTGCTCCTCTAACCTTCTACCATATGCTCTCCCAACTCCTACTCTGCCACTCCACCACACACTGGGTCCAGATACTCCCTTGCCCTCCACCCTTCTATACCCACTCTGCAAAGTTGCAAGAACAAAAGACATAGTTCTCTTTCTGTCAGACCTCTCCCAGGCCAGCCAATGTCTTAGCTCTTTCTCTTCTTTTTTTTTTTTTATATGCAGGTACTGGGAGTCGAACTCAGTACCTCGTGCTTGCCAGGCAGGCGCTTATGATGCTGAGCTATATCAACAGCTCTGAGCTCTTTCTCTTTAGACTCTTGTTTTTTTGTTTTGTTTTCTTTTGTTTTTTAATGTGGGTACCAGGAGTCAACCTCAGGATCTCGAGCTTGCTGGCCTGGCGCTTGTGCCGCTGAGCTATCTCACCAGCCCCTCTCTTTAGACTCTTAAAACTTCAGTTTTTCTCCAAATTGCCAAAAGTTAACTTTAAATCCCTTGATTGGAGACTGCCCTTCCCTCCAGGAGGTTAAATTAACAAAGCTTACAACAACTGTTTGCCTTTAACAGGGGACAACAGCTATCAAAAAGCAATTTACACCTGTCCTTTACATATGCCAAGTAAGACTGATATAACTGATCTTCTCTTCTGGGTGTTCAACAACTAAAATTTAGAAATCAGAAATAGAGAGATAGGGGCCGGTGAGATGGCTCAGCGGTTTAAGCGCCTGCCTTGCAAGCGCAAGGGCCCGAGTTCGACTCCCGGATCCCACATACGGAAAAGGGGCCGGTGATATCGCTCAGCAGCACGGGTGCCTGTTGGTGCGTGAGGTCCTGAGGTTGACCCCCCGGTACTCACAAAAAAAAAAAAAGAGAGATAGAGAGATAACTGGGCTTAAAAAAAAAAAAACAACAACAACAACAAAAAACAGCCAATATTTTGGCCCTGACCTTCCAAGGTCAGCAGAGACCTGGGACATGAGAGAACATTTTCTACAGGCTCCTACAACTTTGGTGAGTCACCCAACCTCCTGAGCAGGGAGATTGCTGGACCCCAGAGGACAATAAAAACTAATGTACAATGTGCCAAAAGAGGATTACTGAAGAGGGAAAAGTCTCCCATGCTTTCACAGAAAGCAACATGGTCAAGCAAAACTGTGACCCATAATGACAGATGACACTGACAGTGAAGCTGAGAGGCTCTGTACATGGTTCCAAGAGTAATGCCTGAAAGGCTTACCTGACCTAGATAGATAGCAAGAGATCAATTTTGATTAACATAGGTCTCATTTTAACTTGGTCTTAAACATCCAGAAGAAAAGGATAATTAAAAGAGTTAGATAAGCTTTTGTCATCTGTCTATGTGCCCTCCAAAGCAGTGGTTATTCACTATAGAGGACACCTGAATTGGTCTCTTTCTCTCTCCTAAATTAGAGAAAAATAAAATTAAAGAGACAATCTGTCCTCCAAAATTGGATGGCGCTAGATATCCTGACAGCAGCATAAGGGGATATTTGTACAATTATAAAGGCTAAATGTCATGTGTACATTCCTGATACTTTTGCTAATATCTTGATGACTAGTCAAGATATTAAATGACAGGTTAATGCCATGTCAGATTATAAAACTCCCTGGACCTTCTCCTTACCCTCTTTGTGGGAAGCTATTACTGGCTCTTCCTGGTAAAATTATTTTTTGGTTATATTCATAATAGCCCTGTTGATTTTATTGTTTGGCCCATGCTTACTTAACTGTTTCTTTGGCCTTGTCTCCTCCAGACTTTAAGCTATATGCCTACCCAAGATGACAGCACCTGACGTCTATTGAGGGCTTTTATATAGACCCTGTGGAGAGTGTCCCTAACTGCCAATCACAACTATGACCCCTTCAGCCTGAAGCAGCCAGAACGGTCATCAATCCCTGCCCCCTCACAGCAGTTTGAGATACCTCTCCAGAAGGGGGAATGTTATAGACAGCTAAGTTATGTAAAAATATTATAGGCAGTCAGGTGGGACTGGGCCCTCCAGAAAGTCCAGACAAAAGGTAAAAATACACCACAACTGTGACCAGAGATGCATCAGCTAGAGGTCAGGCCTCAAGATAGCAACAAAAGGACCAGGCCTATATACTTCCCAAGGAATGACCTAAACATTTTACTTTTGTAAGCATGGTCTTATATTCCTGCTTTACATATGCTGCATTTAGACATGCTTAAAAATACCATCTGATGGAATTTGATACTAACTATAGGATAAATTTAGAAAATGCTGTAAAATGGGTCTTTTTTATTAAATCTAGTCTGTATTTAGAAAAAATACATGCCTATTAATAAATCACAGGACCCCTTCTGTCAGTTCAGCCTTTCTCTTCTTTCATGTGCACATAAGAATGGATGGATGTGCCTTTGACTTGTAAATCGTGGTTGCTAGGTGATGAGTATAAGTTCAACCTGTGAGCTTGAGACACAGAAATTTTAGATCAGACTTTACACAAAATGCAGCCTTGTCTTGCTGCTAAAGGGGTTGCCTAGATGATTAAATGGATAACACAGATGTCTTGGAGGCTTCATCACCCTAGGGCCCAGGGGATAATTCCTCTAAGCCATTTATTTGCTTCTTCTATCTCTAGAGATGATCTCTTTTACAGGGTAAAAAGTGCTTCAACTATTTCCAACTTGCTGTTTGATACTTTCTCATTCTCTTTCAAAAAATTAAAAAGCAATGGTTTAGATCTCTTGATTATTAGTCTTGCTACCAGTGCTTCCTTCTTTAAACATGACTCTTACACAGCTAAATCAATTATAACTTATGCTGGTGGTCCCCAGGAACCCCCAACTTGCTCCTTCCCAGACCTTCTTGGCTTGGCCACCAAAGACTGAAGCTGCCCAAAGTCTTTGGAGAGCCTCTGGAACATCTCAGATGCCGAACTCTGGGTAACTCTTACAGTGGAGGGTAAGTCCATCTCCTTTTTAACTGAAATGGGTGCCTGCCACTCCACTTTGCCTTCCTTTCAAGGACCAACCTCCTTGGCCCCAATTACTGTTGTGGATATTGACAGGAAGTCTCCAGACCCTTAAAAACTCCCTCCATCTGGTGCCAATTGGGTCAACACCTTTTCCCACACTCATTTTTAGTCATTGCTACCTGTCCCATTCCCCTTTTAGGGCAAGACATCCTAACCAAGTTGTCAGCTACTCTGACCAGCCCTAGGACACAACCAATACTTATAGCCACCCTAATGGCTCCTTTCATGTCCCCCACCATGGCTCCCATCATTTCCCTTCATTTCAGCCCCAGAGTCTGGGACACTTCCACCCCATCCCTAGTTTCATTCCAACAACCACTTACCATCCTTCTCAAGCCTAACCTCTCCTACCCAATGACAGTATCCCATCCCTGACCTGGCTGTACAGGGAGTAAAACCTATTATTTCTCACCTATTGTGACAGTCTCTGAATCCCCATCGACTCCCCTTACAACACTCCCATTACCCTGGTACAAAAGGCACATGGCTGCTGCAGGCTGTACAAGATCTCTGTGCTATCAACCAGATTGTCCTTCCCATACGCCCCATGGTGCCTAACCCTCACCACCAAATAACAATTCCTCTCCTTTCTTGGTATAATAAGATACTTCCACCTCTGGATTCCTGGCTTTGCTCTCCTCTCTAAACCCTTCTACAAACTCAAAGGGAGACCCCACTGAACCCTTAATCACAAGATCTTTCCTCACTTGTCTTTTCAGAACTTGAAAGAGGCTCTGTTACTTCTAGAAATGCTCAAAATCGCTAGACATGCCCCACTCACCCTCTGCTCATCCCATAATCTTCAGGGACTCATGTCTTCCTCCTACCTCTCACACTTTCTCCCTGCCTCTCTCCTGTCTTTCCACCCCTCTGCCCTCTGGGACAGAGAGAGGCTCACCCTACTTTCCATGCCATTTAAACCAATACTGGTCATGGAAACACTCTTTGAGAACTGTCTTCCCTTGGTGTTTGGCTAACTGCAGGGATGCCTGCCTTGGCCACTCACCCACATTATGGCCTTGAGTCCCAACTGGAGACATCCATTGTGGACCTTGCTGCCACTCTCATTTTGCCATACTGGGCATGACAATTAGAAGAAACATTCCCCCTTCCTCTCCCCTAGTCTGTCTCTTAAAAATCTAAAACCTCCACACCCCATACTGGCCTCAATCATACAAAAAGGTAGAGAGAGATAATGGCCTCCTCAGAGCCCACCTCACTAAGCTCACACTAAGCTCCATAAAGACTAGATTTCCCTGTTCCCAGTTGCTCTCCCTGACATCTGAGCCATGCTCTGGGAACCTATGAAATACAGAGGCACTCTCTTATCCATTCGAGCTTTTATATGGCTGCATCTTCTGCTTGGGCCAAACCACAGCTCAGAGGCCAGCCCTCTCAGACACTATCTCCCAGTTCTGCAACAAGCCCAAAACGAGATATGACATTCTGCTTACCTTCTCCTGCCTTCTCCTGACACCTAGGCTTATGAAGATAGCCTGGCTAACAAATTTGTCCTAATTAAATATTTAAACCCCTGGACCTTACAGCCTAAGTTGACAGAACCCTTCCTGGTCATCTACAGTAATACACCTACGAGACCCTCCCCACTGGGTATATCACTCCCAGGTGAAGCTGTGTCCTGCTGATAATTCTCCTGACTCCTCCTTGTGGAAATCACAAGTAACCTCCCCTACTTCCCTCAGGCTGACCCAAATTCCAGAAGACACTTGAATGCCCTCCCCTGCTTATCCTGCTGCTTCACCCACTTCCTTCATTCAGTCTGCTTTATCTTTCTTGGTTTTATCCTCAGGTCCCTATCTTCGAGTCATTTCTTTTTTTTTTTTTTTTTTAATGTGGGTACCGGGAGTCAACCTCAGGACCCCACGCTTGTCAGCAAGCACTTGTGCCTCTGAGCAATATCACCGGCCCTTTTCTTCCTTTATGTGGGTTCCGGGAGTCGAACTCAGGACCTCGCGCTTGCCGGGCAGGTGCTTATGCCGCTGAACTATCTCACCGGCCCTCGGAGTCATTTCTTACATGGATGAAAGAGCTCCTTTTTCAGGGCATGCTGTGTTATTTCTCCCCAGATGAAGTCAAATTATCCTCCTGCTCCCTGCACTCTCTTGTCCAGCTAGCCCTCCTGTTCCTCTTGCCATGCTCCGTGGTTGCACCCCACCACTCCTCCGATAGTCTCTGCTCATCTCTACAGAACCCTGCAGAACTCACTCCCCACTAAACTGGTCCAGTACTGCTTTAGCCAAGATTACTGGCTTTATATCTCCATATCTTCAGCCACCTATATGGCCACTCCAGTCCTTCCCCAGGTCTGGGTCCCCACTCACCTCACATACCATCCCTGTACCATACTGTCCCCCCAAACTCTCTCCTTATTAAGCTGTCTGCACTGCACACATGTCCCGCACTAAGAAGACATGAGAAGCAGTGCCCGCCTCCCCTACTCTTTTTTTCTTTATAACAACAAAGAGACAGGAATGTCATGCCCGATGGGTGAGGCCATCACCGACAGGCATGGCAGGAAACCACAGAAGAACATGTAAGGTCCGCGGAAGAGGGGTCCAAGAAAGGAGATGCTCCAAGAACCACACAGGCTCTTATGTAAAAGGCACGGGGTTTATTGAAAGGCTACACCAGCGTAGGGTCACCCAGCGAATGTGCCGAGGCGACCCCGAAGGGCAGAAGCGAGGGGTTTTTATAGGGTTGGGCATGGTAATGAGGAATAGGCAAGCAAAGTTTACAGAAGCCAATCGCAGGGAGTTAAAGCGTATCTAGTACGTTTATTGGTTATTTAGGGGAACCTATGAGCAGGGAAGTTCAACGAATGGGCAACCAATCAGTTTGAAAAAAGGCTAACAAAGGAGCCCGGGCGCGGGAATGCAGCCCGCACGCGTGCTTGGGCAACCGACCAAATCACATGATTTCCAGGAATTTACCCTGATGTGGGGAAACAGAAACTTAAGAAACTTATCTACTTAAAACAGAAACTTAGAAACTTGAGCTAACATGTTGCGGCGATAGCAGCCATTTTGTGACTCAGCCTAACACATCAGAATTACAGTTGCATAACCTTTACATGAATTTTACAGCAAACTTGACTTTACACCAAATCACATCAAACTTCATCACATCAAACTTCACAAACAAAGCCACGTCCACCTGCACTGCCCATCCCGACAAACGTGACCACATTCACATCTGCCCAGCTCATTCAGAGAAGCACAGCCACACTCGCTATCTCCGCCCCCAACTTCCTCAAGCCAGCAAACTCCTCCCTCCCCTTTAAATCCTTTGCCCTACCCTCTCTTCCTGCAGATTCTGCCCTCCAAACTCAGCTCCCTCCCATGGGAGGGAATAAACAGCCATGGTTGCTTATACAGAGCTTTCTCAGGTGGTCTCTCTCCCCTGTGCCATTAACAACTATACTTATAATCTTATTAGTTAACAACACTTTTGTCCCACCTTATACCCACCTTACCTCATGGTTTTATTCTATAAAACTCCCTTGACAAGTCAGTTCCCCAGGCCACCCACTCGAGACCTCCCTCTGTCCCTCTTAGACAGCTTTCTTCCTCTCAATAAATACTTCCTACTCTTAACCTCCATTGTTCCTAGAATTCATTCTTCAATTTTAGAGGACATGAACTTGGTATATCAGACATTTACCAGGTTGGGAGTTATAATAATTCTCTTATATTACTTGGATTATTTGGAGGTTCTATATCATCCCTATATCATATTCCCTGTTTCAGTGGGTCTGGTAGGAAGTATCCCATCACTGGTTCCAACTAGGGAGGTTCACTTGAGATTCAGGCAACTCAAAGAAGAGACACAGACTTGTGGAAATAACTGAGCTTGCCTTTATTCTCAGCTGCTCAGCTCAGCCGCATACACTCTTCTGGCCATCCTCAGGCCCCTAGACTGCCCATGCTCTCAGCAGTCCTCTGCGCTTAGCCTCCCCCTAGCCCTTGGGGCAGTCTACATTTATACTAAAATACACAATAGTGGCTATGTGCCAGCATCCTCCATTATATAAGTTATTTACACCGGCCAGCATTGACTTTGGCTACAGAAGTTATTTACACTCAGGTATTGGGACATGTGCCTGTGCTGAAATCTTGCTGACTTGAACTTAATGTCCACTGGAAATCACCCCCCTACACACAGCCTGAACCAAAATGTAGCCATCTTAGGCTTCATTTTTCCCTGCAGAAAGGAGGCTAAATTTAACTAAAGGAATGTTGATGTGGATCGCCTTGGGTAACTTTGGCTGGGTCCCAGTCTTTTTAAAAGTACAATTTTTCGTTATGATTTCCTCATCTCCTTTATATCTTGCTTTTATTTCTTCTATCCTACTATTAGAAAGTTATTTAGAAATATAGGCAGTCAGACAGGGCTAGGCCCTCGGAAAAGGTCAGGGCAGAAGACAACCGTGGCTGGAGAAGCATTTGCTGAAGGTCAGGCCTCAGGATAGAAACGACTACACCCACGTACTTCCCCTAAGGATGGACAGCCATGATTGATATTCTAAACAGGCATCAATCACCTTGGGTGGGGGACCAAAACCTCCCTGGCCCCTTGCTTCCAGGAGAAGTCCTTGTTCAGTCTATGTATACTTGCTATGTGACATGCTTCCCCACTTGACCCCCATTTAATCAATATTACCTAAGTAATTATATTCATAATCTTATTGGTTGACCATAGTTTTGTCCCATCTCATATCCACCTTGTGATTTCCCATTGGATCAATGTTACCTAAGTGACTATACTTGTAATCTTATTAGTTGATTATAGCTTTGTTCCACCTTATACCTGCCTCACCCTTGGGGTCACCCACCTGGGACCCCCTTCTGTCTCTTAGACAGAAGCTTTCTTTCTCTCAATAAATATTTCCTACTCTTAACCTCCGTTGTTCCTAGAATTCATTCTTCGATTTTAGAAAACATGAACTCGGCATATCATACATCCTCAGGTTGGGAATAATTCCTTTATTTTAGTTGGATTATTTGGAGGTCCTATATCATCCCTCTATCATACTCCCTGTATCACTACCTCATACCCAGCCCTAGATCACAATATGCCTAATAAACCTCTTTATGCTGAGATACCTTGGAAATTATTCTTCTGAGATGTAGTTCAGCAAACCTACAATCTACCCTGTGGATAGAGTGGGTTGAGGTCCCCATCTCCTCTTTGGGGGACCTCCTCAGACACCACCTTGTGATGTTTCCAGCCAACAGAGAATTCTTTAGTATCGTAAAACAGCCTCTGGACAAAGAGTAGAAGGTGGGGTACTGTCAGGAAAACACATTCTCTGGGTAAAGTTTAAACCAAAGGTATGACTGTGAAACCAGCTGCTAAACCATCAGAAAGATCTAAGACAGTGCCTCAGAGAACATGTCAGACAGACAGAAGCATTCCTAAGGGTCTGAATGGCATTTGTTCAGACCATACTGTTAAGCAATAGGGCTTCTAAGGATCTTAAGGATAATATTCCTCTGCAGCCTCACTGGGGTACTCATGATAGAGAAGGTCTTGTCTTAAAGAGACTTAGTGTAATTTTTGTCTAATGGAATGCTCCTACAACAAGATTCATAGGAAAATCCACCGACTTTTAAAGACAATTACATCACTGAAAGGGATTGAAACTGTACAAAATCAAAAGACCCCTGAACTTCTCTGAGCAGGAAGTGGGCTGAGAAACTGTTTAGTTGCAAATACAAGTTATTTCCTATGGAAAAGAAACGGTGACTCTGCAAGACAAAACCAAGGCACCTGCCTGGCATGCTGATACATGCTGTAATAGTAGCACTCTGGGAGGCTGAGGCAGGAGGATTGTAAGTCCAAGCCCAGCCTGGGCAATTTAGCAACTCAGTAGGACTCTGTCTCAAAAAATATTTATTTTAAAGATCGACTGACACAGTATGTGATGGGTCCAAGAGATAGATTCCAGATTATTCTGTACACCGACCTAAGAATTGCAAGAATACACTTGATGGTAAAAGAAAAAGCAGTTACATTTATTGAAGTTAACAGGAAAGGTGTGTTCAGGGCACATGGTTTTGTGCCAGCGGAAACAAAAAGGTAACACGAACGGGAAAAAAGTGGTGCCAATGTCATGTCTGAGGGACAAGGACTGCCTGCTACTCTGTAGCTCTCCAGGATGCATAAACTTCACATCAATAAAAAATTAGAGATATAAAGTTTAAAGAAAGGAAGACATTGGGCCGGTGAGATAGCTCAGCGGCATAAGCGCCTGCCCTGCAAGCACAAGGTCCTGAGTTTGACTCCCAGTACCCACATAAAGGAAAAAAAAAAGGGCTGGTGATATCGCTCAGTGGCACAAGTGCCTGCCGGCAAGCACGAGGTCCTGAGTTCGACTCCCTGTACCCACATAAAAAAAAAAAAGAAAGGAAGACATTTCATTGGATACTTTATTGGAATGGGGAAAAAAAGAGGAGCTAGATAGCTACCCAGATGAATAGGGGCTCCAGAAAAGAGAAACATTGTGAGAGAAATAACAGCTGTCTTATAAGTGGCTTCCCTTTGTCTGCTTTGTAAGGTGGGGAGGGGCAGCTAGGCTAACTTAGCTAGGGTGCCTGCCTGGCTAGTCAGCTTTTTCTGGTCTTGTTAATTGTTCCCTCAATAAAGTTTTAACTCTTTCTGGCCTGGACTAGCCAGAAAGCCCAATGAGGGCCAGGCATGGTGGCTGAGACAGGAGTATTGCTGGGAGTTCAAGCCAGCCTGAACTACATGGCAAGACCCTGTCTCAAAAAACCAAAAAAAAAAAAAAAAAAAAAAAAAAAAAAAGAGGTAGAAGAAGAACAAGAAAAGAAGAAGAAGAAAGCCCAATGAGGCCTTTTCTTCTTTACATCCCCCTGTCCCCTACACCAGGAGGGAGGGGTAGGAAGAAAAAGAATGAACAAGATTTCTGTATTTAAAAGATGTGCACCCCACCCCAAGTGTCTCTCATTGGATCTCTCTGGACATTATAACAGACAGCTAAGTTAGGTAGAAATATAGTTGGCAGTCAGACAGGGCTGGGCCCTCGAGGGAGTCAGTGCAGGAGATGAGATTGCATCAGGACTGTGGCTGGAGATGCATTTGAAGATTAAAGTCACAATGGCTACTTCTACATATTTCCCTAAGGGATGACTGGAGGTTTGGGGTTATTGGTATCACCTTTTTTTTTTTTTTGTGGGTACCGGGGGTCGACCTCAGGACTTCGCGCGCCAACAGGCACCCATGCCGCTGAGCGATATCACCAGCCCCTTTTTGTTTCGTATGTGGGTTCCGGGAGTCGAACTCGGGCCCTCGCGCTTGCTGGGCAGGCGCTTAAGCCGCTGAGCCATCTCACCGGCCCCGGTATCACCTTTTTGAGATCTCCCATTATCTCATTGGGGGTGGGCCATCCTCTCGCACCCACTAAGACTGACTGCTAAATAAGATCGGAAATGTACAATAGATATTGTGAATTGGGAAGAAACTGTTCAAAAGAAAAGGCAAACTGTGATGGGGAAAGAGGAAAGGAAGAAAAGGAAAAAGAAAAAAATACATTTATACACAAGATAGTTAAGCTAAGTTATACAGCTAGTTTCTCTTAGTTCATTGCAAAGAAAGTTTTGTGCTAATATTGTCTGGACAAGATATCATACCTATATCTTGTACTCTGAATAACTACTACGAAGACAACAATACGCAATGTATTAATTATTGCAACTCTCCTACTAACCTGTTTTGAAACTCTATTTTATTGTTATTTTTATTTTCTTCTCTTTAAAATAAAAAAGACTAAGACTGCTAAGACTAAAGACAATACTAAGACTATAGATTACTTTTTAATCAGATTTTATTGGTACATTTTAGATATACATAATGATCACATTCATCATAGAGAATTTGTACCTGTACATGATATAACTTGGTTTTTCTTCCCATTCCCCTACCCTTCCTTCAACCCCTCCTCCCCCTCCGCTTACAAAAGCTTCATTTCCATGTTTTCCTTCTTTTTTCATTTTTTTTTTATTTTTCCCTTCTTTTCTTTCCCCCTCTCTTCTCTTTTGTTCCCTTCCCCATTTGGACATTTTCTTCCTATTATATATTTTGGCCCCTATTTACACTTTTGGTTTCACACACCAGAGCAACAATGCAGTATTTACACATGTGTATCTGATTTATTTCACTTAAATATATAGACTCAAAGTGCATCCATCCATTTTCCTAGAAATGTCTCAAGTATATCCTTTTTTTTGTTGTTTCCTGTCTTTTTGAGACAGGGATTTGCTATGCAGTTCAGGCTGGACTTGAACTGACTTTGTAGCCCAGGTTGGCCCCAAACTCACAGCAATTCTGCCTCAGCCTCCCTAGTGCTGGGATTACAGGCGTGCGCCACCATGCCCAGCTATAAACTTATCTTTCTTTATGGCAGAGTAGTACTCCATTGTATAAAAACCACATCTTCTTTATCCATTCACCAATTGATGGTCACTTGGGTTGTATCCAAGATTTAGATATTACAAACTGTGCCATTATAGACATAGGTATGTATATATTGCTGTGGTATGATGCTTTTAATTCTTTTGGGAAGATACCCAGAAGGGGAATAGCTGGGTCGAATGGGACCTCTAATCCTATTTTTTTGAGGAATCCCCACACTGATTTCCATAATGGTTGTACCAGTCTACACTCCCACCAACAGTGGAGAAGGGTTCCTTTTTCCCCACAGCCCTGGCAGCATTTGCTATTGGTTGATTTCTTGATAATGGCCATTCTTTCCGAGGTGAGATGGAATCTCAGCATTGTTTTAATTTGTATCTCTTGAATGACCAGTGATGTTGAACATTTTTTCATATATTTATTTGTTGTTTGTACTTCTTTTTTTTTTTTTTTTTTTTTTTCAGACCGGAAATCGAACTTAGGACCTTGTGCTTGCCAGGCAGGTGCTTGTGCCGCTGAGCTATGTCCCCAGCCTGTTTGTGCTTCTTCACCTGAGAAGTGCATATTCATCTCAGATGCCCATTTTTGGATTGGGTCTTTAAATTTTGGGTGTCTGATTTTTTTCAAGTTCTTTATATGTTCTCAATAGTAATCCTTTTAAGACTGTAGATTATTGACCAAGGTTAATGATGTCACTCATGTACCCTTGCTATCATTAGATCAATATTACCTAAGCAACTATACTTGCAATCTTATTGATTGATCATAATTTTGACCCACGTTGTACCTGCCTCCTGATTTTGCTCTATAAAACTTCCTTTGAGAGGTGGGCTCATTGGCAACCCATTCTGAATCCCTCCTGTCTCTCAGGAGATATCCAATTCCCCATCCCTATTCCCCATTCCTATTTCCCATTCCCCCATTCCTGTTCCCCATTCCTTTTCTCCAATAAATTTTCCTACTCTTAACCTCTCTTGTTCCTTAGAATTCATTCTTCGACTTGCAGGGGACATAAACTCCGTGTAATTGAAATCTAGCATTTCCCCTATAACAATAATCGACGGAAATGATGGACAGGGTGCTGACTCATCTCAGGAGAGCAGGAGTAAAAACTTCTCTCTTCATTTCTGATGTCTTCAGATTTGGTTCTGATGTCTTCAGGTTTGGTGGCTTTACTCAAACCAAACCTGAGGAGGTGTGATTTAGATGGGATTCCAGACTTCAAGCCTGAGGCTGTTGCTATAATGGGATAAGACTTTGTGGAGTCTTGGGAGAAAGTGAGTATATTTTGCAGGAGGCCAGAAGGCAGACTGGAGCAATTTTAAATGATCACAAAGTCTTTAACCAATAGGATGTGATGGAAGTAATATTGTGTGAATCTCAAGGGGTTTTTTGCCAGGCGTGTTGGCGCATGCCTGTAATCCCAGCACTCGGGAGGCAGAGGCAGGAGGATTGCCGTGAGTTCGAGACCAGCCTGGGCTACACAGTGAGTTCAAGCCCAGCCTGAAGTGAATAGTGAGACCCTCTCTCAAAAAAAAAAAAAAACAAAAAAAACAACTCAAAATAAAGGGTTTTCTGTTCCAGTAATTCTAGCAATCGGAAGTCCTAGGGGGGCCTCCAGCTGGCCCTCCCCAGTTCAGGAGCTCTCCCCTGGGGCAAGCACTGTGGTACTGGGGTGAAATGCACAGACCTGATTGGTCACGGGTCAAGTATTCATCACTGCAGCCACACTCATTGTCCCAGGGGATGGGGAGGTGAGGGACATTTCTCCAGAGGAAAATCAGAGTACAGTTCCCAGGGGAAAGTTATATGCTAAGCAGGCAAAACCACACATGTCCACCAGCACAAGACAGAGACCCTGTCCTCAAGGAGGCCGAGCACTACGGAGATGACAGGAAGTACTGTACGGTGGCAGATGTATGCTAGCGCGGTTGGAGGGGGAGGATGTTCGAAAAGGCTGCTCAGAGGCCTTGCGCTGAGTCTTAAAGGATGAGTGGATTTAAGCTGCGTGTAGCAGTGCAAACCTGTACCAGCCACCACCACAAACTTCTTAGGAAGTTTTGGTCCTCCCCCATTATTAGTTAGTCCCATTCCTTGCCTCACTTCCCGGCCCCATCTCTTGACAACCACTGATGGATTTCCTGTATCCAGAAATTTGCCTTTTTGAATATTTCCTATAGGAATCATGCAATAATGGAATCATGCAACATGTAGTTTTTGGTAACCGGTTTCTGTTACTTAGCATAATGTTTTCAAGAGTCATCCTTGTGGTAGGATATAGTGTCAATATTTCATTCCTTTTTATTGCCAAATAATATTCTGCTATATGCATCTATTCCATTTGATTTATCAATTGATAAACCTTTGAGTTTTTTCTGTATGAATAATAATACTGCTATAAGTATTCTTGTACAATTTTTGTGTGTGTTTCATTTCTCTTGAAATTCTATTCTCATGCCAGGAATAGAATTGTTGGATCATACATATCTGTGTGTTTGTTTGTTTGTTTGTTTTTTGAGGCAGGGTCTGACTGTGTAGTTCAGGCTGGCCTTGAGTTCACTATGTAGTGCAGGCTGCTCTCACAGTCACAGTGATCCTCCTGCCTCAGCCTCCCAAGGGCTGGAATTACAGGTGTGCACCCCCATGCCCAGCCATACCTGTGTTTAACTTTTTTAAGTATAAACAAATTATTTCCAAAACTGGCCACACCATTTTAGATTTCTACCAGCAATGTATGAGGATTCCAGCTTCTTCACATCCTGGCTGTTTTAGTTACTTTTCTCATTGCTGAGACAAAATATCCCACACCCAAGGTTAAAGGAGGAAAGGTTTATTTAGCTCACAGTTTGTGGAGGTTTCAGTCCATAATTGGCTGTCTCCAACGCAGGGTGGCATGGCAGAGGGGCAGCAGTTCATGGTGGCAGAAGACAGCAAAAGCAACAAGAGAAGAGAGAGACAAGCCTCTTTCTGTCCCTTGTACTGTAGCCAGTCTACCCGCCCTAGGGTGGACGTAGGACTCATGCCCTTAATCCCAACATCACACACTCTAGATTCAGCCACCTCTGTAAAAGCCCTATGACAGCATGAGGCTTTGGGGGGACATCTGGATACAAACCATAACCCTGGCCAACTTGTTATTGTCTTTTTATCTTCACCATCTCTGCACATGTAAAGTGGTACCTCTCTGTGGCTTTGCATTCCCTGATTATTAATGTTTAGTATCTTTTCTTTTTCAGAAGTAACTTTTTTCACAGATTGCTTTTTAGTTACAAGGGGGAAATTGATAACATTACAGCAGAAAAAAAAACGGGTAGATTTGACCTTAATCATAAATTAAAGCTCACATCACAAGGCACAAATTGACATTATGAGCCTTCTGAACTTATAAAATAGTTCCACCAAAAAATGCAAAGCCTGAGTCTCATCATGAAGAAACATCAGATAAAATTGAAGTAAATGATATTCTACAAACGAGTTTGTATTCCTCAAAGAATTGATGAAATGTAGGCTTCTAACACTATCTCCAAAGGAGGCTATGCCAACTGCTGTGTTTGAGTAATATTAAAACCTTAATTTGTTTAATGTTGATAATATACACATATAATTATATACACATATGTACATTTTATGTTTGCTTATGAATAGGAAAAAAACCCAGACAGACATACATGAAAATATTAATTATGGTTATCTCCAGATAGTGGGTAAGATTGTCTCTTCCTTTTTTTTTTTTTTTTTTTTTTGTGGGTACTCAGGGTCGACCTCAGGACCTCACGCGCCAGCAGGCACCCATGCCGCTGAGTGATATCACTGGCCCCTTTTTCGTATGTGGGATCCGGGAGTCGAACTTGGGCCCTCGCGCTTGCCAGGCAGGCGCTTACGCCGCTGAGCCATCTCACCGGCCGAAGACTGTCTCTCCTTTGGCCACTTGAGATGTACTGATTTTTCTATATTGCAAAATTACATAACTTGTATAATAAAAATACTGCAAAGGGAAGTTAAAAAAGTAAACAGTAGAGAAAAAAGGAAGAAAGAAAAGAGGGAAGGAGGAAAGAAAAACTAGAAAATTGGCAGTTAGTTGACCAAATATCATCTAGTTGGTGCATTAGCGTCCTCTCCTGAATATTACTATCTTTTTCCCTTTTTGTAAAACTTACATTTAATTTAATTTAATTTAATTTAATTTAATTTAATTGTTGAGACAGGGTCTTACTATGTTGTCAAGGCTGGACTGAAACCCCTGAGTTCAAGAGATCCTCCTGCTTCAGCCTCCTGAGTGCACAGGCTACAGGTGCATGCTACTGCACCTGGATAAACTGTACACTGAGAACATATTCTTTCTTTGTATTTAGGAAAAGCGTCCATTCGTTTAGATGGCATTTATTTATTTATTTATTTTTATTTTTTTGTGGGTACCGGGGTCGACTTCAGGACCTCCCGTGCCAGCAGGCGCCTGTGCCACTGAGCGATATCACCAGCCCTTTTTTCATATGTGGGTTCCAGGAGTTGAACTCGGGCCCTCACGCTTGCCAGGCAGGCACTTATGCCGCTGAGTAGATGGCATTTATTTAGTTGCCAGGCACTATGCCAGATGCTGGGAATACAAAGACTGGACAGGGTCATGCTCTTCAGTAAGTTCATAGTAAACAAAAAACTTCAATACTGTGTAATAAAAGTAGTAACAGAGGGCCGGTGAGATGGCTCAGCGGCATAAGCGCCTGCCTGGCAAGCGCGAGGGCCCGAGTTCAACTCCTGGATCCCACATAGGAAAAAGGGTCGGTGATATAGCTCAGCGGCACGGGCGCCTGATGGCGCGCAAGGTCCTGAGGTCGACCCCCGGTACTCACACACACACAAAAAAAGTAGTAACAGAGCCAGGAGTGGCAGTGCACACCTGTAATCCCAGCACTCGGGAGGCTGAGGCAGGAGGATCCTCACAAGTTCAAGGCCAGCCTGGGCTACATAATGAGACCCTGTCTCAACACTCCCCCCTAAAAAATGTTTATTACTTTTTAAAAAGTAGTGGCCAGGGCCAGGGATATAGCTCAGCGGCACAGCACCTGCCTGCAATTCCAGGTACCAAAAAAAAAAAATAGTAACAGATGTGCATCTAGGTGGAAGGAGTGTGCTGTGGTTTGGCTGTGGTTTGAGTGTGCCCCCCAAAAGTTCATGCACCAGCAGCTGGGTCTCCAGTGTGGTGTATTTCAGGTGGTGGAACTGTGTTAAGAGGTGGGACCTAGTAGAAGGTAATTAGGTCAGGGGCGCCACCCTCAGAATGGACTAATACTGGCCTCATTCTCTGGAGAATGGTTGATATTAAGCAAGTTCAATTCTCAGCTCTGTCTCTGGCCTCCCATCTGTTTCACCGTGTGACCTCTCCCTCTCGCACAGGCTCCCAACACGATGCCATGTGGTCATGTAGCGAGAAGGCTCTCATCAGAGCTGACCAGATGTTGGTGCCATGATCTTAAAGGCCTCCAGGACCATAAGCTAAATAAACCCTTTACAAAGTAGCCAGCCTCGGGCATTTTGTTATAGCAACACAAAACAGACTAAGATAGGGGGAAATAGTCATTCATTTTGAAGCGAAGTGGTTAGTTAAGTCTTCCCAAAAGATGACACACACAGACTGGGTCGTGGGGAGAACAGGGGCTGTGGGGTGGGGTGAGGGAAGGTCAGTTCTATGCACAGGGAACAGCAAGTGTGAGGACACAGAACTCCCACTCAGCACATGCAGGGGACTGCGTGGGTCAGCCTGGCAAGAACAGAGATGTCTCAAGAGGGTGAAGAGTGGAGGTGAAGTGGAAGAAGCAGACAAGAAGTGAGTCCTGGGGACACTGTGGGTCATCCGAAGCCTCACTACTCAAGAGTGTGCATCTCCTAGGAGCGGGTCAGAAGTGCAGACCCTCAGGCCTACCCAGAACTCCTGAATCAGCGCCTCCATTTTAGTAAGGGGCTCAGGTGATTCCTTTGCATATTCAGGCTTGGGAACCCCTGATCTAAGGACTTTGGATGTTATTCTGGAGGCACCAGCAAGCCTATGAGGGCTTTCAGCAGTGTGTGACACAGTCATTCTGTACCCCTCCTTGGCGTCCTCAGCAGGGGATGCCTCTTCATCTCCTCCCCCCAGCCCTCTCTCTTCCTGTCATTTCACCAGCTCTTCTGCCAGCAGCTAACTCCGAAGGTCCCTTCACACATTGCTTCCCCTCACAGACCTTGCCGTAGCCATGTTGCCTGAACACTCCCCCCGAAAGTCTTGAATTAAAGGAATGCCTTGGGTTTGAAAAATGATAAATGAAAATTTAAGGCTCTAGGATACAATAAGATAATTTTGTGGAATTTATTACGTCCAAGCAGTGAGACTTGCTGAAGACACAGGAAGCAATGTTTAAGATTCTTAAAAATTTATTACAGGGGGACATAGAATTAAGATGTGTTATGTACATGTACCAACTCCCCATGATGAATGTAATCATTATGTACTACAAACATGTACTAATAAAAATAAAAATTAAAAATGTATTATAATAAAAGACACATTGCTATCAGTACCCCTTCAAGATACTCCCCCTTGCTTCTAACACACTTATCCCATCATTCTTGCCTTGTTTTGTTTTGTTTTGTTTTGTTTTGTTTTGTTTTGTTTTTTTGAGACAGAGTTCAGGCTGGCCTTGAACTCGCTTATGTAGCCCAGGCTGGCCTCAAACTCACGACGATCCTCCTGCCTCAGCCTCCCGAATGCTGGGATTACAGGCATGCATCACCATGCCCGGCTCATTCTTGCCACTTTCTCGAAGCAGTCTGGAAGTCCTCTTTCATGAGTGTCTTTAGTTGCACTGTTACGACAACCTCGACATCTGGAATGAATTCAAATGCTTACCTTTCATGGTTGGGTGGAGGATGTAGCTCAGTAATAGAACACAGGCAAAGCAGGTGCAAGGCCCTGGGTTCAGTTCCCAGCATCAAAAACAAAACAAAACTTTCATGGTCATTTTGACCTTAAGGAGGAGCCAGAAGTATCATGGTGCCAGATTTACTGACTAAGTAGATGAGGACACCTAGTCCTGTGATGTTTTAACAAGCCTGTCTATCCATTGGACAGCACTTGGTAGCAACATTCACTGACTTTGGATCATACCTCATAAATAGGCTCAAATAGCATTCATAAAAATTCAGAGGTTAAATCTGTGATGAATTAAGAACTTAATTAAATAGAGGACCTAATCATTTGGAGACATGGTTCCTAACATTTTCTTTATAATAACTTGTACTTGGCTTTTTTAATCTCTAATATATGTGCATTATATCATTATTGTTTTGTTTTGTTTTTGACACAGGGTCTCGCTATGTAGTTAAGGCTAGCTTTGAACTCACTATGTAGCCCAGGCTGGCCTCGAACACGAGGCAATCCTCCTGCCTCAGCCACCCGAGTGCTGGGATCACAGGTGTGCGCCACCACACCTGGCTCTATATGTGCATTATAGAATGTTTGAAAAATACATTTTGAGGAAGAAAACAAAAGGACACTCAGAGAACAAATTCAGGAAAGATTAAAAACACACTAGGAGAGAGGTATACAAATCAGGGTACGAAACACACACACAGGCTCACACGCACATGCACTCTTCTTGCTAACCCCCCCCACACTTGTCCTTCTGATGTAGTTATATCTATAATTGTGAAATGAACAATACTCACCATTTACATTATCAGGACTGTTGACCATTGAACCATGGTATGTACAGCGATTATTCTCCATTTTTTTTTTTTTACACACTTTCCTTTCTGGAAGTTAATTGCTTAGTTGCTTGTTCATTTGCTTAATTTTCTATGATTTCATTCATAACTCAGTACTTAGCTCTCCCATAAGTGAGTGCACAGGCCCTCGTCAGACTCAGCCTCGGTGGAGGTCTGTCAGTGCCATTGTACTGTGGTAGTTGGAGCCTGGGCACAGCAGCGGCACTGGAGCAGTGGGCCACAAGCTAGCACTTGAGGAGATTTATTAACCATGGTGCAGAGCACCAGCAGCTGAGGCTGACTCAGAATTAAGCTGACCCCTGCACCCGGTACCAATTTTCTGATACCAGAACATACCAAAGCTGGGACCGGATAGCAATCTTTTAGCATGAGATCAAGTGGGACACCTGGCTCAGTCGTCAAAGAAGACGTAAAATGACGGCAGCAACTGACTTTGGAGCTGCTGCCCTCTTGTCCTTGCAGTGGTCTGTTCTGCTAGCTTCTCTTTTTCCTTCCAAGCACCCTTTTTCCTTGAGCACTTCTCCTTTTTCTTTTCTTTTTCTCATTTCTGCCCTAAAATAAATGGTAATCTTTCACATCCACCAATAGCCCAGACCAATTCACTGATTGGGACAAATAAGACCTTGGAAAACACAGCTGGTCCCTACCCCACCCACTAACACTTACACCTTCTCTCC
Source organism: Erethizon dorsatum (assembly GCA_028451465.1). NCBI lineage: Eukaryota > Metazoa > Chordata > Mammalia > Rodentia > Erethizontidae > Erethizon > Erethizon dorsatum. Next base: position 52,452,749 of record CM051834.1, read on the forward strand.
GGGAGTCTTGACTGCACTAACCTGCATTTGTCACCCTGAAGTTCTGCTGAGCAATTGTTGTCCAGGCCTCTTTCTACATCTCCATCCTGGGGATCCCTTCCCCACTCTCCTCTACTGCAAACCTACTTTCTAGATTCTACGAACCTCCATTCTCAGTTTTCTACCCCATTTTGGTGGAGCACATTCTCCAGTAGCTTCCTAAAAGGCTTACAGAAGACAATGTTTGTGGCTCCTTGCCTGTCTGGAAATATATTCAATCTGCCTTTGCACTTAATCATTTGGCTGTGTGTACAAGGAAAGATTGGAAATCATTTCAGAATTTTCCAGGTATTGACCCTTTGTCTTTCAGATGCTGGTATGAATATGAATGGTGAAAAATCCACTGCTATTAGGATTCTTGATCCTTCGTATCAAATTTGGTCTGCGGTGTTTTGTTTGTTTTGTTTTTTGTAATCTTTCTGAATACATGTGGATTTCCTCTTTGTCCTTGGTGTTCTGAAAATTTTCCATGTTGTATCTTCATGGAATAATTTTCATTCATTATACTTGGCATCTGATGGGCTTCAATGCTGGGAAAATTTCCTGAATTACTTCCTTGATAGTTCTTTGAGAGATCATTTGATGATTCCTTCTTTCTTTTTCTGGAACTCCTATTGTTTGAATGTCAGGTCTCCCAGGTTGGCCTCTATCTTTTGTATACTATTTTTCATCTTTTGCTATTTTTGCTCTACTTTGTGGAAGACTGCCTCTATCTTATCTAACTGTTCTATGTAGTGTTTAATTTATATACGTAATTTTTTGTTGGAAATTAAACCCAGGTCCTCATACATGCTAAGCATGTACTCTATCACTGAGCTACATCCCAGCCTGCCACTATATTTTTAATATCCAAGAGGTTTTTGTTGTTGCTTTTTAAATGTTCCTTTTATTCCCCCAGTATTATATTATGACAGTTTCCAAATGTAGAGAAGTTGTATGTTTCCAAACATATAGAAATATAGAGCAAGGAGTGGTGGTGTACACCTGTAATCCCACTACACCAAGAAGCGGAGGGAGGAGGATCACAAGTTCAAGCCCACCCTAAACACAACTTAGTGATTTACTAAGTCTCAAAATCTTTTTTGTTTTGTTTTGTTTTTTGTGTTTTTTTTTTTGTGTGTGTGTGTGGGTACCGGGGGTCGACCTCAGGACCCCATGCACCAGCAGGCGCCCGTGCCGCTGAGCAATATCACCGGCCCCTTTTATCGTATGTGGGTTCCGGGAGTCGAACTCAGGCCCTCGCGCTTGCCAGGCAGGCGCTTATGCTGCTGAGCCATCTCACCGGCCCTGTTTTTTGTGTTTTTGTTTTGTTTTGTTTTTTGAGACAGGGTCTTGCTATGTAGAGCAGGCTGGCCTTGAACTCACTCATGTAGCCCAGGCTGGCCTCAAACTCACAGCGATCCTCCTACCTCAGCCTCCTGAGTGCTGGGATAACAGGTGTGCGCCACCATACCCAGCAAAATAAAAAATTAAAAGAGGGTTGGGGATGTAGCTCATACAAAGACCCTGCGTTCAATCACCAGTACTGCCAAAAAAACAGTAAATGCCCATTTAACCATCACCTACCAGTGATGGACAACCTTTTAGAGCTTTCAGTGATACAAACAGCCCACGCTAACACGTGTGCCATAGGTTTGCCACACTGTTCTTTTTTATAGCATATTTCACAGATGCAATATCTGTTGGAAGAATATTAATGTTTTAGAGTCTTTGCTTTTGTTTTTTGTTGTTGTTATTTTGGGGTTTTTTGTTTTGTTTTGTTTTGTTTTATTTGTGGGTACCGGGGGGTCGACCTCAGGACCTCGCGCGCCAGCAGGCACCCGTGCCGCTGAGCGATATCACCGGCCCCTTTTTCGTATGTGGGTTCCGGGAGTCGAACTCGGGCCCTCGCGCTTGCCAGGCAGGCGCTTAAGCCGCTGAGCCATCTCACCGGACCCTTTTGTTTTGTTTTTGAGACAGCATCTCTCCATATAGTTCAGGCTGGCCTCAAACTCACTGTGTAGCCCAGGCTGGTTTCAAACTCATGGTGATCCTCCTGCCTCAGAGTGCTGAGATTACAGGTGTGCACCACGGTGCCTGGCTTTGATTTGCTTATTTCTAAATTTGGGGGGCTCTACTTTAGATACTATCCCCAAATGTCTGCTGATCTAGGGTCATCTGCTCTACTTTACGGGTGATATAATAGGAAACGCATTCCCATCTGAGTAGTTTTCCTGCCAAACCTCAATCGGACCAACCCTCTAGAGCTAAACAACAGCTTATACTTAACACAAAGTAAATAAATTTATTCAGTAATTCCCATGATTCAGAATATGGGCAACTCTAGAGGTTAAAATGCCAAATTTCTTCAGCAAAGAAGTGTGTTTACTTATTTATTCATTTGTTTAGTTTTGCAGTACTGAGAATTAAACCCAGGGCCTTTGCCCTGAGCTGCATCCCTAGCCTTTCTCTCCCTTTCTTTCGTTCTTTTGTTTTTCTTTCTTTCTTTCTTCCTTTCACACAGGTTTTTGCTAAATCACTAAATGGCCCCAAGGGTAGACTTGAACTTGTGATCCTCCTGCCTTGCCTCCCATGTGCTACCACACCCTGATTATTTATTTAGAGTGGTACCTTGGTTCACCGCTTTTGCTTGCAAACCATTTGCTTCACAAACAGAAGCACTTGGCAAAATTTTGTTTTTGTTTGCAAACTCTGCATTCAATGAGGAACATTACTGTGACCATCTTTTCTGCACACACGCAAACATGGCCATTTTCCCCAGAAACGTGAAATGAATTAAGTTCATGAACTGAGGCACCACTGTATTTTTTGAGACAGTATCTCAATATGTTGCCCAGGTTCCCTCCAAACTGCTAGGTTCATGGAACCCCACTGCCTCAGCCTTCTGAGTACCTAGAACTACAGACATGTGCCAACATGCTCAGCCTGTCTTTTTTGTTTTAGCTGTTCTAGCTATTTAATTTTTTTTTTGTGTGTGTGGGTACCGGAGTTCAAACTCAGGACCTCGCGTGCCAGCAGGCACCCGTGCCGCTGAGCGATATCACCGGCCCTTTTTTCGTACGTGGGTACCAGGAGTCGAACTCAGGACCTCGCACTTGCCAGGCAGGTGCTTATGCCGCTGAGCTATCTCACCGGCCCCCTTAATTTTTTAAAGAATAGATAAAAATATCTCTCAGAGTACCTATGCCATTTGACATTTCCAACAATATATGAGAGATTCAATTTCTCCACATCTGAGCATTTAAGCATTTGATGTCAATGTTTTTTATTTCCCTGTTCTAATAGATGTATAGAGATATCTTGTAGTCATCTTAGTTGCATTTCCCTAATGAACAGTGATGTTTAAAATCTTTTCATATATTTATCTGTCATCAGTATATCTCTTCAGTGAAATGTCTCTAGAACTTCTGTGCATTTCCTAATTAGATTATTGGGTTTTTTTTTAAACTATAGTTTTCAATGTTCTTTATATATTTTAGATACAAATTCATTTTAGGTACATGGTTGACAAATACTGTACCTTTTCCCTAACTCTAGTTTATCTTTTTATCCTCTTAATGGGATTTTTCACAAAATAAAAGTGTTGTATTTTTGGTTTTGGTTTTGTTTTTTTGAGACAAGGTCTCACTATGTAATTCAGAGTGGTCTCGAACTCACTATGTAGCCCAAGCTGGCCTCAAACTCCCAATGATCCTTCCACCTCAGCTTCCAGAGTGCTGGGATTGTAGGTGTCCACCAGACACCCAGCTCTATGTGTTGCATTTTGATGAAGTCTAATTCATTGTTTGTTTGTTTGTTTTTCTGCTGTGAATCATGTTTTAGTGTCATAGCTAATGACTTCATCAAGTCCTAGATCCTAAAGATGTCCTATTTTTCTTCAGAAAGCTTTACAGTTTTACAATATTACATGTAAATCTATGCTCCATGTGTAGTTTTCATATATGTTATAAAATTTACAATGAGGTTCTTTTTTTTACTATTATTTTCTTTCTTTCTGTTGATAATTAATTGTTCAAACACTGTTGAAAAGAATACTTTCTGGTTTTTGTTTGTCTTGTTTTGTTTTGTTTCATTTTGTTTTTTGTTTCACTATGTAGTCTAAGCTGGCCTCAAACTCTCATGATTTTCCTGTCTCAGTCTCCCGAGTGCTGGGATTACGGGCATTCACCACCACACCCAGGCAATTTCTGTTTTTGAGACAGATCTACCTGTCATATACCAAACTGCCTGCTGCCACAAATTCCTGAAATTTAGAGGGATCCCCAGAGCAAACTGTTGCTTCTTGACTTCCTCCCTTAATGGCTTATGACTCAGCTCTCTTGGTCCGTGTCATTCACTTTCTAGTGTTCCACACTGTCGCTACTGCCCTTTCTCCCATTTTCTTCATCCTTGTGGGAGGGTTTGGTACTTTTACTCTCATTAGTGGAGTTTCAGAGAACAGCAAAAGTTAGTGTGTGTGTAAGCAGGTGTTCAACCCACCACCTTTAACTGGAATCCTTCTTTCATCCCCCCACCCTTTTTTTTTTTTTTTTTTTTGGTTCTAGGGATTGAACTCAGATCCTTTGTACTGAGCTACAACCCGGCTCTTTAATTTTTTTTTTTTTTTTTTTGAGGCAGTGTCTTGCTAAATCACTTGTACAAGCTGAACTTAAACTTGTGATATGCCTGCCTCAACCTCCCAGTGTGTTGAGATTACAGGCATGCGCCACCATGACTCCTCTGACTTCCCCTTTCAAGCCTGATTATCATGTTTTCCTTTTACAATCTATGAACCCGTGAACATCCTTTTAATAAATTCTTCTTCCGTCTATCAGTAATAGCCAGTGTCAATTTCTTGCAACCAGTAACTCAGACTGATACAATGAAAATGATTTATTCAGAGAGGGGAAAACGGAGGATTCCAAGAAGCAGATAATGATGAGATCAACTGTTAATCACCTGTGGGACTTCAAAAAGGGTCAGAAAATGTTCAGATTGTGGAGGGTAGGCTAGAGAAAGTCTGTCCAAAAGATCTTCATAGGCACTGTCTTCTCAGTAATGACTGTAGTATAGATGGTTGGCTCAGGAGCCCCTTGAGATCTAAAATGTGTTTTAGGAGAAAGATGAAAGGTGAGAAATATCCTTGTTTCCATTTTACCTTCCTCATAGGATTGAGGTGGAAAATGCCAACACAGAAACAAGGAGGACTTGAAGTCTAGACCACACAAAATGAACTAAATGTATCAAAAGCACAGTACCAAACTCGCCATCATTTATTTATCTTTCTGTAATATTCAAAAAAGCGACATATTTTACTGCAGTTGGTTAAGGCTATTATTTCAGTTTGATTTCTCCTCCTTTCCTCTAGTATTGGAAGGCACAGGAGTGGCCACAGACATTTCTGGGACTCAAAATGGGGAAATTTAGTTGGGAATACATTCCATAAGTCCAAGTGTGGTGGCGCATGCCTGAAATCCCAGCACTTGGAAGGCTAAGGTAAGAGGCTGGCCAGCCTGGACTCCATAGAGAGTTTAAGGCCAGGCTGAACTACATAGCGAGACCCTCCCATGTCAAAAAAAAAAAAAAAAAAAAAGAAAACAAAAACGGTGGGTGTAGTGGCTCAGGCCTGTAATCCCAGCATTAGGGAGGCTGAGGCAGGAGGATCGCCACCAGTTGAGTCCAGCCCAGACTATATAGCAAGACCCTGTTCTCAAACAAACAAACAAAACAAAGAATACATTCCATTTGGTATCAATTCGTATGATTTCTGTCACTGGACAGGGGCTAAACCCACCCTACTGGTAGAATTAAGTTGCAGGTTCACTGACTTCCATCAAGGGAAAAGAATTTTCAGGACACATCAGTAAGAGGCATAATGGTATTTATTAGACAGAAAGTTAAAGTGCACATTCAAAGAAATAGAATACTGGGCCAGTGAGATGGCTCAGTGGCATAAGTGCCTGCCTGGCAAGCGTGAGGTCCTGAGTTCAACTCCTGGTACCCACGTAAAAAAAAAGGGCTGGTGATATCGCTCAGCGGCACGGGCACCTACTGGCTCACAAGGTCCTGAGTTTGACCCCCGATACCCACAACAAAAAAAAAAAAGAAAGAAAGAAAGAAATAGAATACTGGCCTTCAAGAGATAGCTGCACCTTATAATCTGGCACTGGATATTTTTATGGGATCTTGGAGGTATCTTCGAGACTCATGATCTGGAATGTGTATTCCTCCTCTGTCACATTACCCATCTGGTGGACTGTGTTAGAATACAAAACATTCAGATGAGTTTGAAGTTGGGATAGGGTGCCCATTAATATTGCTGCTTCCTTGAAGATACAGTTCTGTGGGAGGAAATACAATTTACAGGTGAAAAGCACATGCCCAGAACCCAATTTACAGGCTTGTGTCTTTAGGAGCTTTAGGAATTTTCTCTTTTGAGTGGATTTCGTGGAAGGAAAAAAGGCTTGAGTAACTTTTGTGCCCTAAAACTGTAGTTTTTCCTAAAAGTACAATTTTAAAATTCTGATTTTCCTTATCACCTTTCTACTTAACTTTACTTATTCTATCCTACCCATTGAATTTAAAAAGGACAAATTTGGGCAGGTGAGATGGCTCAACAGCAAAAGCACCTGTCTGGCAAGCGCGAGGTCCTGAGTTCAACCCCCCAGTACCCACATAAAAAAAAAAGGACAAACTTGATCCACCATGATAAGACTGAATTATCTTTCTAGTCTCTCACTAAATGGTATTATCAAACACAGAAGTTATTAGGGCAAGAGTATTTTCATTTTGTTCCTTAAACCTCTGAATTTAACTAATAGGTAGAAACCTTTAGTTGAACTTTAGTCCTACTGCCCTTTCCATAGCCATAAACTTCAAAGAAGAGAAACAGATGGTGCTATCACAAACAAAACGGGTTTTCTTACCACTATCTTACAGCCATAAAACCACAAGAAAGGAGTAGCACGGGTGATACCTGCTACCCCATCCCCAGTGTTAATTGGCCAGATGTTTAAAGAACCTTGAAAACTTTCTGGAGAGGTGATATAGTAAAAATTACAGTTTCCATGGCAACCAAGGACTTTGTAAGACCTCCAAAAGTGTATTTAAAGAGGAAGACACAAAAGCTCGGGGTCAGCTTCTGCTGTCCCCGGCCGGCATCGATTAAAGAATTCATTTGTTTCTCGAATCTCGTCTTCCTGTGAGTGAATCTATCTTGTGATTTTTGCCGTAACATTTTGGAGGCCCCAGCGAGATCCTCACAGGGAGATCCTCATTTGAGGGGGCCTCGGTGCCTCCTTGCCTGGCAGCTAACCCTTGGGGGGCCGAGGCGCCAAAAAGCTGATCTTCAGCTGGCCCCCCCAGATCAGCTGCAAGGCAGGACGCAAGGCTACGAGACAGAGACAACTGAATTCCCGCCTCCCGACCAAGGTAAGCGCGCTTGTAATTCGGTTTCTGGTTTGGCAATTTGCCCAAGGCTCGTCCAGGTATCTGTTCTGTGCTAGCGTCTGTTCTGTTTAAACCTGTGAGAGCTAGGCCACCGGACGCGGTGTTTTGCCGTCTGTCAGAGGTCGTCCTCTGAATCTGTTCTAAATTTGAGGTCGGGTGCGGTGTGGCTATTATTCCCGGGATTGTCTGTTTTTGTCTGTGTGTGCGTGTTCCTCCCCTGTGTTGCATCTGTTATCCCCCCTGCGCCTGCGCTTCCAAGTCACTGTTACCAGAGGAATTCAACCTGCCAGCAGGAGACCATTTGCTAGTTTTGGATTTTTGTTTGCATTTCTGATTGAGTGGAGGGGACAGGACTTGCTTAGATAAATTGTAACTGTGGCTTACTGTATTGTCCAAGTCATTGACATAATGAGTTCTGCTGGTAGTAAGTCAACTGTTTTGAAATGTATGCTTAACAATTTTGATAAGTTCAAAGGGGATTATGAAGTTAAGATAAAAAAGTGAAGCTCTAAAACTTCTGTGAGCTTGAATGACCCACATTCAATGTGGGATGATTAGCTAAAGGGTCGCTCGACCCCCAGGTAATCAATGGAGTATGAAATATTGTCACCGGAAAGCCTGAGCACCCAAATTAGTTTCCATATATAAACCCCTGGTTGTATGCGGTGCGAATGCTGCCCCAATGGCCAGCCTGGACATCACCAGCCTGGCGCTGCCTGCATCTAGGAAAGTTTTACAGGAGAAATCTAATTACAAATTTTGACTAATTGGCACTTACACTTTTGGTTTTCAGTTTAAACTGGTGTGCATAAAACATTTCTTGTGCACTACAAACTCCTGAGTGACGATTAATCAAAATTACTATCAAAAAGGAGAAATGCAAATGCCTGCTTTGTCAAAACATCGAGTAAGCTGAGTAAGCCACAGTGGAAAACACAAACTGGGTGCCCTGGCTCAAAACACCTGGGACAAAAAAACCTTATCCTGAAGCGTGCTTTTCTCTTTCTCCACACACAAAGAGGGTCTCTGCTCTGAAATCACAAATGGCTGCAGCATTTGCAGCTAGCAGGAAACTGGGTGTAATTGTAACAACCCAGGAACAAGGGGTCAAAATAAGTTTTGACAAAGATATATCAAAGGAAATTTATATAAATGATATTCTTACAGAGAGAATGCTAAGAGAGTAAAAGAAAGGTTTGAGTATGTGACAGAGGGTATGGAGATGACTGAGCTGGAAGCTACATAAAAGGAAAACATGAAAGTTGTCAGTATTTTTATGAAGGAATTTATTTTTTGTTTCTTCCAAATTCTTATAAGAGATCTCTGCTATTGTACAAATAATTCTGACTAGTCTATTTGTAATTTCAAACTTCTAAAATTATGAGTTACTATAATTTAATTTGGCCAATATATATGAGTGCACTCTGATTTTTTAAATTTGTCTGTATGTTTTGTTTTTTTGTGTGCCCAACCTGTAAACAGCTGTTTTATTTGAGCTCAATGAATTTTCTTTTTACATTTTTGGATTTTTGAAACGTTTGTCTGGTATGCTTCCACCAAAAGTTGCCAGCTGGCCAAAATGATGTTAAAATTGGTTTTATAAATGTAATGCATGTTTTGTTTATTGTTTATTGTTATATTATGATTTGAGAGTTTCTTATTTGTTCAAAATAATGTGTTGAGTGATCTGGTTTTCATAAGTCATCAAAAATTGTTAGACAAAATATATTATTGTGATATGTTTACATTGGTCATCATCAACAGGTTAAATCTTCTAAAACAGGACAATGAGGTTTTCTGATTTAAAGATGCTCTGGTACAAAACTAAATTAAGAAACAAAAGTTTTCATATGGCTATGACAATTCAGTGTTGCTAATCTCATAGCATATTAAGTGTATTGATACCTTCCAATGTATAGATCTTCTAAAATATAAAACTGGGATTGTTTATACAGATAAACATTTTCTTTCTTTCAGATTCAGACACCTGCCTTTGATTGTGCTCCAGATATTTATGATAAGAGTTTCATACCAATCAAATGATAATTTTTAACAAAAACCTATGTGATGTATATGATGTCCTATTGAAAGACAAGTTAGGTAAAAGCTTCTTATGTACTAGATAGAGATAATTGACTAAAAGGCTCAAATCTGTATGCTGACTGTACAGTTTTTAGGGTTTGTGTTACAAGGGTTTGTGTTTTAGTGTTTGTTACAAGATGGGACACATGTGCTGTCAGTCTCACATATCCAGGCCCTTTGGGGCCTAAAAGGAGGCTGCAACTAAAAAGAACTTAAGAAAATTCCTGGAAAATGGTTGGATACTACTGTCTTTGGGTTCCAAGTTTTGCAGCCATTGCAAAACCCCTATATGAGGCCTTAAAGGGAGGAAACAACCCCTTCGCTCGAGTGGAGTCCTAAGTACCAGACAGCCTTCGGAGTCCTAAAAAAGATTGATGACAGCCCAACTGGATTTACAGGACACTCCCCTCCAGAACCCTGGCCTGACCCTGTTTTCAGATGACAACAACATGGTTGTGCTCTGTGGATTCATCACTCGAGAGTCAAAAAGTGGGCCCCTGAGGAGCCAGCGCCACCACCTGTGCCAGGGACCTGCTCACTGCGTCGCTCTCAAAGACTCCAGCAGAGGCTAACTGCGACTGGGCCCACGTCATGACTCCTGTTACTGTCCTGCTTCCAGCTCTGCTGCTGTTTCTTCTGCTACCCCTGGGGAAAGCCAGTTCGCAGATAAGAACAATTGGCCCCGACAGATTTGGGGAACATCTCTGCAATTATACAGTTAAACGCCTGCAGGTTGACTCTATTAGACTTAAGCAGGCTGTGATGGCATCACAACGTGTCCCCTGTGACCAGCAGACTGTTGTCTTTGTCATCCCCATGTGCTACTTTTGGAACCCCCACTGGTGGCGGGACAAAGGGCCCACAGACTTCTTCCCTGCGTGTGAAGTCCAGAAAAAGACAATTGACAAAGAAAGTTCAAACATAGACCTGACAACTTTTGGGCTAATATATGCCCAAAAGTAAAAGGGGGAGGCTATGACAATGAAAGGACAACATACTGTCCACACTGGGGTTGTAAAACCATAGGGCTCCGGGGGAGCCGATTTAGCAGGGCCCCAATGTCACGAGACCCAGATCCTCTGACCCATTGGTGGGCCCAAAATGATAAATACATCCAAGTGTATAGAAAAAAGTGGGAAAGCTGCAAAACTGGGTACTAGGGCCAGTTTTGTTTACAGGTCAGGATTATCCTCAAGGATGTCTATGAACCAATCTAGGCAACGGGGCTTAGTTGGGGAGTCCGTATGAGGTTACAAAGGATGGGGGATGGATAGATCCGGGGATCCTTATCCACATATCAAGGGTAGAGGTGATGCCCCAAAAACCTGCTGCCCCTTTTCCCACTCTTTTTGGTGCGTTACATCACCCTGAGAGTTCCAAGCCAAAGGTGCTTCCCAAGATCCTTTCAAAAGGTAATGTCTCAAGCCCAGAAATTGTCCGAGCCAACGTAGACAAGGTGAGCATGCAATCTGAGATATACCAAATGCTCATTGAGACTCACCTACTCCTCAAAATGTCAAACCCTGATTTAGCCAAAAGCTGTTGGATGTGTATTAGGCCGAGTCCACCCTTTTATGAAGCTATTGCTTCCGTGGTTGAGGTCGCGCCCAATCACATAATCTGCACCCCAGAGAAAGAAGAGCCGCTGCCCTTACTCATGATAAAAAATGTTTATGGGCAGGGATTCTGTGTTGGGGAAGGTCTTAACCAGGTCGTCTGCAACAAGACCCTGCCACAAGACTCTACCTACCGGGCACCTCCAGGATCCTGGTTTTTCTGTTCTAATGGACTGTTTAAGTGTCTAGATCATAGACAAAAGTTTACACAGACAGGCCCCTGCCTTTTAACAATGCTTGTCCCCCGAGTAACAGCTCTCCAAGGAGATCCTGGGCTCCAAAGTCTGCCTGCCAACCATCAGACACGATATAAATGAGAGACAATTGTGTCAGTGCTAGTAGGGGCAAGCATAGCTAGAGCTCTTGAAATGGGTGCAGGAGCAATAGCCCACTCAAAAACGGGTCTCCAGAGGCTCAACAGAATAACTCACAGCATAGAACAAAGTGTGGCAGGAGTACAAAATGTGGTTAAACAATTGCATGACCAGCTAAACTCCCTGACAAAAGTGGTCCTGCAAAACAGGAGAGGTCTTAACCTGCTCTTTATGAAACAAGGGGGACTCTGAGCCACTCTGAGAGAAAAATGTTGCTTCTATGCAAATAATTCAGGGGTCATAATAGAGACCCTAGACAAATTAAAACGGGAGGCCAAAGAACGAGAAAAAAACATACTACAACAATCAGGGGTGGTATGAGACACTGCTTAATTGAAACCCTGGACTGGCCTCTATTATTGCTAAAATCACAGGGCCAATAGTTATTATAATACTGATCCTGACATTCGAACCGTGTTTGATTAACTGGGTGAAAGACAAAATTCAAAACAGTATAAGTCAGGTTCAGACAATGATATAGGCTGATATCTCTACGAATCAGCCTGGTTATGAACCGCCACATAAAGGACTATATATGTCCTAAAGAGGAAAATATGTCCTTGAGGGGGGAATATTAGGGCAAGAGTATTTTCATTTTGTTCCTTAAACCTCTGAATTTAACTAATAGGTAGAAACCTTTAGTTGAACTTTAGTCCTACTGCCCTTTCCATAGCCATAAACTTCAAAGAAGAGAAACAGATGGTGCTATCACAAACAAAACGGGTTTTCTTACCACTATCTTACAGCCATAAAACCACAAGAAAGGAGTAGCACGGGTGATACCTGCTACCCCATCCCCAGTGTTAATTGGCCAGATGTTTAAAGAACCTTGAAAACTTTCTGGAGAGGTGATATAGTAAAAATTAGTTTCCATGGCAACCAAGGACTTTGTAAGACCTCCAAAAGTGTATTTAAAGAGGAAGACACAAAAGCTCGGGGTCAGCTTCTGCTGTCCCCGGCCGGCATCGATTAAAGAATTCATTTGTTGGGCCGGTGAGATGGCTCAGCGGCTTAAGCGCCTGCTCGGCAAGTGCGAGGGCCCGAGTTCGACTCCCGGAACCCACATACGAAAAAGGAGCCGGTGATATCGCTCAGCGGCACGGGCGCCTCCTGGCGCGTGACATCCTGAGGTCGTCCCCCCGGTACCCACAAAAAAAAAAAAAAAAAAAAAAAAAAGAATTCATTTGTTTCTCGAATCTCGTCTTCCTGTGAGTGAATATATCTTGTGATTTTTGCCGTAACAAAGTAATCAAACACTATGCAGCCAAAAAAATGTAAGAAAAAACTAATATTTAAGCATGACTGGCATTTAATTAATCAAACTACAACAGCAAACAGAAACACCGAAAACAACCTCTGAGGCATTTTATTTTATTTATTTATATATTTTTTTGTGTGTGGGTACTGGGGGTGAACTCAGGACCTCGTGCTTGCCAGGCAGGCACTTATGCCACTGAGCTATCTCACCGGCCTCTGAGGCATTTTAGGTTGCCAGTAACATTACCAGTCCTGTACCAATCTTTGCTTTGGGAGGAACCCCCAACGATCAGGACGAACATGCTAATGCCATTTAGGCCTGTGACACACCTATCTTTCTTCTGGTGAAGTGTTTTGAGAATTTAAATCATGCCCATGGGACCAGTGATACAGCTCAGTGGCATAAACGCCTACCTGGCAAGCGCGAGATACTGAGTTGACTCCTGGTACCCGCATACAAAAAAAAAAAAAAAAAAAAAAAAAAAAAAAAAAAATCCAGGCATAGTGGCGCATGTCTGTAATCCCAGCACGACGGGAGGCTGTGGCAAGAAGATTGCAAGTTCAAGCAATTTAGTGAGATCCTGTCTCAAAAGAAAAAAGGAGGGATACAGGTCAGTGTAAAAGCCCTGGGTTCAATTCCCAGTACCACAAAAAGAGAAAAAAGACCAGGCATGGTGACACACGCCTGAAAACACTCCGGAGGCAGAGAGGCAGGAGGATCGCCACGAATTGGAGACCAGCCTGGGCTACATAGTGAGTGCAAGGCCATTCTGAACTAGAGAGCAAGACCCTGTCTCAAAAAAACAAAAATGGGGGGGAAGTGCTTTCTTAAATAAACAAAAAAGTGTTTAGAAACGCTAGGCGATTCCAGCTCTTTGAAAACTGAGGGCAATCAAGTGTGTGTGCTAGCGCCACCTAGTGAAAAAAGGGGTAAACTCAGCTCACCAAAATCCTGTCAAAAACTGAAAAGTGCAAGAAACGCTGCCATTTTTCTCCTTCTTTTTCTGGAAGTTGTGCAGAATACTGTGGGTTATTCATTCCACTGTGACCTTTAGTCATTGACTTATGTCCTTGACTCTTATACGAAAATAGTGAAACAGCAGATCAAAGAGATATGAAGCACATACAAGTAAAAATTGCAAGAGATAGGGTCTATTTAACCCCTGATGGCCCGTCTACAAGAGTCATGCTTTAGTCCTTTATAAGTTTAGCAAATCGCTTGACTTATGTAGCAAAAGGTCCCTTTAAGATGGGCCGGTCACGTGGGAAGGGGTCAGCACGACTTGCTGACCCTGCTGGAGATGCCAGGGCAAGCTGGTTTCTAACTTGAATGTGCTGCCTAAGCTGACTCCTCAGTTTCTCTCCTTACCAGTTTTTTTCCCCCTCTAATCTCTCTGGCTCAGCCCACATCTTTCATACCTCCACCCCACAATGTCTCTTTCGGTTCGGTATCTCTCCCCCTTCCATTTTAATTTTTCTCAAGCAGACCTGACTTTAGTTAGCTATTTGTATCCGCTATTTTCACGCAGCCAATATTTGTTGAGCGTCTTTGTGGCCGGCATTAGGGTAAGCACAGAAAATTATAGGCTGAGAATAATAATGTTGCCAGCACTATCTGGAGCCGAATCGTCTCCGTCCAGATCTTAGTACTATCATCTCTGTGCCACTTTGGGCAACTTACTTTGTTATGTCCCCAACGAATTCATCTATATAAAAGGAATATTAATTACGGTCCTTTCCTTACCGGGTTAGTGACATAATTAATTAATACATATAAAGGGCTTACAGGGTGCCTGCAAGCACTCAAGTGCAGGCTCTTAGGGCATAGTCCTTCCTCTCAAGAACAGTCTGCAGTTTCCATGTCCACCTGCCCATCTCCGGCAGGCAGGGCCGTCTGAGTCTTCCAGCACAAGTGACCCGCGGCTCCTACCTACCCTTAACCAGGTGCAAGTTCCTGTGTCACTGATTCACTATATGACCACAAACAATTTCTCTTCTCCGGGTGGCATTTTACGCACTTGGGGGAGGGTGAGACCTAAATCGATTTCCAAAATCCCAACAAGCGACTTGTTCTGATCAATCGGCCCATTTCAAACCGAGCATGCGCAAGCTATTTAACCCCTCAGCGTTTGCCTCCTCCCCTTGAGGAGGGTTGTTACTGCTAACCTCCCCCTTGGTAGTGGTCAGGCCCGCCGGTCGGCATAGCGCCTGGTACCCAGCAACCGTTCAAAGACAGAAGCTTTCCTTACCCACCCACCACACAACAGCTCCCCAACCTCCCTCGCCACTAGGCGCAGGCGCGCAGGCGCCGCGACCGCCCCAGGCGCTCAACTTCCGCTTCCGCCCGGACTCAGAGGTGGGACGCAGGCTAATGGCGGCGTGGACGAAACTGGCCGGAGGGGGCGGTGAGGAGGCCAGAGCAGGGGAGGAACGGCGAGTTCTGGAACCTGGGGCTGCCCCGTTCGGGAATTTCCCTTATTATTCCCACTTCTATCCTCCGGAACAACGGCTCCGCCTCCTGCCCCCGGAGCTGCTTCGACGGCTCTTCCCTCCCGATGGTCCTGAGACGAGGCCGATCTTGGGGCTCGACGTGGGGTGTAACTCCGGGGTGAGTGGCGGGAGAGGGATCCGAACCCAGGAGCCTAGAGATTGGCTGGTCCCACGTCCGCTGTGGTTCTGGCCCGAGCGTGACATCACCATTAAGAGTTGTCGAAAATGGGCTTAAAGCGTACTATTGGCCGATCCCGCGCTCCTCTTATGGTACCTATCCACCGGGGTCTCACACTAACATCCGTCTTAGGAATCCTGAGGAAGAATCCTTCTAGACTGTGTTCCAAATTTCCGCCCTCTCGGACAGATCCCGGGCGGGAAGGCCCACCATATCTGTACTTCCGGTACTTTGGCAACCTGGGGAAATGGGCCTCAGGGACCCACGTTTGGAAGCGTAAAGTTGGGGTTGGTTTTACTGGGAGAGATGAGCCAGGGGTGACAGAATCATGCCTGGGATTGAGACTTATGTGTGCCACCCAGATACAGTCCAGGATGGACCATGGACCAAGTGCATGTGCATTTAAAAAGCAGTGCGCTGACAGAGGACAACCGAGAACAGTGGAAAGGAATGAGAAAGAAAACACAGCATTCTGCTGGAGGGAGGCCTTGCCATTCTTTTTGCTACAAAGTATTTTTTAGGCATATAATGATTGTAGTCAAACTACATGCAAAATAAGAAAATATCTCACCTATTTGTAGCCACAGGATTTCCAAGGGGAACTGGCAGTTTTAGCCTATGATTGCAAATGCTTCAAAAAGTTCTACTCTCATTAGTCTCAGCCTGGTAATTCCAGAATTCTGCAAGGCTGACCAAGGAGGATCACAAGTTTGAGCCCAGCCTGAGCAGTTTCACCACTTAGCAAGACCCTGTCTCAAAAAACTAAAACAGAACAAAACACTGGAGATACATCTCAGTGCAAAGATCTTGGGTTCAGTCCCCAATAACACACACACACACACACACACACACACACACAAAGTTAGCACTCTCACTTCACATCTTCCTCACTCCAGAGTAGGAGCTGGTGGGAGTGTGAAGAATTTTAGTGTTGATGGCCTTTAGCAGAAGAGACTTTGGTGGAGGATTGAAGACCTTGAGGATCACAGACAATAAAGGGGAGAACAGTAGGATTAGCAGATGGGTGGGTGTCCAGGTGTCCCCTGCAGACATTTCTCCACCATAGTGATAGAGGAAAACAGTAGGGGAAAGCAATGGAAAAGCTTTTTTTGAGGGGGGGGGAGTACTGGGGATTGAACTCCAGGGCCTTCACACTGAGCTAAATCCCAGTCCTTTTTCACTTTTTGAGACAGGGTCTTGCTAAGCTGCCCAGCCTGGAATCCTCTGCAGCCTCCCAGAATGCTGGGATTATCGGCATGCCACCACCGTGCCTGGCTGTGACTGTACATTTTAAGGAACTTTCCTGTTTTTGCACTTGAAAAAAATTTGTACCTGATAAAGCAAAAAAAATTCAAAATACAAGCATATATATATAGTTGGTCTTCCATATCCTGGGGTTCTTCATCTGTAGGTTCAACCAACTATGGGTTGAGTGTTTGAAAAAAATTGTGACTGTACTGAACATGTACAGTCATTAGTCCCTAAACAATATAGCCAGAACTATTTCCACAGCATTTACTTTGTAGTGGGTATTATAGTAATCTAGGGATAACGTACTATATTAGATATATATATAGGTTATTTGCAAATACTACACCATTTTATTTAAGGGACTTGAGCTTGCTTGGGTTTTGTTATTCTCAAGAGTCCTGAAACCAGTTCCCCATGGATAACAAGTGATGACTAGTAAAAACATTAAGTCTCTATTCCCATCCCTATCCTCCTTTGTCCCAAAGTGGCACCAATGTTTGTAATTGCTTGGGTTTCCATCCTGTGTGTATCCAGCATTTATGTATATGTAAGTATTCCCTCTTTTAGTTTTACAAATAATAGCACATTATTTTGGACCTTTTCACTTCATGGTGAACATTTGTGTCACTTTATTATTTTTTTTAATGCTGGGGACTGAACCCAAGGCTTTTAACATGGTAGCCAAACTTTCTGCCACTGAGCCACACCCCTAGCCCTCTGACATGCTTTTTTTTTTTTTTAAAGACAGTGTCTCGCTATGTGGTTTAGGCTGGCCGTGAGTTCACTATGTAGCCCAGGCTGGCTTCCAACTCCCTGGTATCCTTCTCCCTCAGCCGCCTGAGTGCTGGGATTACAGGCATGCCCCACCACACCTGGCTTGACATGCCTTTTTAACAGCTTCATAATATTACATTGTATAGATGTGCCATATTTTGGTTTTTTTTTTTTTTTTGAGACAGTGTTTCACTATGTAGTCCAGGCTGGCCTAAAACTTTCATTCTTGTAATCCCCAATGCTGGGATTACAAGAGTGTGCCACCATGCCTGATTGATATGCTGTAATTATGGGTGCTTTTTTTTAATCATTAAAAACTCTTAGGCCCTGCCGAATTGAGCCCTCAAGTCTTGTCTTGGCAGATTGAGCCCTTGAATCTGTCTTAAGCTTCCAGGAGACTCCAGGATTGGGAAAACTGAGGATGTCAAGGATGAACAGATGTGGTAGATGAGGGACCATGCGATGAAATGAGTAGTCAAGGGGCCGGTGAGATAGCTCAGTGGCATAAGCGCCTGCTTGGCAAGCGCCTGCCTGGCAAGTGCGAGGTCCTGAATTCGACTCCCAGTACCCACATACAAAAAAAGGGCCGGTGATATCGCTCAGTGGCATGGGCGCCTGTTGTCACGCGAGGTCCTGAGTTCGACCCCCAGTACCCACAAAAAAAAAAAAAAGAAATGAGTAGTCAAATGTGGGGCCACACCCAACATCAGAGAGCAGTAGGAAAACAGAAGAAATAAATGGAGAGTTGGGGAGGAAATTAAGCTGCATAGTATGGGGACTTACTATTCAGTGTGATGATTTTTTTTTTTTAACTACAACATTGTCATGAATTGGCATATCATTAAAAATGAGTCTCAACCCTTACCCCATCTACTAAATCAGCATCTGTACTAAAGATGATCCCTCGATGATTTATATGCCCAATTTGAGAAGTCTGGTATAGAGAAAGGAACATTGTGTCTTTCCATGTACTGACCATGTGGCTTGGACAAGTGAGTCACTAGCCTCTGAATCATAATTTTTTAAATACAGTTTAACTATTCTAAACATACAGAAAAATCCGTAAGCAGATGTCTGTACTTTATGACATAATTATTATAAAGCAAATACTTTATGAACACTATCCAGGTCAAGAATAAAACACTGTCAGTACCTCAGTAGCCTCTCATATACCTCTCAAAACCCCCTCTTCATCTAGAGGTAAAAATTAGCCTTAGTGATTCCTGCCTTTTTTTTTTTTAATAGCTTACTATTTTTCTGTCCTTAATGTGATTTAATTTTACCTATTTTAGACTTCATATAAGTGGAAGCTTGCCATATATTTCCTATTGTAGCTTGTTTTTTTTTTTAACCAGCAATATATGTTTACGAGAATAATCCATGTTGTTGCTCTGAGTTTTCATTTCAAACTACTGTTTGCTATTCCATTTTCATGACTATGCTTTGTTTGTACTACTGTTATTAGACACCTGAGTGGTTTCCACTGTGCCTTTCTTCGCCTGCACAAAAGGTTGCAGAAGTAATGAACAGGAAAATGGAAAATGTCTTGCAGAACAACACAAATTTGAGTTAGTTTTTTGTTTTGTTTTGTTTTGAATCAGGGTCCCACTATGTAGTTCAGGCTGATCTTAAACTCACTATGTAACCCATACTGGCCTCAGACTTGCAGTGATCCTCTTGCCTCAGCCTCCTGAGTGCTGGGATTACAAAGTTAGGGTTTGTTATTGTTGTTTTTTATTTTTATTTATTTTTATTTTTTGAGAGAGGGTTTTGCTATGTGGCCCAGGCTGGCCTTGAACTCACTTATGTAGGCCAGGCTAGCCTCAAACTCACAGAAATCCTCCTGCTTCAGCCTCCCCAGTGCTGGGATTACAGGCGTGCACCACCATGCCTGGCTTACAAAGTTAGTTTTAATGGTCAAAGAAATCAAAGAAAAAGGAGATGATGATGGTTAAAAGTCAAAAGGATGCTAAGATGAAGAAAATCAAATCACTGGATTTGGCTAGAAAGAAGTTCACTAGTGACCTTTATTAACGATTGCTATAGAAGTAGAGAATGTCTCAGAAGGAGTTGGTTAAATATAACAAAATTGAAAGCCATGGGATGAAGGCTGATTGAAAACTTTTTGGAATCCAGACTTTCCCAACCACAGGCTGAGAAACAGGTTTCCATATGGTGATGGTGTAAAATTCTTCACCTACCTGTTGTGGATACTGATTATGCTTCTGGGTCCCTTTCCTTCTCCCCTGAGTCTTAGGTACCCAGAAAAAGATAATGAGTTTACCAGCATATTACTTACACAGGAAAACAGTGCCTGAGGCTTCTTTGCTGAGTCGTGAAAACGTAGGGATGATGCATTGCAGCCTGTGGCCCCTGGAGGGCGCTCAGAATCTGCCCGTGAAAAACTACAACTCCCTCTGCTTACAGTTTAGGAGTTTCACATCCTATAAAGCCAAAGGTGAAGTGGCAGGCTCAGAGGATGTGAGATAGCTTTCTCTTCCATTCACTGGTTGAGAACTGCAATGACAAAGCTCTTTTGGATTCCTCTAGGATCTGAGTGTGGCTCTATACAAACACTTCCTCTCCCTACACGATGGGGAGACCTGCTCAGATGCCTCCAGAGAACTCCGTTTCCTCTGCTGTGACATAGATCCAGTCCTGGTGGAACGAGCTGAAAAAGAATGTCCTTTTCCTGATGCCTTGACCTTTATCACCCTGGACTTCATGAATCAAAGGACCCGGAAGGTTCTCTTGAGCTCTTTCTTAAGCCAATTTGGATGTTTACTTTTTGACATTGGCTTCTGCATGTCGATAACTATGTGGATTCATCTGAATCATGGGGACCAAGGTTTGTGGGACTTCTTAGCCCATCTTTCCTCTCTCTGCCGCTACCTCCTTGTGGAGCCTCAGCCTTGGAAGTGTTACCGGGCAGCCGCAAGGCGTCTCCGAAAGCTGGGACTCCATGATTTTGACCACTTCCGCTCACTTGCCATCCGAGGTGACATGGCCAAGCAGATTGTACAGATCTTGACCCAGGATCATGGCATGGAATTAGTGTGCTGCTTTGGCAATACCAGTTGGGACCGAAGCCTCCTGCTCTTCAGGGCAAAACATACTATAGAGACTCATCCGATCCCTGAGTCACTGACAGAAGAAGAGAAAGAAAGGAACAGATTAAGATTCTGGAGGCAGTGAGATGATAGGGCAGCAAACCCAGGAAAGAGAAATTAAAATGGTTTTATACTGAGAATTATGTTCATTGTTTTGCAACAGTCAGACGGCTTCAAAACCTCACAGAAACTTTTGGCAAAATATCCAAGGCATGCAATAGAAAGAATCAATATCTAGTCCCCATTGTTTGGGACAACCCTGAGGAGGACGAATTGTTTTGTAGTGCTGGGGATTGGAACCCAGAGCCTTGTGCATGCTAAACAAGTGCTTTACTATTGAGCCACATCTCCAGCTTTTGGGGGTTATTTATTTTTGTTTTTGTTTTTGAGACAGAGTCTCTTTGTAGTGTAGGCTGGCCTTGAACTGTGTGGCCCAGGCTGGCCTCAAATTCATGGCAATCCTCCTGCCTCAGCCTCCCAAGTGCTGGGATTATAGGCATGCACCACCATACCTGGCACTTTGGGGGATATTATGAAGATGAGGCTAGCTTTAGAATGTGTCAGTTCCCTGGGCTCCTTATATCTGATCTTGTTTCCCCAGGTGTTTTCTGGACTTTCTGGGCCTGCCTTTGGGCAAAACCATACAGCCCAGTCTCACATGAAGAAAGAAAGTGGTTAGTAGGAAAAGCATCTTTATCTTTCTAGAGCATGTCAAGTCTCTAACATACCCAGGCTGGGCACAGCACTTAGAGATACTAGAGAAGATGTGTGCACTAACATTTAAAAGATGTTTAAAAGCTTTAAATTATGAACCCAGGATGGTGATCCACGTCTGGAATGAGGCTTAGGAATCTATTTTGTTGCATTCATGTATTATGGTAAAAGATACCCAACATAAAACCATTCTAACAGTTTTTAAGTGTACAGTTCTGTGGCATTAATTACATTCATAGTGAGGATTGTTTTTAACAGTTACCTCATGATTCTGATGTAAGGAGAAACAGGTAACATTTTGACTCCTTGGGGTTTTTTTAGGGTTCCATCTAGGCTTCTACATATTTTTCCCGGGGTGAGTTCTTCCACTCCCATGTCTTTAACACTTACATAGTAATGCTCCTAAATATATTGGTAGCCCTGGTCCATGATTCCAGACTAATATTTTTCCTGTCTTATAATCATAATCCTGCTAAATAGTTCTTAGGCATCTCAAATTCAACATATCCCAAAAGCAAATTCATTATCCTCTTTCCAAACCTAATACTACCTCGGTGGCATTCATTAATTGCTCAAGCTAAAAAAACCTGTGTTGACTCTTCCTTCACATTCTCTGCACTGAAATAGTCACAAATCCACCAAATTCTACCAATAACATATAAGTCCCATCCATTCCATCCATGTGGCTGGTTTCTCTGTTAAGCCATCTACTTCCAATCCATTCCCTGCCTTGTAGCCACAGTTTACTCATGTACAACTGAAATAACAACTTTCTTTTCCTGTGCCCAAATGAGATGAGATGTGAAGGCATTTTGCAGAATATAGTGTTAAATAAAAACAAGCCGCTCTTATCTTCTAGTGATACTCTATAAGCATGCTGCAGATATTTATGCCTATGAGGCCAAAGACTTATGAGAGGAAAAAAAAAAAAAAAATCTCACAGAAAACATGCATCTTACTACTCTTAACAATTTGTTTTCCAGGATGAAAAAGTAATAAAGAGTTCAGCTTCAGCACTACAGGGCATTTTAAAGGAAGTGATGTTGAAGGGATATTGAGCTAAAGGAGATAAAGCCAGTTTTTAATGGTCTCAGAGTGATCACCAGTGATTACAGAGATGAATTTACCCATTCTCTGAAGACCTTACTTTGGAAACACTTTGCAGCCTTGTTTCCCTGCTGGGTTCTCTGTCCTATTACCCTTGCCAAGGCAGGACAAGGAAATGTATATGGATGGGGCTGTGGTAGGCTGAGTAATGGACCCCCAAGATGTCTATGTACCAATCCCTGGAAGCTATAAACAATATCTTACACAGCAGAAGGAAATACAACTCCTCTAACACCCTGATTTTAGATTTCTGGCCTCCAGCACTGTGAAAGAATAAACTTGTGCTGTTTTAAACCACTGACTCTGTCGTGATTTGTTGTAGCAATAAAAGGAAACTAATACAGGGACTCTGACTAAAAGAAGACTGGCTTACAAGGCCAAATGACACCTGTCACAAACACTTAATGGCAGAAAATGACCCCAGAGAGCTGAGTGTGATGACGCATGTCTGGAATCCCAGCACTTGGGAGGCTGAGGCAGGAGGATCACTGTGAGTTCAAGGCCAGGGACTACATGTGAGACCCTGTCTCAACAAAACAAAGCAGGCCCTAATGACCATAGGGATATGCAGAGGCTCTGTCTGCATGGTTAACTGAGAAAACCTGAACCACCAAAAGATTTGGGAGATGCTTTAGCATCTGAACCTGACCTATTCCCTATTAACATTCTGTTGACTAAGCAGTTACCTGACCTGTTGGGAGAAACTTGTATTTTAAGTCTGCAGCAGTTTAGAACAAAATGTGTAATTAGTGCTCATAAAGACGAAGACCTGGTACCAAGAAGATAATGATTGCATAGTGGCCTTTGAGAGCCCTGGAGATGGTGAGAATAGCTTTGGCTGCAAGAAAAGATCATCATATTTATCCCCAAATCAGCCTAATTTAGGTGTCAACACCAAGCATGATAAGCCTTCTTGATGGATAAAAAATAGAGAAGCACCCTGGATAAACTTTAGCATTTTAAAAAATATATTCTATGTAATCTAGTATCTCTAAAATATTATTTCAACATGCAGTCAATATAAAAATGAGATACTTTGTATACTAAGCCTGCAAAATCTGGTATGCATTTTATACTTTACAGCACATGTCCATTAGACCAACTACACTTCAGAGGCTCATCAGCTACATGTGGCTAGTGCACACAATTTCATGGCAAATTAAGAAGTACTGTGAGTCAGGTGCCATGGTACATGCCTGTGATCCTAGCTCCTTGGGAGGCTAAGGCAGAAAGATCCTAAGTTCCAAGCCAGCTTGGGCAACTTAGCAAGACCCTATCTTAAAATTTTAAAAAGAGCTTGGAATGTAGCTCAGTGATGGGTGTTCAATTCCCAGAACCACCAAGATAAATTAAGAAAGAAAGGATTGTGGCCAGGCATGGTGGCACACACTTGTAATATCAGCTACTTGGGAGGTTGAAGCAGGAGGATGAAAAGTTCCAAGCCAGCAACTCAGGAAGACCCTGTCTCAAAATGTAAAAATAATTATAAAAAGGGCTGGGAGTGTAGCTCAATGTAAGGCCACGGGTTCAATCCCCAATACCACCAAAAAACAAACAAAAAGTACTGTATCCAATTCCTTTCATATATTTGGCATGCTTTTAGCTGCTACAGGAATAGGAGAGAAAGTAGATTAAATAACCCTAGATTTCTAAAGGTTAGATGCCATTCATTCACAGATAGGTTAAGGTTGAGAAAAGGAAAGGCTCATACAAGATAAGTGATCATATGAGCTTTAGAAAAGGAAAAGTCTACGGGCTGCATTGGCATGGAAGACTGGAGTATGTGGGACCTGAGTTTGTCTGCAAGGAGTACAGCTTGTAGAACAGACGAGAGAGAAAGCATTCTCTGGAGAAAAGAACACGCAGGCCTGGTGTTTGCACATTCAGACAGGATGGGCTGGTGAGGGTTGTGGCTGTCATTCTGGACAGGAAATAATGGTGATCTTTGCCACTTAATTGGATTTTGGGTGGAATATTTATAAGTAAAGAGAAAACTATAAACATACTAGAGAATAAAAGCAATTTTAAAAATTGAAGTACTTTACAAATAAAAAAGTCTAAAAGCCATAAAGGAAAAAAAAAATCCATTTGACTAAGGCAAAAAAGGAAGAAATGTCCAATAAAGTTGCTTGACAAACTACCAACTAGGAAAACTATTTGCTGTGTATATGACAAAGAACTAATTTTATTATAAAATACTCAAAAACCTATCAGAAGGGGCTGGTGAGATGGCTCAGCGGCTTAAGCGCCTGCCCAGCAAGCGCGAGGGCCCGAGTTCGACTCCTGGAACCCACATATGAAAAAGGGGCCGGTGATATCGCTCAGCGGCACGGGCGCCTGCTGGCGCGCGAGGTCCTGAGGTCGACCCCCCGGTACCCACACAAAAAAAAAAAAAACCTATCAGAAAAGACATTCACAGAAAGTAATGGCAGATAAGCACCTGAAAACGTGTTCAATCTTTTTAATTACATGCAAATAAAAACAATAAATGAGGCTGCAGAATTGCCGTGAGTTCAAGACCAGCCTGAACTACAATGAGACTACCTCAAAAAAAATTTTTTTTCATCATTTAGACCTGTACAATAGTCACAGGTTTTTTAAACAGTGATGATGAAACTGTAGAAAAATCTTCCTTCAGCAAGAATCTGACAAGTCACTTTAGTCTGACTTCCCTCTTAATCTAATATTTCCTTTGCTGACTATAAATTCCCACTTGTCCTTGTATTCAGAATAGAACCTAGTTCTATACTTAGCTCTCTTTTCCTCTGTTGCAATAGTTCTTGAATAAAATGTTTTATCACTTAAAAAAAAATAGTAAATTAGTATGACTATTTTGGAAGGCAATTTGTCAATATCTATAAAAATGTATATTGTACATTCCCAGGAATTTCATCATTAGAGATTTATCCTGCAGATATACTCACACACGTATGCAACGATATATGTGCAATGTTAATCCATTACATTTAGTTGGTAAAAGTGAAAATCTGGAAACCACCTAAGTGCTCATCAGTAGAAAACAACATGGGACAGCTGCAAATGGAATACTATGCAATCATTAAAAAGAACAAAGTAGATCAATACATGCTAATATGAAAAAGTCTCCAACATATTTTAAGAAGTAGCGTGCAGAATACTATGCATGGTAAGTACCTTTTAAAAAGAATATACACATAGAAGGAAATTAAAAATAAGCATATTTAGTCATATGGAAGGATTAACCAAAAGGTGAAAATGGCTCATTGCTGAGCTAGGAAATACAGCAAATAATTGCTTCTATGCTGATTTTCTTTTCTGTGCTGATTTTTAATCATACACACATACCACTTTTTAAGAACTGTAAATGATTTTAACTAAGTATCTAAAAATAACTTTGTAAAATAACTCAACCTGTACTGCCCCACCCATCTATCTGCCTATTTTTTTCCATCACAGGATAGCTAAAATTCCTGGAAGAGTTTTAAACACATACTGTCTCCATGCTTACTATGGTCTTCTTTCTCAATGTGCATGCCTGTAACCCCAGGACTAGGGAGGCTGAGGCAGGAGGATGTCCTCGAGTTCAAGGCCAGCCTGGGCTACATACTGAGTTCAAGGCTAGTCCAAACTACATGGAGAGACCCTGTCTACAAACAAACAAACAAACAAACAAAAACTGGTTTTGCCAAAGTCTCCAGTAACGTGGCAGTAGTCAGCAAGGATGTCTCTGTCTTGATTCAACTTGACCTCAGCAACAGTGGGAACTATATGCTTTTTTTTTTTTTTTTTTTAATAACCTTTCTTGGGCTCTGGTGCCAGCACCATCCAATTTTCCTTCTCTGGAGATCCCTGTCTAATGTTGGTATTCCTTGGTATTATTCCAGCCCTCCTCTCCCTGCATGATCTTTTCCATCCCATGGATTCAGTAATCCCCAATGTTTTGATGACTCACAAATCTCTTCAGTACAGTCAGGCATGGTGGCTCACACCTGTAGTCCCGGCACTCAAGAGGCTGAAGCAGGAGTATCACCGTGAGTTTGAGGCCACCCTGCGCTACATAAGTGAGTTCAAGACCAGCCTGCACTACATAGTGAGACCCTGCCTCCAAAACAAAACAAACTCTGTTTAGTACAGATCCCTCTTCTGACCTTCAGAATTATTTATCCAGCAGCCTACAAGAGTGCTTCCCAGCCTTTTCCACATCATGACACACATAGAAAATGATGGGGTTGTTTTGGTTTGGCTTTTGTTTTTTGAGACAGGGTCTTGCTATGTAGTTCAGGCTGGCCTTGAACTGACTGTGTAGCTCAGGCTGGCCTTGAACTCACAGTGACCCTCCTGCCTCAGCCTCCCGAGTGCTGGGATTACAGGTGTGCAGCACCACTCCTGACCATAGAAAATGATGGGTTTTTCTACATTGAATGATGCAATCTACCATAAGCAAGACTGCTCTGTCTCCAGGAGACTGGGCTACCCTAAGAAATGAGAAGATCAATATAGAGAACATCTATAACCTCTTCCTGAGCACAATAGTTTAGAAGCTCTGATCTCTTGGTTGGAAGTGAACATATCATCTCCCAAACCTCCTTTTCTCCAGTGTTTTTGGTTTCAGTCAGTGACCTTGTTATCTGCAAATTATCCGTCCCAGAGGTCTTGGTTTAGCTCTCTTGCTTCCCTCTACTTCTGATGCCAAGGTCTGTTGACTCTAGTGCTATTTCTTTCTTTCTTTCTTTCTTTCTTTTTTTTGTGGGTACTGGGTGTCAAACTCGGGACCTCGCGCGCCAGCAGGTGCCCATGCCGCTGAGCAATATCACCGGCCCTTTTTTCGTATGTGGGTACTGGGAGTTGAACTCAGGACCTCGTGCTTGCCAGGCAGGCGCTTATGCTGCTGAGCTATCTCACCAGCCCCCTATTTGTTTCTTGAAGTTACCTCCTGTACATCACCTCTATCATGTTCTTAGTCCAGCTCACATCATTTCTCATTTTTCCCCTCAATTACTATAAAAACTTTCTGTGTAGTATCTCTGATTTCAATCTTGCTTTCTCTTCTCCACACTGCAACTACAGTGATCTTTCTAAAATGCAAATCTGATTATGTCACCCCCTGCTTAAAACAGCTCAAAGGCACTGGTTGCTTTTAGGATAAAGTACGATCTTTGCAGTGTTTACCTTTCCAATCTCATTGCATGTTCCACCTTATATGAATTTAATTATTACTTACCTAATTCTATATGCATAGTAACTGCCATACAGTAAAGGCTTAATAAAAATATTTTTGAATACAGGCATGAGAATAAAAGGGGCTCAAAGACCTAAGCAGATCCATTCTATCTATGCCAGGTAAGAGCTTCAAAGCACATTACTGGTAGTTCTGTCAGAATCCAAAGAACATGAATATCCCATGTAGAATTAAGCAGCAGTAGCAAAGATCTATTCCTATTCAGTAAATACACCAAGTATTAACCAGCTCCTTTCCTACCCCCTCCCCAGTACTAGGAACTGAACCCAGAGGTGCTGAACTACATTCCAGCCCTTTGTATTGTTTTATTTTGGACAGGATCTTGCTAAGTCGCCCAGGCTAATCAGCTCCTTTCTTCCTCTTATCTAGCAGGAAGGACATCAAGATTGTACTTGGGAGTCAATCCAGCCTGGAGAAGAGCCAGATTAAAATGTTTTGAGAGACCATTTGCCAGCCGGATGCCTGATATAAGGCACTCTAAACTTGGGTTAGTTTATCAGCCTGTGTAACATAATGGCTAAATAGCTGTGTCAACCCCTAAGGAGTAAAGTGCCCAACACTGAATGAATTACCACACAGTACTTGAACCCAGGAACCCCATTCAGATTGCTGATGTGAGCAGTGAGGAGCAGTTCTCTGAGATTATCTAGCATCAGACCATACCACTGAACTGGTGCATTACACAGCTTACAGCTCCAGACACCTAAGAGCCTAGCTTGTTTTGTAATGACTTGAAGAAAGGACAATATTTGATTAGTATATAACATAGGTGGAAAACCAACTTTGGAATTCTAATCTTTAATGATAAGTGAATAGCAAGAAAGATGGGATAAATGTGTTAAAAGTGAGGGGGATTAATGGTAATATGTCTTTCACTGCTATACTTTTTAATTTTCATTTAATATTCACTGGATTTTAAAATCATACCTCACGTGTACTTAACTTTTGGTATAATCATTTCAATCAACTGGAAAATTTTGAACTTTAATAGGTATTGTATAAAATTTTACTGCTTTGGGAACAATTTAAGGATGTTCAGCCAATTTGCCTGAGCATTCTCATATTTTAGTTTCATATTTTTAAAGTATGTTTATGATAACTTTATAGATGATTCATTAAATCCATTTTGTTGAGTATCTTGCTTTGTTTAATAAATATCTTCACAAACTAAAAATAATAATAAGTGAATAACAACATTGAGAATGAAAGTGTTTTTTTTTTTTTTTTTTTTTTTTTTTTTTTTTTTTTTGTGGGTACCGGGGGGACGACCTCAGGACCTCGCGCGCCAACAGGCACCCGTGCCGCTGAGCGATATCACCGGCCCCTTTTTCGTATGTGGGATCCGGGAGTCGAACTCGGGCCTTCGCGCTTGCAAGGCAGGCGCTTAAGCCGCTGAGCCGTCTCACCGGCCCGAGAATGAAAGTGTTTTAAGCCTCATGGAAGACAAAGGAGTTATGGAGCAATCTATAGTAACTAATCCTTTACTTCCTGTCACTGAGAATGAAGTTTTTTTGGTTTTTGGTTTTTTTTTTGTTTTTGACAGTAGAATAAACACCCTCCACCCAAAAAGAGAGCCAATGATGGACATATTATTAATAAGATAAATTTTTGGTTTCCTTCAGATCGGGTATGGCATTATGCTATTTGTAGTCCTTTCACAGGCTTTCAAGACAGAGAAACTTTTATAGGACACTTAAACTGTTACAACTGATATCTTCCTTGTATATTTCTCATTCACAGGGTTTCAATCCAGTGTACATTCTTGCATGTGGGCCAACTAAAGATGTTTGCACAGCTCTTCTACCAATGATATTTTTCTCCATACTGTGTTCTTTCAACCCTGTGAATGGAACTCAGGTGCTAGAGGCTTCCCTGCAATCTACCCTAATAGGACGTGCCCCCCTAGGCATTCTCAGGTGGGCTATGGTGGTTGTGGGATAAAGAGGCCTTGCACATTCTATATTTAGGGTTTCTGGTAAGCATGAGTCCTTATATAATTTTGCAAGTAACCATAGCTCTTGAAGACTCTCCCACATTCCTCACATGCACAGTGTCTGTCCCCATTGTGAGTTTTTCCATGCTTTAGCATGGAAAGCTTTCTCACATAGCTCACACATGTAAAGTTTCTCTCCACTGTGGTTTCTTTCATGTATCTGAAGAGTACTTGCACAGTGCTTACATATAAAGGTTTCTCTCCAGTGTGGATTCTTTCATGCATTTCAGGGAAACTGGAACACCGGTAGGATTTCCCACATTGCTGGCATATATCAGTTTTTTCTCCAGTGCAAATTTGTGCATGTCTTCTTTGATAGTAGATGGAGTAAGTGAAGGTTTTCCCACAATGCATACATGCATGAGGTTTCTCTCCAGTGTGAGTCCTTTCATAATTTCGAAGGTCACAGGGCCACCTAAAATCTTTATCCCATTTTTTACATTCATGGGGCCTCTATGTACCATTCCTGATACTCAGATGGCCTGTGTCCATGGTTAATTCTGTTGGCCTTCAGAAACAATGAAACACTACTGGCTTTTACATCATTTTACCCTAGAAGTTTTCTTGTTCACTCTGTGACCTGGAGACTTGCTGAACATTTCTCCATGTTGTCTACTTTCTTTACATTCGAAGAATCTTTGTAGCACTTAACATCTTAGATTTCTGTCGAGATTTTTGTACTTATCTTCAATGGTTGGGTATTGCCATTTTTGACCTGCAGAAGCCAGGTTCCAGAAGGTCTCCCACATCATAGCTCTTCTGGGAGATTCTTCTGGGAAGACTTAGGCAAGGCCCACTCCTGGGTGAAGTTAACAGCCACATCCTCAAAGGTCACTGACTCCTGCTACAGAAGGCAGTCTGTCCAGCTCTCTCCCGCACCTCCTCTCTCTGGCCACCTCGGGCGCTGACAGTGAGAAGGCCCAGCTTCTTCCCATCTGGGCCTGACCCTTCTTCCAGGTGAGACAGAGACTCGGACATTGGAGGAACTGAGACTCTACATCTCTACTCAGAGATCTCCGGAGAGGCTGGGGTGGTTAGGGCTTCATTCCAGCCACTCAAAAGGCTGTGGCAAGATTCTGAGTTCTGTCTCCTTAAATACTTCAAAAACCCATTCCTAGATCCCAAGGGTCTCAGTCCTCCCCACAGACCCCACAGCCGGCACTGTGTACATCAGGAACTCAGACCCAGCAACTCATAACAAGTTCCAGACGGCAGTGGAAGGAAGAGCTTGAGAGATTTTCAGAATGAAGTTCTTTTTTTTTTTTTTTTTTTTTTTTTTTTTTTGTGGGTACCGGGGGGTCGACCTCAGGACCTCGCGCTCCAGCAGGCGCCCGTGCCTCTGAGCGATATCACCGGCCCCTTTTTCGTATGTGGGATCCGGGAGTCGAACTCGGGCCCTCGCGCTTGCAAGGCAGGCGCTTATGCCGCTGAGCCATCTCACCGGCCCAAGAATGAAGTTCTTGAAGCATAGAGAATCTGCAAAATTTGAACACCTAAACAAATTATCAAGTGTGTGAAAGCCTATAGTAGTAAGGAGGGGAGTTACTTCCTCTGGCAAGTGCAGATGTTCAAGCTGTGTTTATTAAACAAGGGCATACATCTGAATGAAAAGTTAAAGGCTTAGAAAGGACTATGTCCAATTTTTGTTATACTCCCAGGACTAGCCCATTGATCCCTATTTAATGTTGGATGACTGAGTAAGAGTCAATGCTGTAAGGTTCCAAAGATGCCATTATATATCATCAAAAAATAAGGTGAAAATATATGTCCATAAAAAGATTTCCACAATAATGTCTACAGCAGTTTTATTCATAATAGCTCCAACCAGGTGTGGTGGCATACGCCTGTATTCCCAGCACTCAGGAGGCTGAGGCAGAGGATTGCCCTAAGTTCGAGGCCAGCCTGGGCTACATAGTTCAAGGTTAGCCTGGACTACATAGTGAGATCCTGTCTTTAAAAAAAAAGAATAATTTTTTTTTTAAAGCCCCAAACTGGGAACACCCAGATATCTATCACCTGGGGAATGAGTAAATAAGTGGTGATACAGTCATACAGTAGAATATTAACATGGTAATTAAAAATAAGCCAGGCGTGATCGTGCAAATTTTGTTAAAAAAATTTTCTTAACAAAAAATTGAGCTGGGCATGGAGGCACACAGCTGTAATCTTGCACTCTGCAAGACTGAGGCAGGAAGATCCAAGTTCAAGCCCAGCCTGAACAACTTAGCAAGACACTGACTCAACAAAAACTCAGTGTGAAGGCCCTCGGTTCATCCTATACCAGAAAGAAAAACTTTTTTTGAGAATTGACAAGAGTAAAGATCATGTCATCTTTTAGGCTCCAACAAATGTTGTCAGACACTGTTTTTATCAAGATACCTCTGGGCTCAAGAACCCAAAATGACTATTTTCTCATCTGTCAAATCTATACCCTCATTCCAATTCCATACAAAATCTCCTACATTAACTTGTCACTTAGCACCCTACCAGTATAACCTGAACATGCCCATGCTGATAATTTCCTCTTTTCCAATTCTCTTCTGTCCTCTGTCCTTATCCTGCCTGGATCCTACTCGAATTTCTTCAAATTTTTATTATTTACTTATTTATGTATATATGTATTTATTTATTTTTGAGACCGGGGTCTCACTATGTAGTTCAGGCTGGTCCTGAACTCACTATGGAGCCTAGGCTGGCCTCGAACTTGCAGCAATCCTCCTGGCTCAGTTCCAGAGTGCTGGGATTACAGGTGTGTGCCTCCTCACCCCACCTAAATCCCGCTTTAAATAAGAAGCCTCTTTTAGAGAGGAACTCTTAATCCTAATCAGTGTGACCATCCAATGTTCCCTCAGTTTATGTTTTTACTGGACTAATATAATGCTTTAAGTCACATCCTGTGTATACCTACAAGAGAAGCAATTTTAATAAGCAGACACACTGTCTAGAGACACCTTTGTATTTCCCTGCAGAACCTAGTTCAGAACTTGCATATCTGGGCCAATCAGTACAATTTGGTTTGTTAACATTATAAAATATTACAAAAAACTGATGTTTAAAGACCAATGAGAGTAGTATTGAAGGGAGCTCAGAAGTCTCTGCAGGGGCCTGGGTGGGTTGTTGAGCTTGTTTCCTCTTTACCGCAGGTGGTTCGAACTAGTCCCCCCGGAGACAGCAAGTGGCCAAAGTGCTACATTCTTTTTTCTGTACTGCCTTCCTCTCTCTTAAACCAATGAAGAAAAAAGGGCAGACAATGATCTTCGGCAAGAAGCGCCTGTTCGTAGCGCCCAGCTCTCCAGATTACTGGGAAGACCCGGTCGTGGAGGAAGAAGGCAGGTGCCTTCAAGGCCAAGAAGGCACTGAAGCCTCTTCCCATGGATTTACACTCAACACGTAAGCAGGAAGGCAGATTACAAACACCAACGCTCACAACCACATATACACGTGCACGCCCAGCCCCACAGAAGCAGACGCGCATGCCCGAGGGCCCGCGCATTACCTTAGTTTTCTCGGTTCTGGACGC
This sequence comes from Erethizon dorsatum, assembly GCA_028451465.1. NCBI lineage: Eukaryota > Metazoa > Chordata > Mammalia > Rodentia > Erethizontidae > Erethizon > Erethizon dorsatum. The sequence goes on from CM051834.1 coordinate 52,485,900, forward strand.
CCGTGTTTCACCCCATCGCCCCTTGGCCCAGCCTGGCGTCCCCTACCAGGGCATTGGTGAGGTTTACTCGGTCGGGCTGCGGAGACTGTTTCTCCATTGGGGGGAGGGGAGGCCCTGCCCACCCGGGCGGAAGCGGCGCGCGCCGGTCGGGCAGACTTAGCTCTAGTCCTGGGAACATCTGGAGGGAGCTGGGAGGAGCGTGAAGCCAGCGTGAGTGAGGATTGGCTGTGCTGGAGGAGGGAGGCGGGGCCTTGGTGAGGGGGCGGGGCTCGCTGGCCCCTTTAAAGCCTTGACATCAAGCGGCGGCTCCGGCACCCCCTTTTCTTTGCCCTCCGCCCCCGAGCCGCGGCCATGGACACGGCAGATCCGGCTTGCCCTGGTCCAGCTCAACACCTGATTTCGGTGAGTTCCAGGCCTACTTGAGATTTAAAGGGTGGTGAGGTGGTGGGGAGCTCTGTAAGCTCCGTTCGGGAGGCTGAGGAGTGTAGAGGGTGAGGCTCCTGTTGCAGCCTTGGGGCGGACGGGGCGTCACGGCTTCCTGCCCACACCTCACCGCCTGCTCCTCCCTCCCGCCGCACTGTCCCCAGGGTCCGGCTACGACTCTGTCCACACCACCCCACCCCCTCCCGCCCCCTGCGCCATCCTCGCGCACACTCCATGGCCCCGGAAGGGAAACTTTCGGGAGTGGGGGATGTTCCGGTGGCCGGCCTCCCTCCCTCTTTGAAAGCACTGACCTTGTCCCAGCTGCGTACCCCACCCCACCCGAATCCCACCGTCCCGCGCTGCTTAGCGGGCCAGGGTTGAGGGGCCTGTCCCCCAAGCGCAGGCGCGGAAACGAGCCTGGGGCCGCTCTCTAGCTCCTTCGGTCCCCGTGGCCTGGGGCTGTGGGGCGTGGGGGAGGCGGGGAGAGGCGGAGAGACCTGGTCTCGGGGAACAGCCCTTCCGAAGCTTTGAGGGGCTGCGGGAAGGAGGAGGAAGCCCGGCCGTCTGCGCGCTCAAGAGGGTTGGGCAGGGAATAGGGACCGGGCAGCGCCTGCGGAAAAGGCTCTCTGTGTCCTGACTGCGGTGCTAGAAGAATGCAGAGAATCTCTCTGTGCCCGACACTCCCCTGGTTTAGCCCGCTTAGGAAAGCGGCTGTCACACCCTAGCTTCTCTTTCTTCATGCTAGACCCAAAGTGTCTCAGTCTCTACAGTCTTGGCACTGCCCCAAGGGCACAGAGAGCCCTTACCTAGCATAGGTGTGATTTTCCAGGTGGCTCAGTCAGTCCTTGATCAGCTGAGCATGCCCAGCAGTTGCTTCTTAAAGGCCTGCCTTCGTGAGGGGCGAGGGGGCTGTAGAGGCACCCCCTCTGTCCCCACCCTGCCGCTTCACCCCTCCCCCATGGGTCCTCCAGCCTAAGCACGCTTGTCAGCCAGAGGAAGTAGTTGGAGGCAGAGGCCTGGATCAAGGGTGGTCCTTGGGGGACAGTGGAGAGGGGGACAATATCTAACCATTGTGTGGTCAGTACTTTTGGGGGAAATGAATGTAAATCAACTGCTTCGTTGTAGACTTTATCATTCAGACATCATGCCAGTTGGCTCTCTCAGACCCTTGCATGGCCAGAAGAGCAACAAAATTCACTTCTCAAATTGGCCTTTCCCCTACACACCCACTTCTACGAACAAACTGGGATCACTGGGTTCTTAATCTAGAGAAACCACGTCTTCCTATCTGAAGGGGGTATTCCTGTACAGTTCAAATTTGTTTCCAAAATTTGGTCCATGTGTGAGGTGGCTTCAGCCCTCCAACATCCTTCTCCAGCTCATGCCTCTGAGGAGAGAGAACCTAGAGAGCTGATGTTGTGGGCTGCAGGGAAGTAGGTACTTCATAGCAGGCAGGTAGAAACGTGTGCAGTTAGAATCTCAGATCTGCTTTTCCTAGTCTGCTCTGTGACCTTGGCCAAGACAATTAGCCTCTCTGAGGCTGTCTCTTTCACCTTTAAAACTTAGCAGTGGGACTAGAAAGATCTAAACTTGCCTTTTACTTTTTGATATTGGATGGTTCCACTGGTAGGTGACTAGAAGGGAGAAAGGTCCTCTGGCAGAGTGGCTCCATTTAGAGAGCTAAGGTGGTGGTTGCCACAGTTACTTAGGATTAGAGAAGCAGACTCCCTTATTCTGCCTGGGTATTCTCAAAATAGTCATTGTTCTTCACACTCCTGGTGCCTTGGGTTTTAAACCTCCTGCTGGCCTGGGTTTGGCCCACCCATCAAGGCCTCTGGTGAGACATCCTGGCTGGGCCACTCTTTGAGCTGGGCTTTTGGGGAGGGGTTGAGAGTAGAGGAGGCAGCCAAGGGCCAGCAGGGTAAGCAGATTCCCAGGAGACAGCTTGAATCCCAGCTGTTGAGACTTGTTTTAGGTTCTGAGCCAGGGAGCACAGCATACTCATCTACCCTGTGGGAAGAGGGCAAGGAGGGCCCCACTGCCGTTGCCAATCCCACTCCCTGGCACTTCCCACCTGTCTCTGCATTCAGCCTCCGCTCCCAGGCAGGGGGCTAAGGAATCGGCTGCTGCCCTCACCCAGCCCAGCAGCACTCAAGAGAAGCTGCCCCCACCCCACATTTCCCAGCACCTTTGCTCCTGGGGATTGGGCTTTCTCAGGAGTCAGTCTCTCCAGGTTGGGACTTGCTTCGCAGCCCAAGAGCCAAAAGGCCTCCTGTTCTTGTTTGTTTTCATCTTTGGTCTCCCAGGTAAAGAGGAATGTTAAAGGAGAGGTGGTGGTTAAAGAGGTCCAGGGCCTGGGTGGGTATGAGGCACATTCTCCTGTACTGCTTTTCCCTCCGCCTACTCTTCTGGGCCTGGGAACCCTCTTTCCAGGACGCTGCTGGTAAAGTTGCAGCAGGAGGCATTTATGTTAGACCCCAAGGAAACCTTCCTCACTGCTGTGAGCCCTTGGAATGGGTAATGGAAGCTCCCAGGGAGGTCAGTTTCCCAGAAAGTGGGCAATAGTGGAATCCCTGTCAGAGTGAAGGATGCAGCTGTTGCTAGGCAGAGGCTGCTGTTCCTTCTTGGGGTGTGGCTCTGAGGCTGGCCAGCTAGAGGCACCGCTAGAAGTAGGAGGAGAAAGGACTCTTGCCTGGTAGCCAAAGTGGAGTTACTGGCGCTCTGGGGTAACCAGAGCTGCGTCTCTCAGAACAAATGCCCAGTCTCACTCCTGTGTCCCCCAGCCCCTCCCCAAGCCACTGTTACTACCACAATCTGCTTTGACAACCCTCATCCAAACCTGGCAGGCGCCTCCAGCCCGTCTGACTGCACTAATGGACTGATTGGATTTTCTATACTTGGAGTTTGGGATTTCTGATTGAACATGCAAATTTATGTAAATCGACCTGAGATCTGCCACCACATCAAAACAACGCAGAGCTTCCACAGGCTGGAAGAAATCCTAGAGACAGTCTAGTCCAATGCCCTCGCTTTAGAAATGGGGAAACTGAAGTCCAGAGCGGGAAGTGATTCATACCATCAGAGGCAAGACTCCTGACTCTGGCTAGTTTTATATGTTAGCATTCTGCCTTTATTTTTCATTCATGAGGAAGCCTGGTTGTATTTAAAGCAGAGAAGGCCAGTTCTTGAACCTAGATTGCAGAGAGGGCCCCTAAAGGGTTGGAGTATTATCCCAAGGCCTCCCAAGGATGCTGGTCAGCTTTCTACCATGCTGAAGAAAAACTTCAAATCTCTTAGAACGAGACCCTTAATATTTCCCCTTTGACACTGTCCTGGAGGACAAGGTCACTGGTTACTCCTGGCTTGGCCCTTAGGGTTTCCTTGGAGCTTAGATTGTGTCTGTTCCCAGTGTCTGCCACAGTGCTCAGCACGTAGTAGTCTGTGGATGAATATGAAATGCCTCCATCTTACCCTTCCCTCCTAGTTTGAGTCTCTGCTCTTTGCTTCTGTGGCTACAGTAGGAAAAGATCTCTGATCTTCTATGACTTTTTGCCCTTCCCACCCTGCCCTCTTGGAATAGGTCAGGTGAGCCTTCTGTGAAAGTTTCTACACCACGGGCCAGAGAGAGAGGTCTTGCTGTAGGGAGGCCCTCATTATTTTAGGGTTGGTGCCAAGGGTGAATGGGGGCTATAAAGATGAGCTTGGAGTTCAACCACAGTCTCCCCTGCCCCCCTCTTTTTCAGTGCCGATTATTGAATTTAGGGCCTGGTGCATGATAGGCAAGCCACTGAGCCACATCCCCACTTCTTGACTGTTCCTGGTCTGATCCCCCTGCCCAGCTGCCACATGCCCCCCCCACTCCCTCTTCACAGACTCTGCCTGTACCATGGGGCTGTATAGGAGGCTGAACCCTCACTTACCCTTTGGTGCCCGAGTATACCGTAGAGATGGTAGAGAAGCTTAGGTAGCCTTTGGCCTGCTTTGCTGCACCCTGGGAGGCTGACACGAGGAGCTCAAGAACAGAGGCGCTGACTCTTAGCCAGAGCTACCCACCAGGCCCTGCTGCAGCCTGAGGAGGGCCTTGGGATATGTATCTGGTGTCTTTCCTCATTTTCTCCCCAAACCCAGGCCTGGAATGAATACCCCTGTATTTAGCATCTTCCTAAAACATAGCTGGTGTGGAGCAGGCACCTCTAGTTCCCCACTGCTCAGCAGCCCTTGGCAGCTAGGTCCTGAGCTCCATGTGAGGTGAGAGCCTTTTCCCTGGGCCTCAGTTTCCCAGCCAGTGCTCATGGATTAATAATACATCATCGTTGGGGTGTGGAACCTGCTCCATAATTACTGTTTTCCCAGCTCTGGGAGTTACACAGATGAAAGAGCCCTGTGGAGGCCAGGCTGTTATTACGGTGAATTAGCATTGCTGTTATTACTGATTTCTAAAAACTCAGCTGCTGACAGGAACCCAGTCAGGCATGGCACCCTGAACTGTGTGCTAGTCCTTAAATTCTGGGGGTTCTCTAATACTCACTAAGCTTTAAGAAATAAGTAGAGGGCCAGTGAGATGGCTCAGCGGCATAAGCGCCTGCCTGGCAAGTGCGAGGTCCTGAGTTCAACTCCCGGTACCCACATACGAAAAAAGGGCCGGTGATATCGCTCAGCGGCACAGGCGCCTGCTGGCGTGCGAGGTCCTGAGTTCGACCCCCAGTACCCACAAAAAAAATAAAAATAAAAAAGAAATAAGTAGAAATAAATAAAAGTATAGCTATTTCAAAAGCAGAGAAGACCCCATTCTGCTGTCCCTGCTATTGACTGCGGGCTTGACTGGTAGGTGCTTCTGAGAGCCTGAATTTGTTTCTGCCCCTGACCTTCTGGGCAGGAGATTAATGATCTTTTTCCTAGACAGGGCGTGAGGGACCCTGGAACTCCTGGGGTCTGGCCCTGGGGTTCTCAGCAGCTGAGTTCCCAGGGGCCAATTCACCTCATTCCCAGCTAGCTTGATGTGGGGGCCATAACTGGTCCTTTTGTGCAGAGATCTGTTGAGATACTCCCAGAACCTGCCCGCAGCAGTCATTTACCCACCCTACCCCCAACTGCCCCACACTCTTCTCTTGCCCATCTTCCTACCTCTGCCTCCCCCCTGATTAGACTTTTTCCCCTTCCCAGGAGTCTAGAATGGACCCAGCTCTTCTGTAGGCAGAAGTAGCCCCGACTGACTTCTGAGTAATGGTGCTACTGTGCCCGCATCACAGTCTGGGGGTACAGGGCCTGTTTCCTAACCGTGAGTAAGAAAGAGGGTGCAGGGCCGGGGATATAGCTCAGCGGCATAAGCGCCTGCCTGGCAAGTGCAAGGTCCTGAGTTCGATTTCCAGTATCAAAAAAAAAAAGGGCGTGAAGGCAGTGGCATCCTTTGATGAGTCCCTGCATCCTTTGATGAATCCCTGCATTTATCTAGCCAGACCTCCTTACCTGCTCCCTTGTCCTGCAGCATGGTCACTACCTCCTCATACTGCAAGGCTGTGGATGTCCACAGCTGGGAGGAACTTTAGAAAGTGAAGGGGGTCTCCCTTGGGTTTTTAAAAATGTATTTATTCACTTGTTTTGTTTTTTGAGACAGGTCTGGCTATTTATTTCAGGCTAGCCTTGAGCTCACTATGTAGCCCAGGCTGGCCTCAAACTCATGCCCCTGCCTCAGCCTCCATGCCCAACTTTGGGCTTTTTTTTTTTAAAGGGCACTAATCTCATTCATGACAGCACCACCCCCATGATCTAATCACCTCTCAAAGACCCTGGCCTTCGAACTAAGTCACCTTGGGGGTTAAGATTTCAGTGTATGGGGAGGGGGGGTGAAAATTCAGATACTAGCACTCACCTCAGACTCCCCCATTTGACCCCAACTCAATGAGCGGAATTCATTCACCTTTGTATGCTTATTTTCACTCAGATGCCAGGATTTAGACCCAGCCAGCCTCTGAGGAATTTTCAAACTGTGGCCAGGCCATTCATTCAGCCAGCAGATGTTTTTAGAACTTATTGCATGTCAGGTACTGTGCTAGTCTCTGAGGATAGATGGTGATCAGGAAAGCCCAGATTTATCAAATAGTTATAGAATTATAGCTGTGATAAGCATTGCAAAGAAAAGACACATGCAATCCTGATTTGATCATTGTACACTGTGTACATGTATTGAAGTATAATACTATGCCACATCAGTCTGTACAAATATATGTCAACTAAAAAAAGAAAGGACACGTGCCAAAAGAGCAATAATTGGTGTGTTGGAGGGGACATGTCCCGAGGTACATGGATGGGCTACTGCAGGAGGCAGGAGCCAGGCCAGGACTGCCAGTGTGGTACCACGTGACTAGAGTGCTGGGTTTCTCTACTTAAGTGGCTTTTCTTCTCTTTACTCCCCCAGTCTGTGGGATGTACTGAGCCCCTTGAATCTTACGGTGTCTAAGACAGAGATCCTCTCTGCTGGATGGTGCTGATAATGCCTCCTCTCCACCCGACCATGTTGCCTTCTGTTTTCCCAACTCTGGGCCTGTGTTTCCTAAAGCTGAAGCTTGCTTTCCACTACAGGCTGAGAGGAAGTTGGGGGGTGTCTGCTTCTCATTTCCTCTGTAGACGGCACCTCACTTCCTGTCCCCCAGGCTAGAAGAAGGCTAAAGCTCTTGGCTTTGCTGTTCCTTCTTCTCTCCTCTCTCCTCCCCCACTGCTTTCCCAGGAAGCCTGCAGACCTTGGAAAAATGCAACATCAAAGCCCTGCAAAGCTCCTTACCCCCCACCCCCTTATCCTGCAAGAGGGGACCTGCCTTCTCAGCTGCAATCCTTTTCTAGACATATCATCCTTCTTTTATATGCCATGCTGGTAGAAGGGAGCAGAAAGGGCTGACCCCATTTTACAGATAGTAAAACTGAGGCCCAGAGGGTGTTCTAGACTTTTTTCGGCTTCACTTAGGGTCATGCTGCATCAGAACGAGAGCCCAGAAACCCTAACACCCATGTGTAGAAACAAATGAGAGCAAAGCCCAATGGGAGCTTGTGGGTAACAGAGCAAAGTTGGCAGTTTAGAAGGTGAGCTTTGGGCTCCAGCTGGATGGCACCAACTGGGTCAGCCCTGGAGCTGCCTAGGTGCCAGGTCTCACTATGTAGCCCAGGCTGGCCTCATCGTCCCAAGTGCTGGGATCACAGGCATGCACCACCACGCCCAGCTCTATATGTCTTTTTTTTTTTTTTTTTTTTGGTACCGGGAATTGAACTCAGGACCTTCTGCCACTGAGCTATATTCCCGGCCCTATATGTCTTTTTTAAATTGACAAATAAATATTGTGTACATTTATGGAATACAGTATACTGGGTGTTTTGTTTTTGTGGTACTAGGGATTGAACCCAGGGCCTTCACACAAAGCTGTACCCAGCCTCTTTTCAGTTTGTTTTTTATTTTGAGACAGGGTTTCACTAAGAGACTAAGTTGCCCAGGCTGGGTTTGAATTTGCACATGATGTTTTGATTTATGTATAAATTGTGGAATGGCTAAATAAAGGTAATTAACATGCATTACTGAATATTACTTTGTGGTGAAAACACTTAACATCTATTTTCTTAGCGATTGTTAAGTACTGTATATAGTATTTATAACTATGTCTACCATGATATGTAGTAGATCTCTTGAAGGACTGGGGATATAGCTCGGTGGGCGAGCACTTACTAGCTCGCATGAAGCTCTGGGCTCAATCCCCAGTACCACACACACACACAAAATAATAATACTAGATCTTTTGAACTTACTTCTGGTAACTGAAATTTTGTATCCTTTGACTAACATCTCCCCCACCTCCAAACCCTAGCCTCTGCTAACTCCCGTTTTACTGTCTGCTTCTATGAGTTCCACTTTTTCAGACTCCACATAAGTGAGATCACGCAGTGCGGTGGAGCCTTGCTTTACGACTTTGGGGGAGATGGCCGCAGTTATGTTTGTCACCCAATGTGGAGTTTGTGAATGGAAGTAAAATTTTGTTGACCGCTTTTGTTTGGGAACTGAATTGTTTGTGAACAAAAGCGTTCATGAACGGAGGTATTACTGTATTTTTGTCTTGGTGTACCTCACCTAGTTCATTAATGTCCTCCAGGTTCATCTGTGTGGTGGTAAATGATAGAATTTCCTTCATTTTAAAGGCTGCGTAGTATCCCACTATGTATATGTGCCATATTTTCTTTATGTATTCATTTATTAGACTGATTCCATATCTCAGCTCTTGTGAATAAAGCTATGGTTAATACAGGCTATCTCTCCAGCACACTGATTTCATTTCCTTTGTCTCTATATATACCCAGCAGTAGAATTGCTGGGTCATATGGTAAATGTATTTTTAATTTTTTTAGGACCTCCTATACTGTTTCCAGTAATGGTTGTACTAGTTTACATTCTCACCAACAGTGTACAAGAGTTCCCTTTTCTTCATATCCTGACCAACACTTGTTATCTTTTATCTTTTTTTGTGTGTGTGTGGGTACCGGGGGTCGACCTCAGGACCTAGCGCACCAGCAGGCACCCGTGCTGCTGAGCGTTATCACTGGCGCTTTTTTCATATGTGGGTTCTGGGAGTCGAACTCGGGCCCCCGCGCTTGCCAGGCAGGTGCTTACGCTGCTGAGCCATCTCACTGGCCCATCTTTTATCTTTTTAATGATAACCATTATAACAGGTAGAAGGTGATATTTTATTGCGTTTCGATTTGCATTTCCCTGGTGATTAGTAATGTTGAGCATTTTTTTATACCTTTTGGCCATTCATATGTCTTTTGAGAAATGTCTGTACATTTTTAAATGTACGTTTTTTAAATCAAGGGTTTTTTTTAATCCATTTTTAAAATCAGGTTGTTTTCTTGCCATTGAGTTTTTGAGTTTCTTATGTATTTCGACTATTAACCCCTTATCAAGTGTATGATTTAAAAGCATTTTCTCCCAATGCATAGGTAATATTTTCACTGCTGATTGTACTCTCTGCTATGCAGAAGCATTTTTAGCTAAATGTAATCCCATTTGTCTATTTTTGCTTTTGTTGCCCATGGTTTGGGGGGGTCATATCCAAAGAAATAATTGCTCAGACCAGTGTCCTGGAGCTTTTGCTCTGTATTTTGTTTTAGTAGTTTTATAGTTTCTAATCCCGTGTTTAAGTCTTTAATCTGGTTTGAGTGATTTTTTTATATATGGTGTGAGATTAGGATCTGATTTCATCGTTCTGCATGTGCCCATCCAGTTATCTTAACATTATTTATTGAAGAGATTGTCTTTTCTCCATTATATGTTTTTGACATCTTTGTCAAAGTCCAATTGTCCATAAGTGTGTATATTTATTTCTGGGCTCTCTATTCTGTTCCATTGGTTTAGTGTCTGTTTTTATGCCAATATCATGGTGTTATGATCACTATAGTTTTGGAATAGATTTTTCATATCAAGTTGTGTGATGCTTTCAGATTTTTTTTTTCTTTGCATCAAGATTGTTTTGTCTATTCAGAGTCTTCTATAGTGTCATACAAATTTAGGATTTTTTTTTTCTATTTCTTTAAAGAATGTCATTATTATTTTGATGGGGGTTGCTTTGAATCTGTAGATTGCTTTGGGTAGTGTGGACATTGCAGCAGTATTCAATCCGTGAACACAGCATATCTTTTTATTATTATTTATTTATTTATTCATGTTCTTTCATCAATGTTTTGTAGTTTTCAATGTAGAGATCTTTTATGTTATTGGTTAAATTTATTACTGAGTATTTTTACTATTTTGTAACTATTATAAATGGAATTCTTAACTTTTTTTCCGATAATTCATGATTATGCCGTAGAAATGCTACTGATTTTTGTACCTGCATGTTTTATATTCCCTGCTAGACTGAAAGCTCTAAAATTCTACAAGAACTGACCCATCTCTGAATTAATTGCCTCTCCCAATACCTTGTTTTGTGCCCCATACCCACTGATCAGTCCAGAAATGTCTGTTTCTACTGTAATAGGTTGGGGTGTGTGTGTGTGTGTGTGTGTGTGTGTGTGTGTGTGTGTGTGTGTGTGTTTCCTTTTGAGGTAGGGACTCACTAAGATTCCAGGCTGGCCTTGAACTTTATGTAACCCAGGCTGGCCTTGAACTCATGGTGATTCTCCTGCCTCAGCCTCCCAAATGCTGTATTACAGGCCTATGCCCTATGCCCAGCTTTAGATTAGTCCTATTTGCCAGAGGGAGTTACTGAGGCCTGGGGGTGGGTTGAGAGTTTTGAAAAGGTCATCTCAATATCAGGGACATATCTTAAAAATGTCCCTTTCTTACCCTCAATATGGTTTGTCATATGGGTCCTCACAGCCATTTGACTGGGGGATACGTGGAGGTCTTTAAAAGGAACCTGAGGGCCGGTGAGATGGCTCAGCGGCTTAAGCGCCTGCCTGGCAAGCGCGAGGGCCCGAGTTCGACTCCCGGAACCCACATACGAAAAAGGGGCCGGTGATATCGCTCAGCGGCACGGGTGCCTGCTGGCGCGCGAGGTCCTGAGGTCGACCCCCCGGTACCCACAAAAAAAAAAATAAAAAAATAAAAGGAACCTGATAAGTCCATTGTACATTTTTTGTTGTTGTTGTTGTTGTTTGGGTTTGTTTGTTTGGTTGGTTTTGTTTTGTTGGTGGTGGGTTTTTTTTGTTTGTTTTGTTGTTTTTTTTTTTTTTTTTTTTTTTTTTTGAGGCAGGGTCTTGCCGTGTAGTCCAGGTTGGCCTGGAACTTGCAACAATCCTCTTGCTTCACCTTCCTGAATGCTGAGATTACAGATGTGCACCACCATGCCTGGTCCATTGTGCATTCTTACTTGTTCTTTCTTTATGGTCTTTTTCTGCCTGGAATGAAAGGAGATCACCAATCCCTGCAGGTCAAGGGAAAGGATCTTCGGGGCCTCGGGGCCACAGAGGCGCGAGAGTACTGTATACTGGTAGAGGATTGGGGGGGGAGTCTGGGAGTACAGAAATGCCCTTCCTGCCCAGTGAGCTCCCCTTCTAGCAGAGCACAGGAATCCCACCCTCCTCACAATGTGCCCCAGAGCGCAGGGCACGTTACATTTTGAAATACGTGTCCTGCAGCAGTCACTTTAAGAAAAGAGCTCAAGCCCGACACAGTATCACACGCCCCTATACTCAGCTAATCAAGAGGCTGAGGAAGGAGAATTGCAAGTTCAAGGCCACCCTGGGCAACTTAGTGACCCCCTGTCTCAAAATTTAAAAATTTAAGGGGGAGAAAGAGAGATCAGTGCAGGCTGCACCCATCCAGGAAAGCATCTCAGAAGACTTGCTCTGGGGCAATTCATACTGAGGGCATAAATCTATCTCTAAAGCAGTAAGAAGTCATAAAAAGGTTTAAAGTGGGAAGGACATAGTCAGATTTAGTTTTAGAAGACTGTTCTGGTGAAGCTCCTTGAAAAAGTGGTTTTGTCAGCGAAAATACAATATATAAACCTGTGCCAGAGGGGGGATGGGCATTTAAAAAAAACACAGGAGCCAATCTGAAAGGTTTCTCCATGGCCAAAGCTAAGTGTGAACATTGATAATAATTAGGTTATCACCCAAAGAATAAAATAAATATGAGTGCATAGTAACAGAAGTTACAAATAAATAAATGGGGATGAAGGGGCAAATCTTTCTTGGAGAAAACTTTCAATTAATAAATGCAGAAGGGCCAGGCGTGGTGGCACATACCTGTAATCTCAGCACTCGGGAGGCTGAGGCAAGAGGATTGCCATGGGTTTGAGGCCAGCCTGGCCTACATAGTGAGTTTAAGGCCAGCCTGAACTACATAGTGAGACCATGTCTCAAAAAGCAAAAACAAGGGCCAGGGATACAGCTCAGTGGTAAAGTGCCTGCCTGGCAAGCGCGAGGTTGTGAGTTCGATTCCCGGTACCAAAACAAACAAACAAACAAGCAAAAAAGGTAGAAGGAACAAGGGAAATTGAAGACTATCATTGAAATGCGATAGTAATTGTGGCAAACAATATCTACTGAATCTTAAAATCAGTAGGTGAAAAAAATATCAGTAGGTGAAAACTTAAGGGGAAGCAGGACAGTTGCATAACCTCTAAAGTATTGCCTTCCAAAACATTTATTAACATCAACAGGAAAAATAGTAACTGCACAGTAGAGAAACTCACAAATAGATACCACCTAGCCAAGTAATCAAAGTTAAAACATGACCAGTAACAAGATATCTTGACATGTGTACCACTACATAGCGCACTGAGAAAGGCATAGCCTAGGGGTGTTCTTCCCCTAAACCATGACCTCAGTCTGATGAGCAAGAACATCAAACCCAGGCTGGAGGACATTTTCCAAAATGCTGACCAGTCCCTTCAAAAGTGCCCAAGTCACAGAAGAGGAAGGAAGATTCAGGGGACAGTCATGAATTGTAGAAGACTAAGGATACCTGGTAATAAGTACAACGCGGGATCCTGGATTGGAACTGAGAACAGAACATCATTGGGAAAACTGGTAAGATCTGAATAAATTCCATGGTTTTGTCTTCTAAATATGGGACCATGAGAACATGCTACTATGTCTGTTAAAGTATCTATATATAAAGTAATATGCACACAGAAGTAGAAGTGGAAGAGGGGTGAGGGGAGCCTAGGAAACCAGGAAAAAGCTGTCTAGGAGGAAATGATCACTCTCCAGGAAGTGAACCTACAACCCACAGAATAGAAATATTTGCAAATTGCGCACACACACACACACACATATATGTGTGTATATGTGTGTGTGTGTGTATCCAGAATATGTAAAGAATTCTTATAACTAGGTAATAAAAAGACAGCCCAAGTTAAAAATGGCAAAGAACTCAAATAGACATTTCTCCAAGGGAGATAGACAAATAGCCAATAAGCACATGAAGGGCATCGAGCATCATAAGTCATCAGGGAAATACAAATTAAAACCACAGTGAAATAACACATTACACTTAGAAGGTACCTAGAATCAGAAAACCGGATAACAAGTGGCAAGGGTGTAAAGTTGGAAACCTTGTCCGCTGCTAGTAAGATTGCAAGGCTGTGCACTGCTTTGGAAAACAGCCTGGCAGTTCCTCAGACTGTCAAACCTGGAGTTATGTGACCCAGCAGCTCACCTCAGTATATACTCAAGTGCTTACAGCACTGTCATTCATCATAGCAAAAAGTGGAAACAGCGCCGGTGTTCATCAACAAATGAATGCAGTATGTCCATATATATTCAGCCATAAAAAGAAATGAAGTACTGACCCATGCGGCAACATGGATGAACCTTGAAAACATTAGACACAAAGTGAAAGTCAAGTACAGAAGACTACCTATGGTGAGCTCAGTGATGGGTGCCTTAATCACTACTCTGGAGGCTGAGGCAGGAGGATCTCAAGTTCAAGGGTAGCCTAGGCAGGACCTTGTCTCAGAAAAATAACAAAACAAACAAAAAACTAGAGATGTAGCTCAGCAGTAGAACACTCCTGGTTCAATCCCCAGTAACTTCTGCCCCCCCAAAAGAGACCACCTGTTATGTAATTCCACTTATATAAAATATGAAATAGAGAAAGATAAATTTATAGAGACAGAAAATCACTATTTTCTGCCTGCCTAGGGTTAGGCAGAAAGAGTATTGCTAAGGAGAGAGGCAATAAAGGTAAATAAAAATGTTCTAAAATTGACTGGTAAAAAAATAAAAATAAAAATAAATAAAAATAAAATTGACGTGATGATTGCACATATCTCTGAATATACTAAAAATGACTAAACTGGACACTTTAACTAGATGAATTGTATGGCATGTGGACTGTATTTCAAAGCTTGAAAAAAGTGCAGGGAAAGTGATTATCAGAGGCACTTACACATGGGAAGGCAGTGAAGACTGAAAAATACTGTTTGGATTTAGTGTTGTGGTGGTTACTGCTAAGTGGGACAGGGGTGATGAAGGAATGAGAAGACAGCATTTTTTTTTTCTTTCTTTCTGAGAAGTTTGGCTTTGAAGGGCAGTATCTGGAAAAATGTCAAGAGATTATTTTGTTTGTCCATTTGTTTTTTGAGTCAGGGTCTTGCTGTGTAGTCCAGGCTAGCCTTGAACTCACTGCAATCCTCCTGCCTCATCCTCCCAAGTGCTGGGATTACAGGTGTGCACCATCACACCTGGCAAGATTTGTTTGTTTGTTTGTTTAATGTGGGTACCAGGAGTTGACCTCAGGACCTCGCGCTTGCCAGCAAGCGCTTGTGCCACTGAGCGATATCACTGGCCCCTTTTCTTCCTTTATGTGGGTACCGGGAGTCGAACTCAGGACCTCGCACTTGCCAGGCAGGTGCTTATGCCTCTGAGCTATCTCATCGGCCCCTAGAAGATTGTTTTTTAAAATGAAAGATGCCTGAGAAGTTCTAAAGATGAATGGGAGGGCTCAAGTTCTAGCCCAGTGGTAAAGCACATGCTACTCAGGAGGCTGAGGCAAAAGGATGGCAAGTTTGAGGCCAGTCTGGGCAACTTCATGAGACTTCCTCTCACAGAGTAGAAGGGGCTGGGGAGAAGCTCAGTGTGAGAGAGCTTGCTCACATGTGCTAGGCCCCGGCTCAGTTGCCAGCAGTGGAGGGGCTGGAATGGGACAGGTCCCTTGAAAAGGTGGATAGCTAAGACAAAAATGGGGACCGTGTAGGGCAGGAGAGACTGACCTTGGCTGGGGAGAGGCAACGGAGGAAGTGAGGAGGTTGGGAGGATTCTGAGGGGGCCGGGAAGTGGTGGCGGGAGATTTGAGGGGCTTTTCCTTCCGTTGGCTTTAACCTTCTGGGAAGACAGGTGGGTGGTAACACAGTAGGGCAGAAGTTGAAGAAGAGCAGAGAGGGAACAATCATTGCTGGGAATGAGAGCAACCCCAGCAGTGAGCCTCAGCAGACGGATGCAGCGGGGCTGATGATGTGGCAGACCCGGCTTTCCTTTGGTTGGTGTGGAGAGAGTGGGCAATAGTGTAAGCATAAGCCTGGGGATATCAGCCAGCATTAGGTCCTGTCCCTTCCCACTCCCGTTCCCTGTGGAAAAGAGCATTGACCTAGAATGCTGCAGTCAGGGGATCCCACCCAGTGTAGTGGCCGCTAGCTACACGTGGCCATCTAAAATTACATGTACAGTTCAGTTCTTGGGTTGGACTAGCCACATTTCAAGTACACAGTAGCCTTGTAGGGCTAGTAGCTGGTGCAGTGGACAGCACAGGCAGAGCCTTCTCATCACAGCCAGTTCTGTGGATGGCACTGTTCTAGAAAGGTGATGCTCAAACTCTTTGATCTAAGGACCCCTCTATATTCAAAAATTAAGACCCTGAAGAGCTTCTGTTTACGTTATGTGTGTTTGTTGTAGGGGTACTAAGGACTGAACCCAGGGCCTCATGCATGCTAGGCAAGCACTCTATTGCTGAGCTATATCCCCAACCTTTTCTGTTTTTGAGACACACTCTCCTTGAGTTGCCCATACTGGCCTCAAACTTGCAATCTTCCTGCCTCAGTCTCCTGAGCAGCTGGAATTACAGTCACGTGACACCATACCTGGCTATCAGTGTTCTACCTATTTATGTTTACTGTAGTATAAATTAGAACTGAGAAGTTTAAGTGTTTATTTTGTTCATTTTGAAAAACAATAATGAACCCATTACATGTTAACTTATTTTATGAAAAATAATTATGTATTTTCCAAGACAAGAAGGGCACTGTTCTTTTTTTTTTTTTTTTTTTTTTTTGTGGGTACCGGGGGGTCGACCTCAGGACCTCGCGCGCCCGCAGGCGCCCGTGCCGCTGAGTGATATCACCGGCCCCTTTTTCGTATGTGGGATCCGGGAGTCGAACTCGGGCCCTCGCGCTTGCCAGGCAGGCGCTTATGCCACTGAGCCATCTCACCGGCCCGGGCACTGTTCTTTTGAGACAAGGTCTCACCGTGTAATCCAGGCTGATCTTGAACTCACCTTGTAGCCCAGGCTGGTCTCGAACTCATGGTGATCCTCCTGCCTCAGTCTCTCAAGTGCTGGTATTACAGGCGTGTGCTCCACCGTGTCTGGCACTGTTCCTCACTTCTGTAAATGTCTGGTGTCTGACTTAGTAGAAGGCAGCGGGGTTCTCGTATTTGCTTCTTATGTAGTCTGTTGTGATTTCACACAACATAGTCTCATATGCTCATGAGAGAATGAGAATAATAAAGGCAGACAATGTTTTGACCTTTTTGACTCCTCAGAGTCACTCTTTAAGAACCACTGTTCTAGAACAATCTCTACTTGCTGCAAAGCACTTGTCCCAGAGAGACTGTGAGTGATTTGCCTGAAGTCACACAGCAAGTAAGTGCACTGCAGCATTAGGCCACACTCTAAGCCGGGACTGTGCCTTCTGGTTGAGGCTTTTCCCATTCCCTTGGCTGGGCTAGGATGGGCTGGCCTTTTGGGAGTGGGGCCCAGGCTGCTTGGCTACAGAGCCCCTGGTGTGTGGTCCTATAAATAAACCCATTGTGTCTGAGCCCCTGCGCTACTCGCGTCACCCCCCCACCAGCAGCTGCTATTTTTGTTGTTGGTTGTGCTGTAGACAGGGAAGAGGAGGCCTGGAGGGAGCCGAGTGGGGAATGTTGAAATCTGGAAGCCTTTGGGCTGATACCATGACTGCCCTTCCTCCTGCCCTGCCTGGAAAGGCAGGACCCGATTCTGCTGCAGTTTGTTCGGAAGCCCCCAGCCCATGATACTGAGGTTCTGGGAGTACCTGTGAAGAGGCTGTTGGAAGGGACACTGGCTCCTTCTCCAAGGACAGGTGCCTCAGGATGGCTGTTAGTCTTGGGTACCATTTGTCAGAAGGAGGGAAGGAAGTTCTTGTGTACCCCCTTTCCCTGTGTGGGGAGGAGACCAGTTGGAATTCTTAGGGCTGAAAGATGCTTTGCCCTAGGGATTAAGTGATGGATCTCAGGCCAGGAATACCCTGGGAGCCAGGCCTCGGTCCTTATATTGCTCCCCTCAGTGCATGGCAGCTCAGAGCTATCTTGGCTGGGAAGGGCGTTCTCTGTGGACGAGAGGTTGCTGTTTACAAGTGGACTCTTGGGTGTGATGGGCTGGGACTGATGAAAGGGATTCCAGAAAACAGCTGGGAGGAGAAAGGAGGGGACAAGTCGATGTTACCAGTGACTGTTACTCAAGTTAGCTTCCCCATCCCTGCCTTTTGCAGCTGCCCATCCCTCCCTCTGGCCCCGGCTTCTCTCCCTGGAGGACTGTGGAGGGGACAGCTGGGGAGTGAGGGGCTCCTCGGACCAGAATGCCTTGGCTGAGGGCCAGGGCACTGGGGCTGGAGCCCAGGCCTGTTGCCACCTCTGTGGCTGCTGCTCCCAGGCTGGACTCTTGAGTTCAGGGAGGGCTTTGCCTGTGCCCTGGCTAGAGAAGGGTGGCAACTGCAGGCTCTGTCCTTTTTTAAAGGCCAGAATGGCCAGATCTCTTCTGAGGCCTTTGAAGTCACTGTCCCTTCCTGGCTTTAAAGGGGGATGCAGGGCTGGGGCTGTAGCTCAGTGGCAAATCCCCAGTACTCCGAAAAGGAGGGCAAGGAATGAACCAGGGCCCTATGGGACGGACTAAGCCAGAGATAGCAGTCGCCCAGATCCATGTGACAACATCCCCGAAGACTCCTGAACAGCAGTTTTCCTTTCCCTATCCCTAGCTGCCCAAAAATTGCCCCCAGTCCCTCTAAAGAGAGCAGCCAGAGAGCACTGTCTTCCTCCCTTCCCTTCTCCCTCTCCCCTCAGCACTGAAGTCACCTCCCTCTGAATCAGGCCTTCGTGTAGGGAGGGACCTCCCACTGGCAGTTCTGGCAGGGGGGCGGGGGGAAAGCTCCCTTCAAGTTTGAGTAACCGACCCCTGCAGCCTGGACCGCGTCACGTGTTCCAGACCTACCATCCTGGATGCACTGTGGGACTGTGCAGAGCAGTGTTTCAAACCAGGGCCATCCCGAGAGACTCAGGCCTGGGTTTCCCCAGACTCCAAGCGGGCCTGAGCACAGAGCTGTGAGTACCAAGTTGTGGATCCTGGGGGGGTGTTGTTT
Organism: Erethizon dorsatum; assembly: GCA_028451465.1. Classification (NCBI taxonomy): domain Eukaryota; kingdom Metazoa; phylum Chordata; class Mammalia; order Rodentia; family Erethizontidae; genus Erethizon; species Erethizon dorsatum. Next base: position 52,504,394 of record CM051834.1, read on the forward strand.
GTCCCCTGGGGGACACTGACATGGAAGCCACAGGGAAATTGACTTAGGCTGGTCCTCTCCCCCAAGATATAGGAAAAAAAAAAAAAAAAACAGATTTCAAAGAGCCAAGTTCAAGGTCAGTCTGGTTAGGAGCTGGAGGCTGTAGTGTCTCTGCACCCTGGTGTTCCCTAGAAGATAAACACATAAGAAGTGTCTCTGAGAAATTTTCTTTCCTCCTTCCTTCTTTCCTTCCTTCCTTCCTTCCCTTCTTTCTCTCTTTTTGTCTCTCTTTCTTGGAGTCTGTAAGTTGCCCTGGCTGGCTACAAACTCATCATCCTCCTGCCTCAGCCTCCCCCTTAGCTGGGATTACAGGTTTATGCCACTGTGCCCCACTTTTAGAAATCTGACATTCAGCCTCTGAATCCCACTCCTAGATATGTGCTCCTCCCACCACCAGCTTTGAATTTGAGTCTCTCATGGTGACTCCTCACAGGTCTAGGCTGCAGCTCCTGCCCTCTGCTTGTGGCAGCCCCACAGAAATGGAGAAGGCCCTCGTCCTGAGTTGGCCCAGAGTATGGCGAAGAGGCAGAAAAGGTTCTCCCACAGGAGGCTGAGTCATAGCCTTCCTTCATTCAGCATTTCCGGAGCTTCTACCCAGGCTCCAGCTGCGGCTGACAGAGATTATCGTTAACTCAGGAGGGTCTCCCACGAGTCACAGTAGGACTTGGCCGTCCTGCTGTGGGGGTCTGGAGGGCGGAGTGGTTGGCTTGTGGTGTGAGCTGGGTCTCCGAACTTAGTACACAAAACACAACATGCACACATAGGAAGTCCACAGCCAGTCCTCACAATATGGCCTCACTCCTGACCTGGATTTCTTTTTTTTTTTTTTTTTTTTTTTTTTTTTTTTTTTTAAGCGCTTATCTATTTTATTGTTTTAGAGAAGATACTCTATCTACTAAACCATTTTCATCCTTTGTTTTCATTTTGTCTTTGTATGAAGAACACAAAACCCTAGCTCTAGCTTTATCCTCTCTGGACCCTGACACTACCCTGTTTATCCTGCTCCCTTCCTTAACCTTCCGGGCACACATGCACACACACGTGCCACCCTGGAGAAATGAAAGATTCAGGGTTGAGGGAAAAGCTGGTGATTACCGGGGCCAGTCTCTTCTAGCTCAGGGGGAGTAGGAGGGAGATGTCTAGGGACCAGAGTTGAGGCATTGGGGTGAAACTAGTCAAATGGTGGAGGTACTCACCTGAAGCCTTTTTTGGATTTAACTCTTCTTTGTGTCTGGAAAGAATATTTCTTGAATTTCTTTTCCTTTTATTCCAGGCCTATTCGTTTCTGAATATATCAATACATTCTTTTTTTTGGGGGGGGGTACCAGGAATCAAACTCACGACCTCGCGCTTGCCAGGCAGGTGCTGTGCTGCTGAGCTATCTCCCCAGCCCCCCAGTACATTCTTAACACTGTTAAAATAACGAAGGCTAGCCAGGTGTGGTGGCACGCGGGTGTGGTGGACACATGCCTATAATCCCAGCACTCAGGAGGCTGAGGCAGGAAGATTGCCAGGAGTTTGAGGCCAGCCTGGGCTATGTAGTCAGTTCAAGGCCAGCCTGAATTACATAGCAAGACCTATCACCAAAAAGAAAAAAAAAAAAAGAAAATAGGGCCGCCCATTCAGGACCCCTCCTGTCTCTCAGGATCTATTCCTATTCCCCATTATTTCTTTTTCCCAATAAATCTTCCTACTCTCAAAAAAAAAAAAAAAAAAAAAGGAAGGAAGAAAAGAAAAAAGGACTTTAGATTGTTGTGGAGTATTAAAATATGTATTACACAGTTTTTCCTTTTCTCTGTTTTCAGAACCCCCTTTCCCACTGTGGTACACATGCACACACAGTCAGAAGAAATAATTTTCTCCCCTTTGTGACCCTGATCTCAAAGCCTCCAGCCAATTCCTTTCTAGGGTAAAGATGGTGCAGGCACTGGGGGAGGTACGGGGAGGAGACCTCTGGGAGCAAGGCAGACAGGCAGCACCTGAGACCCCAGGGTGAGCAGCTGGGGACGCAGCCCTGTGTGTGAGCCGAGCACACTCCCCAGGCTTCGCGCTGCCTGTGTCAGCACGCAGTAATGTGAAAAGCATCCAGTTACGGAGTTCAGGACAGACACTGCATCTTCTCTCTCATTTCACCCTCCACCCGCCCTTTGGACTGAGTATTCTTACCCCTATTTTACAAGCGGAACAAAGAGATTCTCTAGAGTCAGGATTTTAAGTCAGATTTGTTGACTGCAGAGCTCTAGGAATCTGTACACCGGGCTCTGCCTGCAGAGGGCCCTAGGACTGTGTGGCACTTACATGTTAGTTGTTCTGTGGAGCTGACAGTATAGCTGTCAGATTATTGATTATTTATTAGTTACTGCTATTAATTACTTATTAATTAACTTATTAATTACTGTTGATTATTTTGGGGCATTTTCATTGTTGTTGTTATTTTGCTTATTGTTTGGCTTCACGTTGTTTTGTTATGTTGCAGCACTAGAGATCAAACCCAGGCCTTTGCACATGCTGGCAAGCACTCTAGCACTGAGCTGCACCCCAGTACAACTAGCATGTCTGTCCGGTGTAAAGTGTGCACTAGCTGTATGATCTGGGCAACAGCCTTTGCCTCCAGAGTCTGCTTGCTCTCCAGGCCATTGCCCCCTCCCAAGGTCCTTAGGAGAATGAGATCCAGTGGTGCAGAGGAAAGTTCCAGCTCCACGCAGCACTCAGGATACACTCAGTGCATGCTAGCATGACTTCCTGCTGCTCAGTTTCCTCATCTGAAATGTAGAGGGCTGGAGGAGGCAGCGTGTGTTCGGAAGGGTGGTGAAGCACCCTGTGTCCTGTGTGACTGGTAGTCTCACCTATACACTGGCTCTTAAAGGCAGGGCTTTCAAGCTTATTCTTCCCCCTGTCCTGGCACCTGGCACCCACCAGAAGCCCAATAAATGCTTGTGGGGTGTGTGGCTGACATCTTCTCCCTCTTTCTCCACAGGCAAGGTGACTGTTCTGGCTGCTAGAGTGAGCTGAGCATCCCAGCCTGGGTAGGGGACAGAGACAGGTGAGGGGCTTTAGGGGCTGTGCATGCTGGTGATGCGGGGTGGGGGAGGCATCCTTGTGACCCACTGTGGAGGACAGGAGCAAGGTTCAGGTACCAGTGATGAGCTGCCAAGGGCCCCTTCCTCTGTGGTCCAAAAGGACCACAGAATGGACCACAGGACGCAGAGAATCAGTCAGGTGAACAAGCTAAGCAGTCGCTCTAAGACGCTTTTGTTGGGGCTTCAGAGGGGGAGGAAGAGGCAGTGGAGTACTCTGGGTGGGTGAGTTGTCCAGCCTTTCACAGTAAGGGTTTCTCATGTGCTGGATACCTCCACCATATTTGTGCAGAACAAGGAAGTGAGCACTTCGCTCTAGCGAAGAAGTGGGAACTCAAATAGAAGATAAAGACTTAGCAGTTGCTGAAAGTAAGGATGGCAAGCTCAGTGCTATGAGGACCCCACTGTGTCTGTGTGGTCAGTGACAGACTAGTTGCTTCTTTCATCAGTCTGTCTCCTAAATGCCAAGGACACACCAGGAGTGTGGGTTTGCACGGGGAAGTCAGCGCGATGTCCCTGTCCTCAGGAATGGACAGCCTGGTGGGGAGACCGTTACAGAACTGCACGGAAGCTGGAGTGTGTGCCCTGAGGAGTGAACAGGAAGGGAGGGAGGGTGGTGCCCGGAGTCCCCAGCAGAGAGGCCAGCGTGCATAAGAAGGCTGGCACGCAGGGACCTCAGAGGTGGTTCCCCTCGCCCCCCACCAGTCTGGTGTCTAGGACAGCTGAAGCTAGAAGAGGGGAGTGTCGGAGGCACGCAGCATGTGGCCCACTGTCCAGTGTGTCCAGGAGACGATGAGAGCCAGGGAGGGCAGGTGAGATGAGAGCCAGCAGTGGGACTGGGCACTGAGCCCCGCAGCGTCACAGTGACTCTACAGCCTGCTTTTCGGGGCATTTCCCACAGGTGTCCACATGTGACCCTCACAGTGACCCTGTCAGGAAGAACCCTTCTGCCCATTTTCAGAACAGGGCGCAGAGAATCAGTCAGGTGAATAAGCTAAGCAAACTTTCATGTGTTTGCCCCACTCATGCTGACAGAGCCAGCAAGAGCCTTTTGGCTGTGAAACTAGGATCTGTCCCGCCCTGGGTGAGGCCCACTGAACCTCAGGACAAAATCCTACTTGTCTTGTTGCCTTATTGTTACCATTAGGAATCATGGCCATGTGTTTTAATAGGGTTTGTCGTTTTGGGTTTTTACAGTGCTGGGGATTGAACCCAGGGCCTTTGTGCTGAGCTACATCTCCAAACACTTTTTTTTAGAGTCAGGGTGTCACTAAGTTACCAAAATGCTGAGGCTGGTCTTCCTTCCACAGCCTCCCAGAGTGCTGGGATTACAGGCAGATTTGGTTTTTTGTGTGTTTTGTTTTGTTTTCAAATCACTTTTACGGATTTATATTTTGTTGCCTACACTAAGCGAGACAAGGTGATACTGATGTTACTTCATAAATGGGGTCACTGCAGTGCGGGGAGGCTGATTCGCTGGCCAATTTGAGGCTGATCCCAGCAGAAAGTTCAGGGTCTGTCTGACCTGTGACAGGCCATGTGCAAATGTGGGAGGTTATAAACTAACAGTCTCTGTTCCCAAGATGGAAAGAGTGAGCAGGAGACTGAGGCCAACACTGAGTGGTTACAATGTCCATGGCACATAGATCACACCAGTCTAAACGCGGAGAATGCTGAGGAGCCTCATCTTGGTCCTCACTCCTGCTCGTGTCCTGGAGTAACCTGCTGATGCTTCTCGCTGTTGTTCCCAGGACCTGATGTCAGAGGCCACGGACCAGACGGCCGGGGTCTTGGATCCTGGATACCCAGCGCCAGGAGAAGGTGCTGATGGCAGCATGGAGCCCAGCAGCTGCCAGGAGCTTCTGCACCGACTGCGGGAGCTGGAGGTGTGTGTGGCAGGGATCAGGGTGGGGCAGAAGTGACGCCTCTCACTCTGAGCTCAGGGTGGGCTTTGGGTGGGTTGGGCCATCCTCCAGTCCCTTGGCCAGGCTGGAGGAGACTGAACATTTCTTTAGAAAAGCTCCTCCAAGAAGCCCTTTCCTTGCTGTTAGCTCTGCAGCCTGAGGACAAGAAGCATGCACAGGATATGCTGTCCTAACCTCAAATATCTCTCTTCTCCCTGTTCATGCTCCTGCTGACTCTAGGGAAAGGGGTAGTGACAGAGACCAGAGGAGGAATGGGTTAGATGACATGGGGCCCAGGATTTGAAGGACAAGGCAGGGATCCTCAAACAGAGTGCTTTGCCACATTCATAAGACTGCGTCCTCAGCCGGGTGTGGTGGCACACACCTGTAATCCCAGCACTTGGAGGCTGAGGCAGGAGGATTGCTATGAGTTCGAGGCTCCATAGTGAGTTCACGACCAGCCTGGACTACATAGTGAGACCCTATCTCAAAAAAACTAAAAAAACAAACAAAAAAAAAAACACAGATCCTGTCCTCTCTCCAGCCTCCTGTGTGTTTTCCGGGCCACTGTGTCTCCAACCCCCCAGCCTCACTGACTGAGGTTAGGGTTTACAGAGAACCTGTCCATCTCAGTTCTGTACTCTGGCTGTCCTTGGTCTCTCTACAGATGGCCTCATACAGGCTATAGCTAGTAGACCCCTTCCCACCTCTTCCCCAAAAGGAATTTGCCCTGGAGGAAGAATGATCCCAAAGCCTTCCTCTTAACCTCATCTTCCTCCACTCCTGCAGGCAGAGAACTCTGCACTTGCCCAGGCCAACGAGAACCAGCGGGAGACTTACGAGCGCTGTCTGGATGAGGTCTGTGGGGTCAGCAGTGGGACTGCACCAGGGAGAGGGGTGGGACATGGCTTGTCAGCTTAGCCTCGGACTTTTTGTCCCCAGGTTGCCAACCACGTGGTGCAGGCACTGCTGAACCAGAAGGTGAGTGGCCACAGGAGACATTGTCACCCTTAATCCAGCCACCCTGGGGAGAGGTCCTAAGAATAGTTGGGGAGGCCCTGCCCGAGGATCCACCAGGGAGGTAAACATTAGTGTGATAAACTTAGAAAGCTTGCCAGCCCTGTGCTCATTTCCCTCTCCCTCTCCCTGCCATCCTCCACTTCCTGGCACAGGACCTGCGGGAAGAGTGCATCAAGCTGAAAAAGAGAGTGTTTGACCTGGAACGGCAGAACCAGATGCTGAGTGCCCTGTTTCAGCAGAAACTGCAGCTCACAACGGGCTCCCTCCCCCAGGTAGGTGCACACATTTCTTCCCTCCCTTGGTCTGCTTCCTCCCCCCAAGGTAATCAGCACTGTCCTCACCTGCAAAAGGAGGCCATTGGCACACCCCCTCCATGCCAGGGGCTGTGGCCATCCGGGGAAGGCCTGCCCAGCCTCATAGATTTGCATCTTACATGGGGTGAAAAAGACCCAAGACCTCACAAGTGTGGCTGTGTCCCCACCTCCCAGGTGGCCACTCAGCTGGATAGCCTCTCTTGTTGACAGAGAGGGTTCCTTGCTGACAGAGAGGGTTCGAGAATGCTCCTGCCATATGTGAGGAGATGGGTGGAGGCTGCAAATGCAATTATTTCAAGCTCCCAAGAGGCCCCTTTGGCCATTGACATGGCCTCTTCCTGGCCAGGGCCAGGGGTGGGGCCTTGCATAGGGCAGCCTGGGGCTTGGTGTCACAGAAAGGTCAGGAAAGGCGCTTTCCCCCATAACTCTGTGGGCACAGATTGCTGCATACACCCACTGTGGGCACACACATGTGTTCACAGACACTTGTCTCTGCTGCTAGCCCTGCCACCTACTTTCCCCAGCAGCAGCAGGAGGCTTCTGAGACTGAGTTAAGATGTCACTTGAGGATACTCTGTCAGGAACTCCCAAAGATGGGGTGAGGCACAGGGCTGGGAGAATCAGGAGCAGCTCCAGGTGGTCAAAGGGAGCAGCAAGTTGGGGTCAGCCAGCCCCTCCTCCCCTTTTGACAAGAAGAAAAGTTTTTTCTGTGGGAGGAGGCGCCTTGGCTATCTGTCTGAATTTGTGTCTGTTGGATGCGAACCAGGCAGCTCTTGGCCCACAGGTCCTGAGCAGGGAATCCCTCTGCTCACGGGGAAGCGTGACCCCTACAGAGGAAGTCCCATCACCGTGGCCTTTCTGGAGCCGCTCTTACCCAGATAGCGCAGAAGTGGGGCCCAGTCAGCTGTGGACACCGCAGACACCTCTCTTCATGCTCCAGGGTCACTGGGGATCCCCTGAGGACTAGGCACACCGGTCCACTCACCACTTCTCAGTGACTACTAGTGACAGAGGGGAGAGCAGCCTTAAGTCTTTTTTTTTTTTTTTTTTTTTTTTTTTTTACCTAAATGAATTTTTGGATGCCTTGGTATTTGGGACAACAGATTTACCTTCCCCAGGCGTAAGGTGGCATGGGAAGAGCGTGAGTCTTGGCCTCAGGTGAACTGCAGTGAGAGTGCTGGCTGAACTACTTCTTAGCTAAATGCAACCTTGGGCAAATTACCTAACTTTACAAACTGTAGGGCTTTGAGGTGTTTTGTTTTGTTATAAATGGAGACAAAAATACCTATATTGCAGATTGTTGTAAGGATTAAATCAGATAATATATAGTTTTAGCCCATCATAGCCAATAAATGGCAATAAATGGCAGCTGTTTATCATTATTAATGTGATTCCCAATTTGTGCTTTGCTAGGATGAAAGCTCCTTTGAGCAAATGCTAATTAAGCTCTTGTGAGCAGTGCCTTTGCCAACGTGTGTGGAATTGGGCTGATTGCAGGGCTCTCAGGGCTGTGGCTTGTGCGGGGTGACGTAATGCTGGAAGGCTGGGACTACTGAGAGGCAGGTCTACAGACAGCCATGCCATAGAGCCATGTGTGACAGTGCTGTCTGTCCAGGGGCTTGGGAAACAAGCCCTCAGGGAACTGGGGACAGTTCCTGTGAGGAGATGACGTTGGACCTGGGCTTGGAGGGCTGGGAGATTCACGGAGAGTGCCGTAGGCAATGAGAAGAGATTCCCTTTGAAAACAACTGCATTCACAAGGTTCCACGGGCAGGGAGTCCTAGGGAGCACCAAGCTGTTCCACTTGGCTTGGCTGGATCAAGAGATCCATGAGAGGACAGTGAATGACACAAGCTGGAGATGGCACCAGGAGGAAGAACTGGTATTGGTGAGAGAGAACCCAAAGGCCAGGCTTCGTTTCACAGAGAAGTTCGGAGTGGTTTACATGGGCAGTGGCAGGGTTCAAGGCTTTTGAGCACAAAGGTGCTTTAGAAAAGAAAGGCGGCTGGGGTTGTAAGTCAGTGGTAGAGTGCTTGCATACCGTGTGTGAGGCCCTGGGTTCAATCCCCAGAACCGCAGAAAGAAAAAGAAGATGCTTTAGGCCACCATGTGCATGGAAGGTGGAAAGGCCACCAAAGCAGGTCAGGGAGACTGACTGAAATGCCAAGCAGCATCTGAACCAGAAGCAGGAAGACTCAGGTTGCAGGAGCTCGCTGCAGAGACAGGTTCATAGTTGTGATGAGTGAGGGCAAGAGAAGGGGTAAAGCTGCCCCAGTCAAGATGCCTGGGAGAAGGAAATCACATTCCCAAGAACCAGAAGTGGCCCCTGATTAAATCCTACTTTTGCAGTCCTCAGAGTAGATGCTTCACATGAGACCGGTTTGGGGAGGCCGAAATGATGGCCATATCTTTTCTAAGGCCATCTAGACATCAGTCTCAGGATTTCGTGGATTACAGGTGGTCAGAACAGAAAGGGACCATCACGATGGCCCCTTGGCCCCTTTTGTAGTAGGGAAGGAAGCCCTCCAGAAAAGCAAAGTGGTGCTGGAGCCAAGGTGGGTCCCAGGCTATAGTGGCACTGCCCACTGGCCCCAGGGTACTCCTCTTTCTCCAGAGCCCTCTGTTCGGGCCTCCTCCCCACCGCCTGGGCTTGCACTGTCTTCAGAAGAACTTGTGACATGGTCTCCCAGGGCTCTTCGTTCTCACCAGCATGTGGGAGTAGTCACAAGAGCCACACCAGAAGACATCCCTGGAGGGCACACACCTGGGTGGGATGCCTGGCTTTATGAGGGGCCAGACAGCAACCGTGCTAAGTCTTCTTTTCCTCTGCAGATCCCACTCACCCCACTCCAGCCACCCTCAGAGCCACCAGCCTCCCCCTCCCTGGGTACCGCTGAGGGACCGGCCACCTCGCTGCCTCTGGGGCACTGTGCTGCACAGAGAGAGGTAGGAGGACAGGCACAGTGTGGTCTGTGGCCTTGCTGGCCAGAGGCCAGTCAGTTGGTGCCCCAATGCTGGTTCCTGATGAGCCCCAGGGCAACAGCTGCTTCCCATGTACAGACTCCTGTCCAGCTGGAAGTGTGAGCCCTCAGCTGTCCACCTCATACCAGGAAAAACAGATCCCCACCCCCAGCCGCTGGCCTCTGAGCAAATGCATTAGTAATGCGGTGAGAGTCATAGTTAACACTTGCCAAACTCTTATTTCATGCCAGGCATTGCTCGGGGCACCCTGGGGCTCTTTTATCTTATTTTATGAGGTTCAATTTAATTACCATCTCATTTTACAGATGACATCATGAAGCTTAGAGGTCAAATAACTTACCAAAGGTCAGAGAGCTTGGTGTACCTGGCACTTGAACATACACAGTCTGACCCGGAGTGGATGTAGTTAACCACTGTCCCAGACCCAAGAAGGGGCTGAGTAGCAACAGGGAAGGGTTTGCATGGAGTCATCTCCAGCCCCTCCTCCCACTGGGGATCGGGTCAGCAGGGAAGGCCTGGGCTTGTCTTCTGTGCCTGACTTAGGTCTTGGCCACATCACATACCTTCTTGACACTCTGTTCTTTCCAGAGCCTGAAAAATGAACAGGCCTCCCTCTCTGGGACAAGCATAGAGGTCAGAGTTGTAGCTGGTCAGCTGTGCCAATCTAAATGGCAGTGGGTATAACCAAGAAGGGGACATGGGATGCCCACCCTGTCCCAAGTGTGCCAGGTACAAGAGTTGGGGTACCTAGGGCTCAGTAACCCTTGAGGAAGCTGAGCCATCATATCCTAAAAGCTGTGAATTCCTTTTGGAGACACAGATGCACACAACAGGTCAGCCCTGATCCTGGCGTAGTCAGTTATGCCCAGCTCAGGACCTGGGCCTAGGATAGGATGCCAGCTGCACACGATCTCCTCATGTCTCTCCTCCCCCCATCCCTAGGTGTGTTGGGAACAGCAGCTACGACCAGGAGGCCCAGGGCCCCCAGCTGCCCCACCCCCAGCACTGGATGCCCTGTCCCCATTCCTTCGGAAGAAAGCCCAGATTCTGGAGGTGCTTCGAGCCCTGGAAGAGACTGATCCCTTGCTTCTGTGCTCACCTGCTATACCCTGGCAGCCGCCAGGCCATGGTCCTGGCTCCCCCGAACCCATCAATGGCGAGCTATGTGGCCCCCCCCAGGCTGAACCCTCGCCCTGGGCCCCCTACCTGCTAGTTGGCCCTGGTAGCCTGGGAGGCCTACTGCACTGGGAGCACCTCTTGGGGGTCCCAGGGGAGGAAGAGTGTACTAAGCGGCCTTGGGGCCCTAATAGGGCCCCACTGCAGGCCCAGGGCACACACTGCACACCAGGCAGCAGCTCCTCCTCCTCTTCTGATGAGGCAGGTGACCCCAATGAGGCTCCCAGCCCCGACACTCTGCTGGGTGCCCTGGCCCGAAAACAGTTAAACCTGGGCCAGCTCCTTGAGGACACGGAGACTTACCTACAGGCCTTCCTGGCCGGGGCTGCAAGCCCACTCAGTGGGGACCACCCAGGTCCCAGGCAGCCGTCCTCCCCAGACCAGGGGCCCCCGCAGCTGTCCAAGTCTAAAGGCCTCCCAAAATCAGCTTGGGGTGGGGGTGCCCCAGAGGCCCATAGACTGGGCTTTGGTGCTACCTCAGAGGGCCAGGGGCCCCTCCCCTTCCTCAGCGTGTTCGCAGGTACAGAGGACGCCCCACTGGGCTCGCAGCCTGGCCACCCCTACTCCTCATCTCAGGTGAAAAGCAAGCTCCAAATGGGGCCCCCTTCTCCTAGGGAAGCCCAGGGACCCCTTCTGCCCTCTCCAGCCAGAAGTCTCAAGTTCCTCAAGCTGCCTCCAGCCTCAGAGAAAGTCCCCAGCCCAGGTGGCCCCCAACTTAGCCCCCAGCTTCCCCGGAACTCAAGAATCCCCTGTCGCAACAGTGGCTCAGATGGCAGCCCCTCCCCACTGCTGGCCCGCAGAGGTCTGGGTGGAGGAGAGCTGTCCCCAGAGGGGGCACAGGGCCTAGCCACCAGCCCTTCACCCTGCCCCACAACCCCAGACTCTGCACAACTCAGACCCCCCCAGTCAGCCTTGTCTACGACGCTGTCCCCAGGGCCAGTGGTATCTCCCTGCTATGAGAACATCCTGGACCTCTCCCGGAGCACCTTTAGAGGGTCTTCCCCAGAGCCACCTCCCTCCCCACTGCAGGTGCCCACCTACCCACAGCTGGCTCTGGAGGTACCACAGGCCCCTGAGGGCCTCAGAAGCCCTAGAGTTCCCCCCAGCCCTTGCCTCTCAGAATCCTGCCCCTATGGGAGCCCTCAAGAGAAGAGTTCTAACAAGGCAGGCTCGGAGTCTCCCCACCCTGGCCGCAGGACCCCAGGCAGCTCATCCAAGAAGCCTGGCCAAGGGTCAGGGCGGCGAGCTGGGGATCCTGGCTACACACCTCTGCGGGACAGACTGGCAGCCCTGGGGAAGCTCAAGACAGGCCCCGAGGGGTCCCTGGGTCTAGAGAAAAATGGGGTACCAGCCAGGCCTGGCACTGAGAAGGCCCGGGGGCCAGGGAAGTCAGGAGAGAGTACTGGAGAAATGGTTCCCCCCACCACTCGACCCCTTGAGCAGCCAGAGGCTAAGGGTGCTCTGCGGGGGGCAGTGGCCTTAGGCACAAGCAGCCTGAAGCAGCAGGAACCTGGACTTGGGGATCCTGGGGCCCGAGTCTACTCCTCCCACTCCATGGGGGCCCGTGTGGACCTAGAGCCTGTCTCACCAAGGAGCTGCCTCACCAAAGTGGAGCTGGCCAAGAGTCGGCTGGCAGGGGCCCTATGCCCCCAGGTGCCCCGCACCCCTGCAAAAGTGCCCCCTTCAGCCCCCAGCCTTGGCAAACCCAGCAAAAGCCCTCACAGCAGCCCTACAAAGCTACCTTCCAAGTCACCCACCAAGGTGGTGCCTCGACCCGGGCCCTCCCCAGTCACCAAGGAGCCCCCCAAGCCTGACAAGGGGAAGGGCTCATCTTGGGTGGACTGTACCAGCACCACAGGGCAGCCCACATCCCCAATACCTGGCCCCCCTGACTCGAGCCAGGTCCCAGAGGGCTCAGCCCCACACTCGGCCATCGAGGAGAAGGTGATGAAGGGCATTGAGGAGAATGTGCTGCGGCTCCAGGGCCAGGAACGGGCACCAGCCTCCGAGGCCAAGCACCGCAGCACCAGCAGCATTGCTAGCTGGTTTGGCCTTAAGAAGAGCAAGCTGCCAGCACTGAACCGGCGCACGGAGGCCACCAAGAGCAAAGAAGGGGCCAGTGGGGGCTCCCCGCTCCGGAAGGAGATCAAGGTGGAAGCCCGCAAGCTGGAGGCTGAGAGCCTCAATATCTCCAAGCTGATGGCTAAGGCTGAAGACCTGCGCCGGGCGCTGGAGGAGGAGAAGGCCTACCTGAGCAGCAGAACCCGCCCACGGCCTGGGGGTCCAGCCACAGGACCCAGCCCAGGTCTGGGACAGATGCAGGGCCAGCTGGTCGGCATGTACCAGGGTGCAGACACCTTCATGCAACAGCTGCTTAACAGGTGAGTTGGCAGGTGCCCTATGGACTGGGCACTGAGCTGCTTCTGCACTGGGACTGCGTTTCTGGACGCTTAGACTTCCCGGAGGTCAGAGGGGATAGGATGCCTCCAAAGCATCTACAGATTGGTGGCCTGGCCTGGAGGAAAGAGCAGGGCTCGAATCACAAGTCTGGGTTTTACACCTTTATGCCCCTTGTCAGTGGCTGTCATCAGCCTTGCCAAAACCAGCTGTCACTTGAGAAGAGTTCATTGTCCCAGTTTTGCTGGATTGTCCTATGTTAGGTGAGGTGGCCTAAGGTACCTTCATGTGGTAGTTAAGTGAATGCTAGACTTTAACTATGGGCTGGTGAAGGTCTTCTCTAGGAAGGGACAAGGAGAGTCTTTCCCGTCTTTAGCACCTGCCACAAGGGGAGCTGTGGTTTAGAGGAGGAACCCATTCATCTTAGGGTTTTTCTTTCTGGCCCCATGAGGCAGAAAGTCCAAAGGAATTGGACGGGGTTGGGTACAAGGTTTGGATAGCAAGTATGATCAGAGGGAGAAGGCAGGGTGTGTTATGAGCAGACAAGGTTGTGATCAATGTACCAGAGTACATTGAACCTGCGTGTCTTTGGAGGAGGTCCCTCACCTTCCCCCCTGCCTGTTGCTAGTGTCGGGGAGGGTTGGTGGGAACAGCTGCCAGTACTATGTCTCCTTCCCCCAGGTGGTGGCAGTGAGTGCCTCACTAGGCCTAGCACCATTGAAGGGTCCAAGGCTGGTGTGTTCATCTGTTCTTCATTACTGTAATTAAATATGCAAGGCAGGCTACTTTATAAAGGAATAAGGTTCTGTGCCCAGCCCTCCCTCTTGATAAGGAATTCAATCTTGGGACTCTACCCTAGTGACCATATCTAATCCTGATCACTTCGCCGCCCCCCCCAGTTCCGCTGTAAGCACCGTAGTCAGATTAAGTTTCCATCCTTTTAATACCTCACAATGAGAATGAAATTTAACCACCCTGCTGGCTGTTGTGACGCACACCTGTAATCCCAGCATTCACGAGGCTGAGGCAGGAGGATCACCGTGAGTTTGAGGCCAGCCTGGGCTACATAAGCGAGTTCAAGGCCAGCCTGTACTACATAGTAAAATCCTATCTCAGAAAGAAAACCACCCGAAGCCCTGGGAGACACTCAAACCCTAGCAGCCAGCACGTTTGCTGGACACCAACCTCCTTCACCTCCATGTGCACTGTTGTCCCTAGGGTGGATGGTAAGGAGCTGCCACCAAAGAGCTGGCGGGAGGCCAAGCCTGAGTATGGGGATTTCCAGCCAGTGTCCTCTGACCCCAAGAGCCCCTGGCCAGCCTGCGGGCCCCGGAATGGCCTGGTGGGCCCACCTCAGGGCTGTGGAAAACCTCCTGGAAAGGTATGTTATTGGGGCAGGAGCTCGATAGAGGGGCTTGGCTGTCTGAAGGGCTCCCCTTCCCCAGGACCCAGAAACCACAGGATGCATTTGGGGTCTGTAAGGGGGACTGGGGAGCAGAGCGCGGCTTCCTAAGGGCCAGCAGTGAGGCATACTCTAGGGTCCCAGTGCTCCTTTTCCTGTGTCCCCATACCCACATTCCCCATACCCACACTCCCCAGGGCACAGTGATGGGGGCTTGGGGAGGGATGGAAATGGACGCTCGATCTTCTGTACCCACACAGCCGAGCAGCGAGCCAGGGAGGCGGGAAGAGATGCCCTCGGAGGACAGCCTGGCCGAGCCAGTGCCCACCTCACACTTCACAGGTCTGCAGGGTCGGCCTGAGGATGGGAACTGCCCCTCATCCCCTGCCCGTGTCCCCTTTTCTGTCACTGTAGCAAGTCACAGGCTCTGAGTGCTGTCTTGAGGCAGCTGGACCAGGAGGGGCTTTTGGGTGGGGGGCCCAGACTGGGCTATGCCTCTGCCTCACACCCTCCACGTGCCCTCTCCCCAGCCTGTGGCTCCTTGACACGGACCTTGGACAGTGGCATTGGGACCTTCCCGCCTCCAGACCATGGCAGCAGTGGGACCCCCAGCAAGAACCTTCCCAAGGCCAAGCCACCACGGCTAGAGCCCCCTCCAGGGGTGCCCCCAGCCCGGCCCCCAGCCCTTACCAAAGTCCCCCGTCGAGCCCATACCCTGGAGCGGGAGGTGCCGGGCATAGAGGAACTGCTGGTGAGCGGGCGGCACCCCAGCATGCCAGCCTTCCCTGCGCTGCTCACCGCTGCTCCCAGCCACCAGGGCCATCTGACCTGTCCTGATGGTGAGTCCCGGCTGAGGGGTGGGACATCCCCAGGAGAGGGCCCCGAGCTGGACTGCTCCATCCACCGCCCTTTGTTCCTGGACAGATCCCTGCGAAGACCCGGGCCCTCCCCCTGCTGTCCAGCTGGCCAAGAACTGGACGTTCCCTAACACCAGGGCAGCCAGCAGCTCCTCCGGCCCTTTCCTGTGCTCACCCCGACAACTGGAGGGGCTGCCCAGGACCCCTATGGTGAGACTTGCAGAAAGGGTGAAAAAGGAAAAGAACCAGGGAGTAGAAGGGGTGGACATGGGTTTCTCGGGTGAGATGCAGCCTGTGTCCTGCACAGTCCTCACCAGGAAGAGGGTTGAGAGACCACCCCTGGCATCCCCTTCTGGGCAGCCTACCTGCCCCTCTTGAGGAGAGGGTTTCTGTCACCCCTAGCACTGTGGTAGCACTGGATGTAGTCGCACCTCCAGCCCTCTTCCTCTGAAGTTTGTCCCACCTCAGTGGACCCTGGTGGCACCCCTCGGCCTGGGCCATGAGGTGGGAGGAGTGTCTTCCCAACAGTTCCTCCTTTCCAGGCCCTGCCTGTGGACCAGAAGCGGAGCCTGGAGCCCAGCCGCCCACCCCCTACGCCCCAAGGCCCAGTATTTGGGGGCAGTCGCACCCCCAGCACGTCGGACGTGGGCGAGGAAGGCAGAGTGGCCAGTGGTGGTGCTCCGGGGCTGGAGACCTCAGAGTCCCTCAGCGACTCGCTCTATGACTCGCTGTCCTCCTGTGGGAGTCAGGGCTGAGGGCGGCACACACCACAGCCCCTTCTGCAGCTGGGGGCACAAACTGGCCTGTTCCCTTCACGCCCCGTCCCTCAAAGTCAGTGGGGCCTTCCTTGAAGGGACCAAGGAGGCAGCTGGATAAGAAGACGACGGGAGCCCCTGGCACACCCCCACTGCCCACCGCTGCTGTGGATGAGATGACCGCGCTCAGCTCAGGGAGAGACCCGGTCCTTGGTCCCTTCGCTCACCCAGAGTAAGGCTCTTCTTCTAAGGGACTTAGGGGGTCAAGGCCATGTGTCCCAGCCCCCCAGCTCCCGCTTCAGGCTGAGCCATCTTGTGGTGCTGGGCTTCTTGCCCGCCAGCTGTGCCATCTCTGCCCAACCTGGCTGCTCCCCTGTCCCAAAGCCCCCATGGGGCCATTCTGGAGGCCCCATGTTGGCGGACTTTGGGGGTAAGGGGGACAAGTTGCCTTCTCTCTCTGCCCCGGTCCTCCCTGCTGTCTGAATGGTGCTGCCCTCCCCTGCCCCATGTCTTTGGGGTCTGTTGTATGTCTTTTTTTGGTTTTTGTTTTTGTTTTTTATATAAAAGCGCCTGGCCCAGTCCCCACTCCCCAACCCGCACTGCGGTTAATTTATCTGGCTGCTCTGCTTCCAGCCTCTGCTTCTGCCGTAACCCTAATAAAACATGGAGGCCCCTTCCGACTCTGACTTGGATTGTTGTGTACGAGGACTTGGGTAGACAGGTACTGCATGGATGCCAGGTTGAGGGACCCCAGGCCCTTGTGAGGCAGCCCCACACACACACCAGGTGAGCCAGCTAGAGTCACCCTAAGGTGTAACTGAAGGCTGGGGAAATGAGGCCTGCTTAGGCCTAGAACTATACTGTACCGGGGATGGGAAGATTCCCCCAGGCTACCCTAGGTGGGGCAGAAGGCTAGGCACCCACTCAGAGAGGGAGAGGGAGAGAATGACTGAGGGCCTCATTCGAGCTCCTAGGTGTGGTGGGGAGGGTACACAGGCCAGTTCAGAGCTTCTGGGGCTGGAGGCCAGGTAGAGATAACTATAGCCACCTGTGGTCTCACAACTCAATGCCACCTTGGAATCTCCTCAGATTTAGCGAAGAAGATCAGAGGAAAGCCCAGTTCTACCTCAGACTCCAAGGAGATGCTCCCTCCAGCTTTAGAACTCTCAGTTTAGGAAGGGGGCAGCAGAAATGAGACACTGGGGAAGGGTCCAGGCTTCCAGGAGCTATTTCAGATGCCCTGTGGATTTCCTGCTGGGCATGAAGCTAGGCAAGGACCTGCAAGTGAGCCAGGGCAACCAGACCATTGACATTGGCCAGCCAGTGAGGAAGACATTGACTTTGGTCCCAGCACCCTGATGGAGCTGCCACCTCCCCACAGCAGCTCTGAAGGCTGCCTGGCAGCACGCATGCTTGGGACCTGGACTTGTGGCTGGGACTCTGGACAGCTTGCATGTGAAATGTGGGATCCTGTAGGACATGGTCATGTCCTGCTATGTTGGCACCACAGGCTTCAGAGCTGAGGGCGGATCTGCCTGGGCAGGGGCTATTGCCAGACACATTCAGAACTCGGTTGTAGGCCTGGGGCTGAGCTCAGTGGTAGAGCACTTTCTCCACATCCACATCGCCCTGGATTTGATACCCAGCATTGAAGGAAAAAACCAGCAAAATCTCAAGTTGTACTACTGGATGCCAGTCTTGTACTCTGACAAACAAAAGAAGGTTGGGGGTAGGGAGAGTGACAGCGCCGCCCTTTACACCAGCTCCTTTTATGGAGTCTCTCACGGCTTCCTCATACAAACACCTGCCATACCAACCAGCCCCACAGTTCCTAACCCCACCATCTCCCTGGCCAGGCAGCCTCCCCATCACCCCCCAAATGAAGACCTGGAGGCTCGAACACCCTCAAAGGTGGGCCTGTGCAGCACCAGCGGATGATGGGATGGTGCCCTACTGGGCATGTAGCTTTGCTTTCTTTGGCCTACACTTCAATCTCGTGCTCCTGTGATCATTCGTAGCAGGCAGGGCTTGAGAGCAGCAGATGAAATCAAGAGCCTTTGCCAGTCTTGTCTCATTCAGAAGCTGCAACCCTTCTCCAGACTGGCTTTTCTCATCTATGGCAGACCAGGCGAGCCCAGACTTCCTGAGCATCCTGCTCTTCCTGCCCACTCTGTCCTCTTTCCTGTTTCCTTCAGCTGAAGTCATTACTGAGAAATTAACACACACACAATAAAAGTTAACAACACTTAGAGAAGGGTCAAGACCAATGTCTTGTTTTAAAAAAAAAGTGAGGATCCCTTTTTTTTTTCTTATTTTTTTTAACTCCTCCTGTTTCCAAGTTCCTCTCCCACTGTCTCTGCTTTTACAGCCATAAGGGTAACATCACCAAAATGCAAATTTCTGCCTCTTCCCAGGTGAGCTAAAGAAGTCTGCATCCTCTTCCCAATTCTATTTCTTGGTTTCTCAAGCCCTTCTCGCTGATTGAACCCAATGGGTCTCCTCATTTCCTAATTAGAACTGACTGATTTGTCTGCAGAATGTTTCTATCTCCTTTCTGGGAAAGAGTTTGGCATGGTGGGCTTGATTCTCCACTCTGCCTCTTCCACAGTGAAACCAAAGGATGTCCATCTTCTTCCCACCAGGACCTGGTCAGTCTGCCGCTAGGCTCTGTTCTCTAGTGTTTGCAAATGCGAGGTGTCACCTCAGTCCCTGGTGTAGTGTGGGCTGACTGGAGAAAGGACACTTACCAGGCACCAGGGCAAGATAGGTAGCACCTGCCATACCTGGTGCCTCCTCCCAAGTACTGAAATTACAGGCACGTGCTACTGTGCACACCTTCAAGCATGATCTTGGGATGGGGAAGAACTTTTTAAAATTATTACATACAGCCAGGTATGGTGGCGCCCACCTGTGATCCCAGCACTTGGGAGGCTGAGTCAGGAAGATCGAAGCAAGTTCAAGACCAGCCTGGGCTACAGAGTGTGTTCAAGTCCAGCCTGAACTACATAGTGAGACCCTGTCTCAAAAAAAAAAAATTACTACATACAAATTATAAAAGTACACATTATTGTTAAAAATAATAATAATAGGGCCGGTGAGATGGCTCAGCAGTGTAAGCGCCTGCCTGGCAAGCGCGAGGGCCCGAGTTCGACTCCCGGATCCCACATATGAAAAAGGGGCCGGTGATATCACTCAGCGGCACGGGCGCCTGCTGGCGCGCGAGGTCCTGAGGTCGACCCCCCGGTACCCACCAAAAAAAAAAAAAAAAAAATAATAATAATAATAATAATAATTGGGTTGGAGATGTAGCTCAACAGTAGCACACTTGCCCAGCATTTGTGAGGCCTGAGTCCAAACACCAGCACCACCAAAAAGTGAAAAGGAATTGAAATGTTATTCAAGGAAAAGGAAGAATCTCCCTCATACTCTGATCAGCTTCCCAGACTTATTACTCAGACAACCTTAGCTGATAATCTTCTGGATGTTTTAAAAATGCACATAGAGGGCCAGTGAGATGGCTCAGCAGCGTAAGCGCCTGCCTGGCAAGCGCGAGATCCTGAGTTCGACTCCCGGTATCCACACACAAAAAAAAATGCACATAGAAGGGCTGGGGATATAGCTCAACAGCACAGCACCTGCCTGGCAAGTGGGAGGTCCTGAGTTCAATTCCCAGTACCAAAAATAAATAAAAAATAAAAATGCACATATATTACCCAGCACTTGGGAATCTGAGGCAAGGGGATCGCCACAAATTTGAGGCCAGCCTGGGCTACATAGCAAGACCAAAAAATAATTTTAAAATAGAATATAAGAGTGCACATAGACATAGCGTGTTTATATTTGCCTTTGATTAAACAAGATTATTCTAAAGTTACTGATCTACTGTTTCTCTTAATAATATATCTTGGGCAGGAGGCTGAGGCAGGAGGACCGCCAGCCTGATCTATCTAGTGAGACCCTGTCTCAAAAAAAGAAAAATAATAATAATGTATCTTGGAGATGTTTCCATAGCACACGAATCTCCGTTATCATGTATGGTGTTCCATTGTATGGATGTGCCATATTTATGACAAACACCATGACAGTGAACATCACATATGTATCTTTGGCCACTTGTATATTTGCATAAGATGAATTCCTATAAATGGAATTTCTGGATCATAGAGTATCCTTAATTTACATTTTTACAGAAATTAATAGACTGCACTCCAACCAACACATATGTGTATCTCCCACATCTTCCACTTCATGAAGTATTATCAAACTTTGTAATTTGTACCCAATTTGGTGACAGGAAGAGATCAGGTAGTGTCTCGCAGGTGCCATAGGGACTGTGGCTTTTACTCCTGGCAGAACAGGGCTCATGGCAGCGATGAGAACAGACTGGGAAGGGCAAGTGCAGAGCAAGAGAACAGGCAGAAGCCTCTTGTCCCAGGTGAGAGATGGCAGCGACCTGGCCAGCTGGGAGCAAGAGAGACAAAGGGATTGCTGGCAAGAGGAGCCAGCCATGACCCCATGTGTGTTGGAACAACTGGAAAGTGGAGTCACGGCCAGCCCAGCTGACATAGGGACACTGGGAGGAACACACTTGGGGGAGGGAGTGTCAGGAGTTCAGTGTCGGATGTGTTAAATCTGAGATGCCTGTTGGACAACACCCAGGGGAAAATGTGGAGTACGTAGTTGGTTACGGAAGTCCAGAGTTTAGCAAAGAGGCCTGGATGTTATTTAAAGCCAAAGGACCAGATGAGGTCCCCAAAGGAGGGAGGGAAGATCCTCATTCTCTGGCAGTCACAAAAAATGAGATGGAAACAGCAGCAGAGACTGGAGAGGTGGCACCACGAGAATGTGGGGTCCTGGATATGAATCAAGGAAACATTTCAAGAAGGAAAAGGTAAATCAGCCCTCAGATGCTGCTGCTGTGTTGCCAAAACAAGAACTGAAAGTTTGGGCCGGTGAGATAGCTCAGCAGCTTAAGCGCCTGCCTGGCAAGCGCAAGGTCCTGAGTTCGACCCCGGTTACCCACATAAACAAACAAACAAAAAAAGAACTGAAAATTGCCCTTTGAATTTAGCATGGGGTCAGTGGTGACCTTAACAAGAACAATGGTGGAAACGAAAGCTCTTCGGAGTGGGTCAAGAGAAAAGGGAGCCGTGTGTGCTGGCACACACCTGCAATACCAATACTCAGGGAGGCTGAGGCAGGATGGCAAGTTTGAGCCCAGCCTGGGCAACTTAGCAGCTTAATGAGAACCCTGTCTCAAAATAAAAAATAAGAAAGGGCTAGGGATTGTCTTAGTTACTTTCCTCGCTGAGACAAAATACCTAATACCCAAAGTTAAGGGAGGAAATGTTTATTTAGCTCACATTTTGAAGAGATTTTAGTCTATAATCGGCCAGCTCCAAGGCAGGCTGGCTTGGCAGAGGAGAACAGTTCATGGAGGGCAGACTATAGCAAAGCAACAAGGGGAAAGACAAGACTCTTTCTGTCCCTTATCTTAAGGGACAGATGGACATCCTTATTGTATCCAGTCTACTGGGATTAGGGCAGGGCCAACCCAATCAGTGGGCTAATTTAGTAATCATCCCCCTTAATCCTAACACCCTTAATCCCAGCATTGCACCATAAATCAATCACACACTCTGGATTCAACCACCTCTGAAAAAGCCCCACCTAAGACTGCATGAGGATATGGGAGGACATCTAGACACAAACCATAACAGGGATGTAGTTCAGTAGGAAAGTCCTGGGTTCATCCTCCAGCATGAGCAAGACAGACAGAGACAGAAACAAAAACACACAGAGAGAAACACAGACAGAGGGGATGAGAGTGGATAGGAAGAGTATAGACAACTCTTCTAAGAAAAAATGAGTGGGAGAGGAAGGCAGGGTTAAGAAATGAGATATATTTATGTATTTTTGTTGTTGTTTGGTTGGTTGGGTTTTTTTGTTTTTTTGTTTTTTTAGACAAGATCTCACTATATAGTTCAGGCTGGCCTCAAACTCACAGCAATCTTCTTGCCTCAGCCTCCCAAGTGCTGGAATTATAGGCATGTGCCACCATGGCCAGCTGAGGTTTTAATGTTTTGAAATCTTAATTTTGAAACCATCTCGATAGGAAAAAAAGATGGCGGATTTGTAAGAAGCAGGCAGTGAACCTCTCCAAAAGTCGCCGTCCGGACACTGGAATATAGTGACTGGAGGAGGACAAGAAAGAGGGAAGTGGCTCCCCTGGACCCAGGAAAGATCTGTAGCGCAGTTCGCGGCACACAGAGAAAGTGAAGAGAGAAACCTCAACAAAGGAGGTGGCCACTGGCACCTTTTCCCTGTGTCAGGAATCCCGGCACGACAGAAGCGGTTCAAATCTGCGGATACGCGGTGACTGCCGGCGCCCCTGGGGACCTCCGCGGAGGAATGTGAGACGTGGCAGTACAGAGAAGCAGAGGCCGTGAAGGACACACTGACTGGCGGTGAGTGCTGACACCCAGCCGTCCTGCGAGAGAGTGATTAGCCGGGCACCATTGTGGGGGTGCCACAGCTGAACTTGGAACTCGGGGCGGCCGCCACTCCATCCACGGCTCCAGTGGGGACCTCTGCGGAGGAATGCGAGATGCCGTGATACAGAGAAGCAGCGGCTGTGAAGGACACACTGACTGGCGGTGAGTGCTGACGCCCAGCGGTCCTGCGAGAGAGCGATTAGCCGGGTGCCACTGGGGGGGGCAGCAGCTGAACTCGGAACTCAGAGCCGCGGCTGCTCCGCCCACAGCTACAGCGGGGCTCAGGCCGTGGAAAGTGCCCTGACGGTGGCGGGTGAATGAATCTGGTCTCTGCCAAAGAGTGCAGGCTACTGCCCACTGCCCCGCCAAAGGGCTGCTGCTGGCTTGCTGGGACAGATCTGCATGGAACAGGACTCTGTCACCACATGGTGCCTGCCTACAGCAGAGTCAAAACCTGGAAGTGAATTTTTTTATTTTTTCTTTTCTTCTCATTTGTTTTTTGTTCTGGTGGTGGTGTTTTGGGATTTTTTTGTTTATGTTTTTGTTTTTGTCTTTTTGTTTTTGTTTGTCTGTTTGTTCTTTTCTTCATTGTTTGATCTTGTTTTTATATGAGTGTAAACAGAGCCACTAACCTCTTTGTGATTGTGCTTCTGATCTGTTCTTCCTTTATCCCTTCCTTCTCTTTTTCCCACCAGTCTTCTGCACCAGTTTCCCAATGTTAGCGGGATCCCTCTTTGTCCTCCAGCCTCACATCTAATTCCTTCCTCTTCTTCCAATTCTCTATCTCCTCCTTAACTCATTTTAAATTTAAACTCCTGAGGGGAAAATTGACATATTAAGTACTTGTATACTGCATATAATTTTCTGGTTTGCTTTAGATTTTATTATATAACCATAAATCTAGTTTATATGGTTAAAAGTGGCAAACAACTGATTAGCTCAGTCTGTTATTTTCTAGGCTGTGTTTGATGCTTTTGGTACCATTATAGCCAAAAGTGACATAAATGTTCTAAACAGCTTTTCTTCCTGGTATTCCATGACTGAGATTGTCTAAGGATCACAGAAAATACTGTGGGGCACAGTACCAAAGAACTAAGGACTGGGCCAAACAAGCAGCAACTTCTTATCTCCAACAAATTGAAGAGGTAGGATCTTGCAGCAGGCTCAAAACTCAAAAATAAGCTACAACTGGAAGATATCTCAGAGAAGTAGTCATCTCCTAGGGGTTTTAAATACTAACAATAAAGCAACCTACCATAGGCAATTTACAAACATCACCCCAGGAATTAAACTAAAGGAAGAAAAGAAAATGAGGGCCGATGAGATGGCTCAGTGGCATAAGTGCCTGCCTTGCAAGCGCGAGGGCCCGAGTTCGACTCCCGGATCCCACATATGGAAAAGGGGCCGGTGATATCGCTCAGCGGCACGGGCGCCTGTTGGTGCGCGAGGTCCTGAGGTCAACCCCCCGGTACCCACAAAAAAAAAAAAAAAAAAAAAGAAAATGAGATGACACTTAAACAAGATGCAACCCCACACATCCAGTTCACCAAAGGCAAACCCAGGGGACAATGAGGTGGGACAAGCTGAAAGCCACCCACCTGGCATCTCTGAAGTGGTAACAACAAAGCAGTTGAATGAGGCTCTGGAAAAATTTAAATCAGAAATAATTTCTCAGATAACTGCAGAGATAATGTCCACAATGAAGACCATGCTTAAGGATACTAGAGCAGATACAGACAAAAAAATAGATGAGCTTAAGAAAATTATGGAAGCATGAATGCTCAGCATAGGAAAGAAATGGAATCCATAAGGCAGATTCAAGCAGATATCTAGGAGAACAAAAATTCCATTGAAAGTATTTGTAGCAGATTAAGCCAATGTGAGGACAGGATCTCAGATATAGAAGACAGGCTTACAATTAGTGATCATGAAAAGAAAGAATTCTTTAAAAACAGCAAGGGACAATGAAAAATCAATCCAGCAGCTGCTAGATGATACAAAGAAGAATAACTTAAGATTGATTGGAGTCAATGAAAAAGCAGGAGAGAGCAAAAATGACATTAGAACACTGTTCACAGACATTACAACAGAAAATTTCCCTGGTAGAGAAAAAGAATTTGACATTCAGATAAGTGAGGCTTATAGAACTCCAATTAGCCACGATCAAAACAAAAATCTTCAGCCAGGCATATCATAGTGAAGATTCCAGAAATTCAACATAAGAGTAGAATCTTAAAAGCTGTTAGAGAAAAGAAACAAATCACCTATAAAGGAAAGCCCATCAGAATCATAGCGGACTTTTCAGCACAAACCCTCAAGTCAAGAGCTTGGAATGATGTATTTCAAGTTCTAAAGGAAAATAACCTTCAACCCAGATTGATGTACCCCATAAAACTATCTTTCAAAACTGGTGGAGAAATAAAATATTTCCATGACAAAGAACATCTGAGAAAATTTATGACCACCAAACCAGCACTCCAAAATGCTTTGAAGGACATTCTAGAAAGACACAACAAGGACTACAACTCCAGGAACCCCAACAGAAGGAATCCACCAGGGAGGGCAAACAAAGAGAGGGAGGGAAAAAAAAATAAAAAGAGGGGGATCCAACAACAGGAAAATAACATGACAAGGATAAGTCAATACATATCAGTTTTAACCATCAATGTTAATGGTCTCAATTCACCAATCAAAAGGCACAGACTGGCAAATTGGATCAAGAAGCAAGATCCAACAATATGCTGTATACAAGAAACACATCTAATTCAAAAAGAAATTCATAGACTGAAAGTCAAAGGATGGAAAACAATACTCCATGTGACAGGAACCCAGAAAAAAGCAGGGGTAGCTATTCTTTTTGCAGACAAAGTGAATTTCAAGCCAAGAATGATTCAGAGAGATAAAGAAGGTCACTACAGGGGGCCGGTGAGATGGCTCAGTGGCTTAAGCGCCTGCCCGGCAAGTGTGAGGGCCCGAGTTCGACTTCCGGAACCCACATACAAAAAAGGGGCTGGTGATATCGCTCAGCGGCACGGGTGCCTGCTGGCACGTGAGGTCCTGAGGTCGACCCCCCGGTACCCACCAAAAAAAAAAAAAAAAAAGAAGGTCACTACATCCTTGTAAAGGGAACAATCCAAGAGGAGGAGATAACAATCATAAATATATATGCAACAAATACCAGTGCACCCAACTATATAAAACAAATATTAATGGACATGAAAAATCAAAAAAGCACTAATACAATTGTATTGGGAGATCTCAATACTCCACTGTCACAAAAAGATCAACTAGACAAAAAATCAACAATGAAATATTAGAACTGAACCAAACTTTGGAACAAATGGACTTAGTAGATGTCTACAGAGTGTTCCACCCCACAACATCAGAATACACATTCTTCTCAGCTGCACATGGGACTTTCTCCAAAATAGACCACATACTAGCTCATAAAACCTGCTTAAGTAAATGCAAAGGAATTGAAATTATCCCATGTGTATTATCAGACCATGGTGCAATGAAATTGGAAATCAATGGCAAAAGAAATGACAAGAACTTCTTTAACACATGGAAATTAAATAGCACCCTCCTGAACAACCAATAGGTCACAGACGAAATTAAGAAATTAGACAGTTTCTACAACAGAATGATAATGACAGTACAACATACCAGAACTTATGGGGTACAATGAAAGCAGTCCTAAGAGGGAAACTTATAGCATTACATATCTATATCAGGAAAACAGAGCAAGCACAAATAAACAACTTAATGGTAAACCTCAAACTTCTAGAAAAAGAAGAGCAGGCTAAGCCAAAATCTTGTACAAGGGAGGAAATTATAAAGATCTGAGCAGAAATTAACGTATTGGAGACTAAAAAACAATACAAAGAATCAATGAATCAAAGAATTGGTTCTTTGAAAGATTAAATAAAATTGACAAACCCTTATCCAACCTTATTAAAAAAGAGGAAAGAAAGTACTCAAATCCACGCAATTAATGAAAAGGTTGATATCCCAACGGACCCTGCAGAAATCCAGAAGATCATCTATACCTATTTTGAAAATTTGTATTCTAATAAGATGGAAAATGCAGAAGTAATGGACAGATTCCTAGATACATATGAATTATCAAAGCTCAATCCAGAAGATATAAAAATCCTAAATAAACCAATATCAATCAATGAAATCGAAGATGTAATTAAAAACCTCCCAACAAAGAAAAGCCCAGGCCCCGATGGATTCACTGCAGAATTCTACAAGAAATTTAGAGAAGACCTAATACCACTACTTCTCAAACTCTTTAATGAAATTGAAAGGGAAGCTATACTCCCAGATTCATTCCTGGAAGCAAGCATTACCCTGATACTAAAGCCAGAGAAGGACCCAACTAAGAAAGAGAACTACAGACCAATCTCCCTAATGAACATAGATGCAAAAATCCTCAATAAGATACTGGCAAACAGAATGCAGCAAATCATCAAAAAGATTATACACCATGACCAAGTTGAATTCATCCCAGGGATGCAGGGATGGTTCAACATACGTAAATCAATAAATGTAATACATCATATTAACAGAACGAAGGACAAAAATCATATGATCATCTCAATAGATGCAGAAAAAGCTTTTGACAAAGTCCAGCACCCATTCATGATAAAAACCCTATAGAAAATTGGAATAGATGGTCTTTATCTCAATCTGATAAAAGCTATCTATGACAAACCAACAGCCAATATCATACTAAATGGACAAAAACTGAAAGCCTTCTCTCTAAAATCAGGAACAAGACAAGGATGTCCACTGTCCCCACTCTTATTCAACATAGTCCTGGAAACTTTGGCCCGAGCAATTAGACAAGAGCAAGAAATAAAAGGAGGAATAATGATTGGAAAGGAAGAAGTTAAATTATCATTATTTGCAGATGACAGGATACTCTACGTAGAAGACCCCAAAAACTCCACTAAAAAATTGCTAGATTTAATAAGCAAATTCAGTAGTGTAGCTGGATACAAAGTCAACACTCAAAAATCAATAGCCTTCTTGTACACAAATAACAAACTCACTGAGAGAGAATTTAGGGAAAAAACACCTTTCAGAATAGCATCCAAGGGCCGGTGATATGGCTCAGCGGCGTAAGCGCCTGCCTTGCAAGCGCGAAGGCCTGAGTTCGACTCCCAGAACCCACATACGAAAAAGGGGCTGGTGATATCGCTCAGCAGCACGGGTGCCTGTTGGTGTGCGAGGTCCTGAGGTCGTCCCCCCGGTACCCACAAAAAAAAAAAAAAAAAGAATAGCATCCAAAAAAATGAAATACCTAGGAATCAATCTCACAAAGGAGGTAAAAGACCCCTACACTGAAAACTACAGTACTCTGAAAAAGGAGATTGAAGAGGATATCAGAAAATGGAAAGATATCCCTTGCTCTTGGGTCAGAAGAACCAATATAGTGAAAATGGCCATACTTCCAAAACTGTTATACAGATTTAATGCAATTCCGATCAAAATTCCAACAGCATATCTCACAGAATTACAAAAACAATCCTAAAATTCATCTGGAACCAGAAGAGACCTAGAATAGCAAAGGCAATTCTGGGCAACAAAGGCAAGGCAGGGGGCATCACAATGTCTGAGTTGAAATTATACTATAAAGCTACTGTGATAAAAACAAAAAAAACAGCGTGGTATTGGCAAAAAAACAGACCTGAAGATCAATGGAACAGATTAGAAGATGCAGAAACAACTCCAGACATACTAAGCCACCTTATCTTTGACAAAGGTGCCAAACACAGTCACTGGAAGAAAGACAGCCTCTTTAATAAATGGTGCTGGAAAAATTGGCTCTACACATGCCAAAGATTAAAATTAGACCTATATCTTTCACCATGCACTAAACTAAATTCAAAATGGATCAAAGATCTAAATATTAAAACAGAAACATTGAATCTGCTGGAAAATAGAATAGGTAAAACTCTTGAAGACATTGGTGTAGGCAAAGACTATGAATAAAACCCCAGTGGCACAGGAAGCATCACAAAGAATCAACAACTGGGATCTCATCTTATTAAAAAGCTTTTGCACAGCAAGAGAAATCACCAACAGAGTGAAGAGACAACTCAGAACGTGGGAAAAAATGTTTGCCAGCTATTCCTCAGACAAAGGATTACTATCGAGAACATACAAAGAACTCAAAAAAATCAGACCTCCCAAATTTAAAGACCCAATCCAAAAATGGGCATCTGAGATGAATAAACACTTCTCAGATGAAGAAATACAAATGGCAAATAAATATACAAAAAAATGTGCAACATCACTAGTCATTCGAGAGATGCAAATTAAAACAACACTGAGGGCCGGTGAGATGGCTCAGCGGCTTAAGCGCCTGCCCGGCAAGCGCAAGGGCCCGAGTTCGACTCCCGGATCCCACATACGAAAAAGGGGCCGGTGATATCGCTCAGCGGCACGGGCGCCTGCTGGCGCGCGAGGTCCTGAGGTCGACCCCCCGGTACCCACAAAAAAAAAAAAAACAACACTGAGATTCCATCTCACCCCAGAAAGAATGGCTATTATCAAGAAATCAACTAATAACAAATGCTGGAGGGGCTGTGGGGGAAAATGAACCCTTCTCCACTGTTGGTGGGAGTGTCGACTGGTACAGCCACTGTGGAAATCAGTGTGGAGATTCCTCAAAAAACTAGGACTGGAGGTCCCATTTGATCCAGCTATTCCCCTTCTGGATATCTTCCCAGAAGAATTAAAAACATCGTACCACAGTGATATATGTGTACCCATGTTTATAGCAGCACAATTTGTAATAGCTAGATCATGGAAACAACCCAAATACCCATTAACCGAGGAATGGGTAAAAAAGATGTGGTATTTTTATACAATGGAGTACTACTCAGGCATAAAGAAAGATAAACTGGAAACTTTTATAGGTAAATGGATGCAACTTGAGAAAATACTCACAAGCGAAATAAACCAGACACACATGTGTAAACATCATATTGTCTCCCTAGTGTGAGAAACTGAAAGAGTAAATAAGATCCAAAATCTACAACAGACATGGTAAAACAGGAAGAAACTGTTCAAAAGGAAAAATATTGTTTAGACAATTGAATGCTGATATCTTGTACCCTGAGTAACTAATTTAAAGATAACAATATGGGGGCCGGTGAGATGGCTCAGCGGCATAAGCGCCTGCCTTGCAAGCGCGAGGGCCCGAGTTCGACTCCCAGATCCCACATATGAAAAAGGGGCTGGTGATATCGCTCAGCGGCACGGGTGCCTGTTGGCGCGCGAGGCCCTGAGGTCGACCCCCCGGTACCCACAAAAAAAAAAAAAAAAAAGATAACAATATGGAATGTGTTAACCACTGTTGCCCTCCTATTATGTTGTTTTGAAATTTTGTTCCTTTTTTTCTCTTTAAAATAATAACAAGTTAAAAAAAAACCATAAATATATGTGTTAAATAAAAAAAAGAAACCATCTCATACACAAACATTAAGAGCAATATAAAGAATTTTATTTTACTGGGCATGGTGGCACATGCCTGTAATTCTAGCACTTTGGAGGCTGAGGCAGGATGATCACTGCGAGTTCAAGGCCAGCCTGGGCTACATAGCAAATTTAAGGCCAGTCTAAACCACATAGTGAGACCCTGTCTCAATAAAACAAAACAAACAAACAAAACCTTTTTTTCCTCTAAACTATTTGAGAGTAAGTTGCCACCCTGATGTTCTGTCACCTCAAATACTTCAGTGTTTATTTCCTACAACCAAGGGCACTATCAAAATGAGGAATTAGGGGCCAGGGAGATAGCTCAGCAGCACAGTGCCTGCCTGGCAAGTGCAAGGTTCTGAATTTGATTACCAGGACAAGAAAAAAAAAAAATGAGGAATTAATATTGAAACTACCTGGGCATGGTAGCACACGCCTGCAATCCCAGCACTTGGGAGGCTGAGGCAGGAGGATTTCCACAAGTTCGAGGCCAGCCTGGGCTACATAGTGAGTTTAAGATCAGCCTGGACTATACAGTGAGACCCTGTTTCAAAAAACCCAAAAACAGCTGGGCCAGTGAGATAGCTCAGTGGCATAGGCACCTGCCTGACAGGCATGAGGTCCTGAGTTCGACTCCCAGTACCCACATAAAGGAAAAAAAGGGCCAGTGATATCGCTCAGCAGCATAAGCACTTGCTGGCAAGTGCGACATCCTGAGGTCAACTCCCGGTACCCACATAAAAAAAAAAAAAAAATGACATATTGCATTTAGTTGCCATGTTTCGTGTGTGTGTGTGTGTGTGTGTGTGTGTGTGTGTGTGTGTCTGTGATACTAGGGATTGAATCCAGGGTCTTCGCAATGAACTACATCCCCAGCCCCTCTTTTTATTTTTTATTTTGAGACAGGAGCTCATTTCACTAGGCTGGGCTTGAATGTGCAATCTTTCTGCCTCAGCTTCCGAGAGTGCTGGAATTACAGGTATGTACCACCATGCCCAACTACAATTGTCAAGTTTCTTTAGACTCCTTTAGTCTGGAACAATTCCTCAGTCCTTTCTTGGCTTTCATGACCTTGACATTTTATAAGAGTATAGGCCATGGTTTTGATCTGTCACTTCAAAGGATGCTTGCTTTCATTACTTAAATTGGTGTCTACTTGGCTTCTTCATCACAAATTTACTATTTTTCCCTTTATAATTAATAAGAACATTGTGGGGAGGTGCTCTGAAACTAGGTAAATATTTAATTTTAATCATAATTTCTATGTATTCATTTATATCTATGGAATCATGATGTCTACTTTATTCAGTGTATTATAGCACATTACTATTATTATTTATTTTGATGATCAAATTGTCCATGATTTAGCCAGTGAGAGCCCCATGAAGCTCTCACTGTTTGACAAGTATTCCTTTTTGACCTTATTCTTTAAGTATGTACTTGATTTCTGATGTAATATGCTCAGGATTTATGTTGGATCTTCCCCAGCCTGGAAATCATCTGTTTTTCCAGAGTCCTTGTTCCTTTCAGTGGAGAATAGTATTTAGGAACCAGGGCCAGGTAGCCAGGTATGGTGGTGCACACCTGTAATCTCAGCACTTAAGAGGCTGTGACAGGAGGATCACCTCAAGTTCGAGGCCAGCCTGGACTACATAGTTCAAGGGCAGGCTGAACTACATAATGAGACTCTCTCTTTTTCTTTTTCCTTTTCTTTTTCTTTTTCTTTTTCTTTTTCTTTTTCTTTTTCTTTTTGAGACAGGATCTTGCTACGTAATTCAGGCTGGCCTTGAATTCACTATGTAGCCCAGACTGGCCTTGAACACACAGCAATCTTCTTGCCTCAGTCTCCTGAGTGCTGGGATTACAGGGGTGTGCCACCACACCCGGCTAGAGACCCTGTCTCAAAAAACCAATAAAGGGAAAAAAATAAGGCCAAGTACGCTCAATACTACTGGAGTGTTGCTGCTCTCAAACTCTGAGGTACATAGTAAGACTCTGACTCAAAAAATAGAAAGAAAGAAAGAAAGAAAGAAAGAAAGAAAGAAAGAAAGAAAGAAAGAAAGAAAGAAAGAAAGGGAAAAAAAGAAAGAAATTAAAGCATGTTCTGTTCTGTTTTTTCTGGGGACACAGTGTGTACCACCAGGGTTCAAACCCAGGGCCTCATGCATTCTAAGCACACGCTCTGCCATTGAGCCGCACACCCAGCCCTTCTTTTGTGTTTTGTTTTGTTTTGTTTCATTTGTTTTCAAGATGAGGTCTTGGTGTGTCGCCCAGGCTAGCCTCAAACTCCTGTGCTCAGGGAATTCTCCTGCCTCAACCTCCCAAGTGGCTAGGATTACAGATACTCACCCCTCCACCCACTAAAAGCATATCTTTACACTTGTGAGAATGATAAAATAGAGAGCCTTTGATGATGCAGAAAAGAGAGTGTGGGAGACCAGTTAAGGAGAATTGAGGCCTAATTGGCCTTTCTGTGAGCATAAAGGAGAAAGGCAGCGAGCAGGTGTGACATTGCAGGGTCTAGGGAAAAGTGAATACAGCTGAGATCAGGTTGCTTACCTGGGCGTGTACTAATGGATAATGGAAGGTAGATGAACCTTCTGTTACTTTAATTGCTTGTACCCATGTGTGAGTGAATAAAAGATGGATGAGCCAGATGCTCAGGGCTCCTCTGCCTACTAGAGGCAAGAACTCTCGGCTGCCCGCAGGCTAAGCTAACTCTGTCTGTCTTTCATCCTTGTTCACCCCCAGGCAGTGGTCAGGCAACAAACTAGCAGGGCTGGGTCCCCTACAAGAGAGGAGAGAACTGTTGGGCTGTGGCGTACATGAGGTCTTAAACAACATCCACAGGGACAGGAAGGAGCAAGGCACCAAAAGAGGAAGTGAGGTGTGTGCGGCGGCATCTGCTTGTGGAAGCGCTCTTCTGATTTCTTTTATTGTCTCAAGGAAATAATCAAGGTCATCAGCTAAGAGAAGATGGTAGAAGTTGGAGACAAAAGGAGAAATACAAGTAGTCATCTTGCTCCAAAATAGTGAACTTGGGAAGGTGGCAGAATTATCAGGGGCCACAAGGGGCCTCTTGAGGGGACTGGGAGTTTGAAATGAGTCTCACAAACATGAACGCATTGCTTTCTTCCCCAGCCATGCAAAGCACAGAATAGGCAATGAGTTACTTTAGCCAGGGCTGCCAGTTTGCTCAGTGAGTGGAAAAAAGGAGAGGGAGAAAGGGAAGTGAGTCTATTAATTGGCTATGGACTTTAAATTGGATACAGAAGAGAAAACGATAAAGTCAGGGGCATAAAGGAGGCAGGTCCAGTAGGCTGTAGGTGTTGGTGGGAGAGCAGTCATAGGAATGGGTTGGAAAGATGCTGGGAAGAAATGAGGTGATGGCCATGTAACATCTAAGGAGGGGTGAACACCCCATGCCACTGCTCTGCTGGAACACGCAGCTCCCAGCAACCCTAAACCCAGCGTCAGTAAAAGAAATAAAGAAGCAGAGTTTAAAACAGCTGGGTTGGGCTGTGGATATAACTCAGTGGCACAGCGACTGCCTGGCAAGCGCGAGGTCTTGAGTTGATTCCTGGTACCAAAAAAAAAAAAAAAAAAAGCTGTGTGTGGTGGCTCATACCTGTAATCCCACTACTTGGGAGGCTGAGGCAGGAGGATTGCTGTGAGTTCAAGGCCAGTCTGGTCTACAAAATGTGTTCAAGGCCAACCTGAACTCCATAGCAAAACCCTATCTCAAAAAGATAAATAAATAGTAAATAAATAAAATAAAAGTAGATGATTTATTTGAAGGTGGGGAAAGGTGAAAGGGAGAGGGAGAGGGAAGAGAGAAAGAAATACTCTGGACAAGTAGGGGGTATTTGAAAGGGAAATATTCCTGGATATCTTGTCTGCAGCTCCTTTTATTGGGTTTCTTCTCCCTGTGTAGGCTCTTGGAATATGATTGGCTCCCTGGCTGCCTTTGTTCCTCCCCTTGGATTTCTGCCAGTCATATGACCTTCCCTGTTATTTGGTGGAGGCTAGGATTATGGGTGGCGGGGTTAGGGACAGGTAGTTTAGGCCTAAGGATTAAGTAAGGGGTTTATGTTAATCATGCTACCTTGGACCTTCCTGAGCTTAGTTTCTTTGCCTTTGTCTTTCTGATTGCTTGAGCCTAATCTGCAGAGGCAGAGGGTACCTCTAGTAAATGGCCTCTAGACGCCCTTACTAACTCTCTCCACTAACGTCTAACAAAGCTCAATGTGGCCTTCATCCTATCTTTTCCCTATCTACAGCTAGAGGGTGGGATGCATGAAATTGAGAGGACAGGGAGTGTTGGGGTTGAATTGTCCCCCTCCCCAAAAGATGGTGAAGTCTTCACCCCCAAAATCTGAGGTGACCGTTGTATAGAAGTGGGGTCTTTGGAGAGGTAATCAGGTTAAAATGAGATTCTTTAGGTGGGTCACAATCCAGTTTGAGGGCTGGTGAGATGGCTCAGCGGCGTAAGCACCTGCCTGGCAAGCGCGAGGGCCCGAGTTCGACTCCCAGAACCCACATACGAAAAAAGGGCCGGTGATATCGCTCAGTGGCACGGGCGCCTGCTGGCACGCGAGGTCCTGAGGTCGACCCCCGGTGCCCACAAAAAAAAAAAAAAATCTAGTTTGATTGCCACCCTTATGAAAGGGGGAAATTGTTTTATAGATAGCTACGTTAGGTAGAAATACTATAGGCAGTCAGAGAGCACTGGGCCCTCAAGGGAGTGCAGAAGATGAGAACACATCAAAACTGGCTGGAGGTGCATCTGAAGAGGACCAAAGTCACAGTGACCAGATTTACGTATTTCCCTAAGGGATAAACAGAAGCTTGAGATTATTGGTGCCACTGTTTTGAGATTTGCCATATAAATAAACCATTATCTCATTAGGGGTGGACTATCCTTCACCCACCCACTAAGACTAAGACTAAAACAACTAAGACTACAGATTATCAACCAGGGTTAATGACGTCATCCATATCCCCTTGTTACTACTGGATCAATATTACTTAAGTGACTATACTTGTAATCTTATTGGTTGATTATACTTTTGACCCACGTTGTACCCACCCTTCATGACTGTTCCATAAAACTTCCTCAGAGAAGTGGGCTCATTGGCAACCCATTTGGGACCCCTTCTTTCTCTCAGTGTCTATTCCTATTCCCCATTCCTTTTCCCCAGTAAATTTTCCTACTCTTAACCTCCATTGTTCCTTAGAATTCATTCTGCGACTCCGAGGAACACGAACTCAGCCTGTCATCTAGCATTTCCCCTATATCAATTAGACACACACAGAGAGGGAAAACCATGTGGAAGATGAAGGCTGAGGTTGGGCTGATGCGTCTATACGGCAAGAGCCTCCAAACATAGCCAGCCGCCCACCAGAAGCCAGCCAAGAGGTGTGAGGAAGATTCTGCCTCATAGCCCTCAGAAGGAACCAGCCTGGCTGACCCCCGATCTGTGAGACAACCCATTTCTGTGCTTGAAGGCAGCCAGTCTGTGGGACTTTGTCATTATGGCCCCAGCAAACTATTGCAGAGGGGCTGCAATTATTAGTTATGACAAGGACCTGGGTACAACCATGAGAGATCATTACAGAGGAGACAATCATGGAACTGAGAGCCAGGGTATTGGTGGGATTGATCTCTATGGATATTGAAATCTCCAAAAACTAGGACAGAATTAGTATCAGAGTCAGGTCTGACAGTGAGGCAGGATCCAAACTTCCAGTAAATGAGAGTGATATAGGACCTCTGAATGATACAGGGAAATATTATAATGCCCAACCTGCTAGATGTCCGATATGCCAAGTTCGTGTTCCCCAAAATCGAAGAATGAATTCTGAGGAACAACGGAGGTTAAGAGTAGGAAATTTGGGCTGGTGGGATAGCTCAGCGGCATAAGCACCTGCCCGGCAAGCACGAGGTCCTGAGGTCGACTCCCGGTACCCACAAAAAAAAAAAAGAGTAGGAAATTTTTTTGAGGGAGAGACAGCTACTGAGAGAGACAGGAGGGGTCCCAAATGGGTTGCCCATGAGGCCACTTCTCAAAGGAAGTTTTATAGAGCAAAATCACAAGGTGGGTGCAAAATCACAAGGTGGGCACAACATGGGACAAAACTATGACTAACCAGTAAGATTACAAGTATAGTCCCTTAGGTAATATTGATCCAACGGGGAAGCAAGTCACATAGCAAGTGTACATGGAAAGAACAAGGACCTTTTTTGGATGAGTCAGGAGGTCCTGGTCACCCACCTGGGTGACTGATGCCTGTTTAGAATATCTGTTACAGAATACTGTTTATCCCGTGGGGAGGTATGTAGGTGTAGTCATTCCATCTTTATCTTGAGGCCTGGCCTTCACCAAATGTGCCTCCAGCCACAGTTGAAATGTGTCCTCATCTTCTGCACTGACTCCCCTGAGGGCCCAGCCCTGTCTGACTGCCTAGAATATTTCTGCCTAACTTAACTGTCTATTATAAGAGGAAGGAGCCCAGGGGTTGGTAGATGAGTAGGCAAGGGAGGCAGAGTGGGTGGTGTAAGCCGTGGACATGAGATTAAAACTGAGGGACTGCAGGGAAGAGGAAGGGTGGGTAAGCAACCCTGAAGAGCAAGGAAGGCAATGACCACATCTCCTGGCCTGGCGGCAGGAAGAGGTGAGGGACAGGAAGCTGCGCCCACCAGGGAGGAATGCAGGGAGGACAGGGTCCTCGAGGAGCGCCTCAAGGACCTGCTGCCATGGGAAGGCAAGGGAACGCTCAAAGAAGTTATGTCTGCTGGAAGTTTTGCCGAGCAGGGCGGTGAGGGCCAGAGGGCCCAGTGGAAGGGCTTCAGAAATTGAGAACAGAGCTAGGAATGCAGTACTATTTGAAACTAGACTGTGGGGTAATGAGGGCTTATCACTCACTGGGAGGAGGTTAAGACACGGTGGCCATGTTTCTCATTGCCATAGAGGTTATACAGACAGCTAAGCTCAGCGGCACAGTGCCTGCCTGGCAAGCTCAAGGTCCTGAGTTCGATTCCAGATTCCAAAAAAAAAAGATGGAATGACTACACCTACATACCTCCCCACAGGATAAACAATGATCAATATTCTAAGTGGGCATCGGTCACCCAGGTGGGTGACCAGGACCTCCTGACTCATCTCTTCCAAAAAAGGTCCTTGTTCTTTCCATGTACACTTGCTATGTGACTTGCTTCCCCATTGGATCAATATTACCTAAGGGACTATACTTGTAATCTTACTGGTTAATCATAGTTTTGTCCCGTGTTGCACCCACCTTGTGATTTTGCTCTATAAAACTTCCTTTGAGAAGTGGGCTCATGGGCAACCCATTCGGGACCCCTCCTGTCTCTCTCAGGAGCTGTCTCTCCCTCAGTAAAATTTCCTACTCTTAACCTCCGTTGTTCCTCAGAATTCATTCTTCGATTTTGGGGAACACAAACTTGGCATATCGGACATCTAGCAGGTTGGGAGTTATAATATTTCCCTATATCACTTGGAGGTCCTATCTCAGAGGGGCTCTTGCTCTTTTTTTTTCTTCTTTCTTTTTTTTTGTTTTAAGACAGGGTCTTGCTATATCATTTAGACTGGGCTTGAACTCACTATGTAGCCCAGGCTGGCCTCATACTCATGGTGATCCTCCTGCCTCAGCCTCCTGAGTGCTGACTGCAGGCATGAGCCACCACACCCAGCTTTGCTTTCACTTTTTCATTGATCCTATCTACGACTTTTTCAGATAGGTGTTATTGTTATCCTACTTTTAATAGGACAGACTGAGGATCAGAGAACTCCAGTAATTTTCCCAAGATCAAAGCTTGTCTGTGGGAGAGCGGTGATTCAGCCCCAAGTAGTTTGACTCCAGAACATTCTAAATGACAACAGAAGGGAGGTGACACCAGCAAGGCATTGAAAGCAGCAGGACAAAGTGGACAGACTCTCACAGCAAGTGAAGCCCAGGTGAGAAGGCAAGAGAGGGTGGAGAGCAGGCGGATGTGCTTGTGGTCTAAGAGTAGCAAAGGAGATTTTTCTCATTCATGCAGCTGGCTGAAATGAGGCAGAGGCGAAAGTCGCCAAGGAGACAGAGACTCTAGCGGTGGAGGACCAACTACAGGAAGCCTAAGGCACCTGCAGCAACACAGGCATGGAGGGAGAGGATGACAGGAGACGGTCTCTGACACATGGAGGAAATCGGGTTGCTGTTCTGGACACGTGGAAGCCAGATAGGTAGCACTGGGGGCTTTTCTAAAAGCAGAACTCCCAGGAGTTATTTTAAAAGAGAAAATATAAGTTTACCACATAGGTTCTGTTTTTGATTCTTGAAACTACAAATAAATAAATATTTCTTAAGCAGTTGGGGAAACTTTGCCATCAGATGGTGCAAGGAAACAGCACCCATGTGAGACGTTGGCAGGGCTGCACCGCCACCCTGTGGTGGGAAAGGGACATGCAGGGTGCTCTCCCCTTGTGACTGAAGCACCAGATGCCACCCACCATCTCCCCACAATGTGCTGAGTGTATGATTATATGGCCTTGGATATAAACTCTCCCCCATACCATCTGATTCCCCTGGAACTAGCCCTTCCAGCCTCCCGCAAGCCTGGCATCGTGAGGGACACTTTTCCTCCAAGCCAGCCTCAGGTAGACAGAGCTGGCCAGGCAGCAGGAAGGGCACTGGGCCTTGTTTCCCTCTCTCTTCCCTACTCCTCTGAAGCCAGGACACCATGCAGCTGATCTTCCTCTCCATGCCATCCCTCTCCCTTCCTCCCTTCAGTTCCCTATCCAATCATGTTTGTTTCTACAGCAAGCATTCACCAGGCACCTAATGTGAAGCCCTGAGCCAGACACCAGGGGCCCAGAGGTGGACGTGCCTCCAGGCCCACTGAGTGATGCTGTTCCAGCCTGGGATGAGTGAGGTGCGTGGCTGAGTGAGGCCCCAGCAGGGGCTGCTCTCCACAGGCTCGAGGGCTCAGAGAGCTTCCTAGACAGATTAAAAAGGTTCCTGTGCTCCTTTAAGATGCTGCTCCCGGGGTTCCCAAGAGAACCTCAGTTCCTCGGTTTTATGAAAACAATAAAATAGCAGGGCATGGCGACGCATGCCTGTAATCTCAGCACTTGGGAGGCAGAGGCAGGAGGATTGCCAAGAGTTGGAGGCCAGCCTGGGCTACATAGTGAGTTCAAGGCCACCCTAGACTACAAAGCAAGACCCTGTCTCAAAAGAAACAAACCAAACAAACAAACAAAAAAAAAACCCATAAAATAATGCCTAGGGAGCTGGGTGTGGTGGCGCACACCTATAATCCCAGCATTCAAACTGAGGCAGGAGGATCGCTGTGAGTTTGAGGCCAGCCAGGGCTACATAGTGACTTTAAGACCAGCCTGGACTACATAGTGAGACCCTGTCTCAAAAAAACAAAACAAAACAAATAATGCCTAGAGATTCATCTAAGTTCTTGTAATAAATATGGTTCATTACTTGCATTCCAGAGTATTTCAGAGTATTCTATTGTATGAATTACACAATTTTATTCACTTATTAAAGGATAGGGGCCAGTGAGATAGTTCAGCGGCATAAGCGCCTGCCTGGCAAGCACGAGGTCCTGAGTTCGACTCCTGGTACCCACATACAAAAAAAGGGCCGGTGATATCACTCAGCGGCATGGGCACCTGCTGGTGCACGAGGTCCTGAGGTCGACCCCCGAGTACCCACAAAAAAATAAAAAATAATAAAAGATAGTCGGGTTGTTTGCAGAATAGACTATTACAAATAAAACTTCTCAGAATGTTCACGTATAGCTTCTGTGTGAATACACATTTTTATTTCTCTAGGATAAATACCCAGTAGTGCAATTGCTGGGTTGAATGGTTGATGCATGAATTTCATAAGAACCCACCGAAGTGCTTTTTGCCTTCCATCAGCAATACATGAGAGACCCAGGTGCTCCGCACTCTTACCAGCATTCAGCTTAGCACTGTTTTCCTTGTGTGTGGTACTGGGGGTTGAGCCCAGGGCCTTTGCACTGAGCTGTATCCTAGCCTGTTTTCATTTTGAGTTTGCCATTTGTATTTCTTCTTTGGCAAAGAGTCCAATAAAGTAACTGACCCACGATTGTGGTTCTAAAATGTGCTAAATGCCCCATGCTTTTTCTATCTTAACCTCTCTGTTTCAGATTCAAACCCCAGTGGCTCCGGGCATCAGAACTGGTGTCTCACAACGCCAATCTCAACATATTCAACACCAAAACTACCATCCCACTACCAGTCCTGCCCCACCCTGGTTAACGAACTAACACTTAGGGATTTTGTTACATGCTAAGCACCCTTCTAAATTCTTTACATATATCAATTAATTTAATCTTCATAGTAGTTCTAGGTGGTCATTACATCTATTATTACTACCTCCATCTGACACATGGGAAAATGAGGCACAGGGAGTTTGAATATCTTACCCAAGTTCGCACAGCTGGCAAGGAGCTGGTAGGGCCATCCAGGCCACCCGAGAGCCATCTTTGATCTCTTAACTCTCTCACCTCCCCACTTATAATTAACAGCTAGGCCTGGAGATTTTGCCTCTGTAATATTTTAGTTCATTGTCTTTTCTCTCCTCCTATTCTGTTACTACCACTCTATTTCAGATCTTATCTCTTGCCTGAATCACTGCACCTTTTTAATTTTTTTTTTTTTTTTTTTTTTTTTGAGACAGGGTCTCGCTATGTAGCCCAGGCTGGCCTCAAATCCTGGCGATCCTCCTGCCTCAGCCTCCCAAGTGCTGTGATTATAGGCATGCACCACCATGCCCAGTGGAAGCTTAAAGTTTATCTTTTAAAAAGTCCTAGTTTTTAAAGATCCATTTTACCCTCTCAATTACAGTATGGCGTTAGTGGCCACTGATTATCATCACCTAGCTTCATTATTTTGTCAGAAATTTATAAAAATGATAAATTAACCCTATAATTCTTCTATCCATAAAACACTTTTTATTACCCTGAAGTAGCACAGAAAAAAAAGGATAAATGCTTCTTTCTATATATTAGCATATATTTAGGGATGGCCAGTTTCTAGCATTCTCTAAAGGTGGCCAATTAGATATTTTAAAAATATAATCACAGATTTAAAAACTTATTTGACTCCAATTTACTGCAGTTGTAATTGTTACTGATGTTCACGTTATCCCATCTTTAGCCAGGAGCAACCTCCGAGGTGGCCCCAGGCTCCTCTTGAATCTTCCTGAGTGACAGCTTCTTTGCTTTCTGGCATGTTTCTACATTCCAGGCTCATTTTATACATTTCCTACCACAGACATCTCAGCACTATTTCTTCAAGGCACTCTGTATAGTCTGGGCATCATTACATAATTGCCTCCTGGCCCCTCTTCCCTATTCTGCAGTCCCAATCTCATTACTCCCTTGCCCAAGGTCCTTCAAGGCCATGTTGCTCTTTGTACCACCTCCCAGCTGTTCACCAACTGACCCCTCGCTCCCATTTCCTGTTAGTCTCAACCCAGCAAAACTTAACATTTGCAATTTCCTACATACCCCACTCTGGGTCATGCTCCTTGCTTCATGCTAATCCCTCAGCCAGAAACCTCCACTCCTGCCTTTCCTAATCTTGTCTCACTTTGACCCAACTTAATCTTAGCTCAGGCATCATCTTCAGCGTGCTTTTCCTGACCCACCAGGCCAGGACGCACTCCCACTGCCATCTCATGGCCCAGTGTGCTTGCCCCTGCTCACACTGTGCAGCTACCAAGCAAGAACTCTTTCAAACATCTAGTCCCCGACTTGGGCAGTGGGTAACCCCACATGATCACCATGTTAGCTGGGAGAACATACCGATTCTCTCCCACTGCAGAGTACAGATGAAGCTGCTGTTACCGTCTTCAGCGTAACTAGTAATTGGTGAGCGCGCTCACTCTCCGACGCTGGATATGAAGAGCTGGGGTGGGGAGATTTTGCTCAAACCTTGTTTTCCTTTCCCACTGCTGTCACAGCCATAGTCACTAAGTAAGTCAGGATGGAAAGGGTGACACCAACTCAGGATGCGCTGTAGTGTCACCCACCTAAGGTAACAATGAGGAGCAGGGGCCTGGAGACTGCATGCTTGGATTCTCTCTGGACAGAATCTGCCACTGCCTGCAACGGTGACCTTGAAGGAAGAAAGTAAATCTTAGGTTCTGGGACTGTCTTCTTAGGTTACCAGGACTACTAAACAAAGTCTATCGTACTTTGCACAGTGCGACATTGTAAGCACTCAAAATATGTTGGGTCTTGTGCCTGCCCCCAGAACAAGGGTAAAATTGGGCTTTAGGGCCGGTGAGATGGCTCGGCAGCATAAGCGCCTGCCTTGCAAGCGCAAGGGCCCGAGTTCGACTCCCGGAACCCACATACGAAAAAGGGGCCGGTGATATCGCTCAGCGGCACGGGCGCCTGCTGGCGTGCGAGGTCCTGAGGTCGACCCCTGGTACCCACAAAAAAAAAAAAAAAATTGGGCTTTAAAGTCTTTTAACACAGGCCTCCCTCAAAGTCAACAAAAGAGAAAAAACCTAGTTATACTTTCCAAGTTGAAGAAAATGGCTCTGTGGTTGGCATGGGGATATGTGCAGTTCGAGCAGGTCAACTCGGAGAAATCTAGATAAACCAGTCAGAAGAAATCCTAACAGGAAGGGCTGTGTCTACAACAATCACGGCAACTGGAAGGCAAACCAACCAGGCTGAATGGCCTGACTGCAGTGTGAGCTCTGATTTATAATCTCATATGTAATCTCTACAAGGACAATTTTTATTTACTGATGTACCTAGAGTAGAGTATGGCCATAGTGGAAAAACACTTGCAGAATGAGTGGATATGATCTGCTTTTCTTCCATTTGCATTCGCAGTTTCTAAACTATGACCACACACCTGAACCAACTGCATCTGCCACTACCAAAGACAACCTACAGCAGTGGTGGGGAACCTGCGCGCGTGCTGCAGCAGGCTGTTTTTATCACTGAACCCTCTGAGGTTCGCATTCACTGCCCCAGAAGAAAGATAGGGG
Organism: Erethizon dorsatum; assembly: GCA_028451465.1. NCBI lineage: Eukaryota > Metazoa > Chordata > Mammalia > Rodentia > Erethizontidae > Erethizon > Erethizon dorsatum. Next base: position 52,547,358 of record CM051834.1, read on the forward strand.
AGACTGGAAAAAGGCCCAGGCCATATATGAACAGAGAACCCCAACATTTATGGTGTACTGGGGCTTACAGCGGGAGCCTGAGTGGGTAGGGCCCTTGTTTCTATCTACGTCTAGGGCAGACACTGAATCCAGTCCTGCTCCCAGCCCACTAGCAAGCCGCATAGAACCCCAAACCCCATACCTAGCTGTGTCCCTGATTTATCACTCACAAACATCAGGAAAGGTTAAGGAATTTTCTTTATTTTTTACAAATTAAGACTATGTAGATATTATATATTTCTGAATCAAAAACACCTTTGTCTTCACAGTATGAGTTAGAGAATGCAGCCTGAGCTGAAAACAAGGAACTAGAAAAGAAAGTGAAAATTACAGTGATACTTGTATTAAAAACCTGTTAGGCATTTACTTTTAAAGTACTTTCTTTTTATGTTGTCACTCTTGGCACTGTTTCTAAAGAAAAACTCCTTTATCCCAAGCAAAAAAGCACAAGAGGTGGAGTTTGGCTTCAAGAGGTGGATTTCAGATTCTCAGGCTTGGCAGAGAATCACCAAATACATGGACAGCTGCTAATGGGGGCTTAACAGGAAGGAAATCCATTTAGTAAGTTCTCAAGCCAGAGGCGAGAGGCAGCAGCCAAGTCAAAGGGCAGCATCCTCAGTGGAAGTAAGCCACTCTGGGTGGGTACCACTCCAGAAGTTTCATGGGATGGCTCAGTGACACAGCACACTACAACCAGCAGCCAGTGTCAAACTGTGCACTGGTTATGAACAGGAAGAGCCAGAAATAGCCTCCTGCTGATAATGCACTTTCAATAGCTTGGCCCCCTTGCATTAAAACCCAGGAGTAGCCAGGGCCATGACATCTTCTGATGCCGCCCTTCTGTGTAAGCTAACTGTGGTAGCCCAAAGGAAAGAACTGGTGATCCACCTGTTAGGACTGCTCATCCACACCTATAACCACAAAGCCGCAGGGAACTGGAGCTTTGCAAGTCTGGTTACCTGGCTCCTACCTGCAGCTCTCTGGAAACAGGTAAGCAGACCAAAAATTAAAGTGCATCTGTAAAATGAATGTTTATCTGCCGCCCCAAATCTCTGGCCTGACACTCCCTACGTGTCCAAAAATGCACTGACGGTCTCTTAAGATGCTGCCTCCCAAATCATCACAGCACTGCTACACTTATCTGCACAAGGACACACTCAGTTGAGGGATCTGTCCTCCACTGCTCCCCAGTCTTTATCTAGGTTTGTCTGGCAGGATTCAGAGATTCAACTATTCCCCTTCCTTAACCTTCCTCTCTTGGGGCCTTTAGTCACAGCCACCTGGTGGAGGCCATTCAGTAATTACGGTGATAACCAATTTCAGAAATCAACAAAAAAAATACAAAAAGGGTCAATTTGAGAATTCTGTGTTGTCTATCTTGCCATACATACTCAGCCTTTTCATAAATGTCTGGAGAGACAGTCTTCCCTTTCTGCTGAAGTCCTCCCACCCCATGGATGGAAAGCAGGCAGATTCCCTGAGGGTCAGGCAGGGGTGGGAATGGAATACACACAAGCCTACATTCCCTTTGTGATGGCAAGGCAGAGGGCATTTGCCAGACAAGCTTGAGAAGCTCAGGGGAAGCAAAGCGCCCATCGAAGAGGCTCTTCGCTTTCTTTGTAGGACTGATAGCTCAAATATGAGCCTGAGTTAACCACAGGGCCAGTGAACTTCTTCCCAGTAGAAAACACACTGCCCTGTCCCACAGGGACTGTGTGCAAAACAAATAATGTTGAGGAAGGGTGGGCTGAGGTGGCTCTACCAAATAGTTTGTAGTCCACTGGGTGAGGCTCAGTGGGGCTGTGGACTCCCGGAGTTTGCTCCCTTGGCTGGCCCACTCCTCATGGAGTTGGGCCGGCCACCAGAGCAGAGCAAGGGCTAGAGATGGGCTGACAAAAGGGAGTGAGGAAGAACCCCAGGAATATGAAGCCAAACTCCAAACTGTATTCTGCTAATCAGTTTTTTTGATCAAAAAATTCAAAATAGAGAAAACCACAAAGTACAAAAGCTTTTCTGATGCCTTTCATTATCATAGAACACGCCACCTGTAATGTGTGCAAAGAGGAAATGAGGGGTGGAGGGAGAGAAGCCAAACTGGGAAAGGCTGGATGGTCATCTCACTTCTTTTCTTTCTTCTTGTCCTATAAGTGCAGAAAAATCACCCAATTAATTTTTTGCATCTGATATGTAAGATCAAACTCTTAAATGATACTTTGGTTAGGGTCTGGAGGGAACCTGGAGATTAACCATGAGAAACACTCCCTCAGTTCAGCAAGAACCGCACCTCAACCAGCTTCCATGGGTGGCCCTTCCCCAAAGCTGCTGACAGACTGATGAGAAAAAGAGTAAGCGGTTGTCCCAGTACCACGTCAGGAGTACCTGTGTGGGCTGCCTGACCACCTCTGGCTACTCACAACACCACAGCTAAATCCCACCCCGCTCAGGTCCTAGAAGTCTGTCATAAAAGAGCAAAACTAAGGCCATACCACCAACTTCCCATCAGGACTGGAGCGTGCTCTGCGCCAGAGGGTGAGCTTGAATCCTCAGCATAAGCCGACATTTATAAACAATCTAGTCCAGGGGATATGTCGATCTCAAGTAGAAGCACAATGTATTAAAGGAATAAAAGTCGTGCTGCTCTGATGGAAAATGGGGCACCTGCTTAGTGCTTAGTCCAACTGTGCATAGCCCAGACAGAAGCACCAATCCTATCTAGTCGCCCACCTCTACCACCACTGCACTGCCTCAAGTTCCAGAACAAAGTCTGCAAAGAAAACCTCATGCTTCATTTGTTCCCCCACTCCTGGGCTGTCTGCTACAGAATGTCTTTTTGTTGCCTCCATTGTTTTTTTAAAAAATTTTTTTGGCGCTGAGAACTGAACCCAGGGCCTCACACTTGCTAGACAAGTGTTCTACCGCTAGCTAAATCCCCAGCCCCTAAAATGTTTCTTTGGAAAAAAATTAAGACTGACAAATGAGTAAAACTGGTCTACTTCTTCAGGGTACAGAGGCAAGTGCCTACAATCCCAACTACTTGGGAGGCTGACAGTATTACAAATTCAAGGCCAGCCTGGGCAACTCCTGACTCTGTCTCAAAATAAAAAGGGCTGGGGACGTAGCTCAGTGATAGAGCAATTCCCTAGCACGTACAAAGTCCCGTGTTCAATACCCAGTACTGGGGGTGCGGGGGGAAGAAGAAAAATTTTAAATGTTGGCTTGTCAGTATTATATGACATCTTCAGTAATTTTCTTTTTCTTTTTTGCAATGTAGGGGATTAAAGCCAGGCCCCATCCCTTTTTTATTTTTTGAGACAGGGTCTTGCTAAGTTGCCCAGGCTGGCTGGGCTTGAGCTTGCCATCCTCCTGCCTCAGCCTCCCAGAAATTACAGGTACCCATTACCACATCCAGTTTACAGTATTTTTTCTGAGTCACAACTATTTTTATAACCTTTAAATTCTTCATACAGTAATTGTTTCTTACTGCCACTGAAGATCTTTTTCCTTTGATACTAATCTCAGGGGTTAAAAGAAAAAAAATGTAAAAGGATTGTTTTGTTTTTTGTTTTTGAGACAGGGTCTCATTATGTAGTTCAAGTTGGCCTTGAACTCACTATGTAGCCCAGGCTGGGCTCAAATTCATGGGGATCCTCCTGCCTCAGTCTCCCGAGTGCTGGGATTACAGGCACGTGCCACCATATCCAGCTAAAAAGATTATTTTTACTTTTTTGAGACAGGGTTTCACTATGCAGTTCAGGCTGGACTTGAACTCACTTTGTAGCCCAGGCTAGCCTCGAACTCACAGTGATCCTCCTGCCTCAGCCTCCTGAGTGCCGAGGTTACAGGCATGTGCCACCCCGCCCGGCCTTGTTGCTTTTTCTCCACCAGGTAAAGACTTCTGGTTTGCTTCTTGCACAGTGGGCTGCCTTACCCTGGGGAGTTTTAAATCTGAATTATACATAGATACTGAGCTGAAGAGCCATTCTCTCAGCTGTGGGCTATAGGTTCACTAACCTTCTCATTCATTGCCAGGATCATCATGAGTTTTCTGAAGAGAGTAATGAAATCTAAGAAGAGATCAATGCAATGCCTGAAAGAGAATGAACCAGGTTACAAACTCCATTTCCCACTTTCTTTAATCCACAAGTCCACAAAGCAGCAGAACATAAACCCCACACTCACTCACAAGTCAGCTTCTCTAACACTGCACCCCAACAAAGGAAATAAAATTCTGGTGTCTGGAATCCATTTCAACTCAAAGAAAGCAAACAGCATAAAGAGATTGGCCTCTCAACTATGCACAGGCCCAAGTCTGAACCTGAACTACCAATTAGATATGAGATATCAAGAGGATCACTACACTTAAAAACTGTGTACATCTTCTTCACATTGTTGAAGATTTAAAGAATATAGAAACCATAAAAAGTAAAAGAAGGACTTCATGCTACCACATATACTCCTGAAGGCTGGCCACTGAAGTTCAGCCATGAATAAGACAGCACGCTTCCACATTTATCAGTACAGACCAGTTCTCACACTCACCAGATATAATCCTTATCTCCATGTTCAGCTTTTTCAATAATGAGTTGAGTATCAAAAAGGACAAAACCACACATGACCACCAGTCCCATATACAGGTTTGCCTAAAAGAAGAATGAGATGAAGTTACCACATAGTAGTTGTAGTACAGGGGAAAAAAAAAAAAAAACCCTCAGTTATATTTTCTGGCTTTTGGGTACTTGAAAGTACACCCAGTGCATGATAAGATGGCCATATTATTTCCCAAGACACTCTTTTTGTTTTTGTTTCTTTTTGAGGTAGGGTCTTACTATGTAGTTCAGGCTGGCCTTAAACTCACTATGTAGCCCAGGCTGGCCTCAAACTCCCAGCAATCCTCCTGCCTCAGCCTCCCAAGTGCTGGTATTATAGGTGTGTGTGCTACCACACCTGGCTCCCAGGACACTCTTTTAGGTAACCGGAAGACCCTCCACTATTTTCACAAGTCAGTGCTGGACTGGCAAAGGATCTGAGCAAATCATCCTCTCAGCAGTGCCACATTCAGCTGTACTGCTGCAGCCAGAGGCTCTGTCCTGAGGGGTGGGTAGGTGAGACTTGGAGGGTGCTGCCCAAAGGTGAACATCCTGGAGGAGTCTTAACCTATCTTACTTTAGGGTTGAGTGAGAAAAAAGCAGTAATGAGGCAAATAGCTGCTGGAAAGGTCTGTGCAAAACCTCACCTGGAAAAGCCAAATGGATCCAAAGAAAAGGTTCCCGAGGGAAGACAAGACCATCAGGCTCATGGCTGACATCAAGATACCTGATAAGACATGGCAAGAAGTTATCTTGAGAGAAGCCAAAGCAAAGAAGACAAATTCTTTATGCCCATTTCTTATTTCCCCCCAAAATGAAGGCTTTCTAATGTCAACCTAATAATCACAAGGGAGTTAGGGTAGGAAAGGAATGCGAATTCTGGCTAGAGCAGATTCCACTGTTCCCAGTCTACACTCACCTCCCAGAAAGAGGTAGCTCCGGCGCCTGGCGTAGAGTGCACTCAGGGTGAAGCAGGTGAAGATCATTGCTGTGCCCATGAAAGCGGTGGGAAGGATGCTGTTAAAGAAAAGGACCACTTGAGGACTACAGGTACGTGACCTCTATTTAGAAGGTATATTCATAAAGGTAAAGAGACAAACACTACTACTAAAACAGTTACCTAGGATTGACAGCAATGCACAGCTCCAGAGCAGGGCCCAGGCCAACTCCTAGAAAACAAAAACCCCAGAACATGATGCTGCCATCAACTCCTAAAGAGGAGCCTCATCCAAAAGCTAATTATTAATAACACAGGTATACTCAGGCTCCTAAAAAAAAAAAACCTTTCTTTTACATATTTATGTAAATTGAAGTAATTAAATCTCTTCCCTCCCTCTCCCTTAATCAATAAAGAGAATGTTTACCCAAGTTAGGTATTTATAGACATAGCTACAAAAATGTCCTCTTAACTCAATATCATAGATTACACCAAGAGAAACAGAAATGAGAACAAAATGAAGTAGGACTATCAAATATTTCTGAGCTGGAATGATATGAAACTACAACGTGGACCAGATCAGGAATTAGAATAAAAGGATAAAAGTTGCCAGGCCAGCAACCCTGCAGGAAGGAAGGACTCCCTTTGCAAGACAGGTTCTGCAAATGGACTCCTGCCAACAGGCAGGTGACCTGCTCCGGCCCAACATTTCTCCTACTCTATTTCCTCTCTCCTTCTGATAATTCCATTCTTTAATGCCTTCAAAAACTAGCTAATCTAAACATCTTAATGCCCAAGTCCCTTCCTTTCTAAAATTTCCTCAATACTATAAAGAGCAGACTGTCACTCAGAACAAGCTGTACCAATGCAAATGCTGTTTTGCAAGTATTTTTGTTATGTAACTTGAGTTCTGTTTCCTTTAATGATAAGTCTAGAAGAGCTGTACTTTCTTCCCAGAGAATTAGCATATTGTCTTGTGCAGTGGCTCTCAATGTATGGCTTTAACAGTTGGCAAGGCTCAGAACAGATGCCCCTGAGACACTGCTCAGTCTGGGGCCAACTAAGCAGATTCTCAGGCCTAGTTCAGTCCCGAGCACACAATGCCTATTTTTGGATACAAAAACAGAAATCACGGGCCGGTGAGATGGCTCAGCGGCATAAGAGCCTGCCTTGCAAGCGCGAGGGCCCGAGTTCGACTCCCGGATCCCACATACGAAAAAGGGGCCGGTGATATCGCTCAGCGGCACGGGCGCCTGTTGGCGCGCAAGGTCCTGAGGTCGACCCCCGGCACCCACAAAAAAAAAAAAAAAAAAAAAACAGAAATCACAAAGAGCTTACCCTAGAAATGGGAAAGAAGAATAATAATAAATAAGGCAAAACATTCTCAAACACAAGTATGACTAGACAGTACAGAGATAGAGAGACCAGAAAGGGAAAAGTCTTCTGAAGGAACTGTACAAATGGAATAGGCAGACAAGAAAGTATGCCCGTTGGGGTAAATCAGAATAAAACATATCTCAGGCTTTTGTCTAAACAGATAGTAAAAATATAGTCTTCCCCTCCCTTCAAAATTAGATCAATACCTTAACATACCTGTAAGGAAAGCAAATCCAGCAAGAAGTCCCAATCTTTTCTGCTCGGTCTCACGGCTATGAGGTGTTGCCATCAGCCAAATCATCAACCCCAGAGAGCCCAAGGCAGACAGCAGGCCAGCCTGTCAGAACCAATCAGTAATTCAATAACTGAAATTTTCAAATTTATTTCTCAGAAGACCTTATTAGGTTCAAATACTCATTTGAACTTCCTAATATTTGCTTCTAACTTGGAAGCAGGGGAAAAGGCACCGTTTTCTCAAGGGTGTGGAGAGAAACCAGAACTTTTGAAGGTCAGGGTCAGGACCACGGTGGATACTGAAGGCTCTTCTGGTTTGGGCAGTCCATTGACTATAGCACAACTACTCAAGTCAAACTGCGGTGAGTCTTGCCCAAAAAATAGAGAAGATGAACCAAACTGACAAGCGCTTGAAGCACACTCCATCTGCAGAAGTAGAAATGACCCCTTTTAAATCACTGAAAGAAAGAAAAAGTGCTGGTTCACAGTGGCACATGCCTGCAATACCAGCTACCAGGGAGGCTGAGGCACAAGATCACAAATTTAAGCCCAGCCCGGGCAACTTAGTGAGACTGCATCTCAAAATAAAAATCAAAATGAGCAGAATGTAGCTCAGTGCAAAGGCCCTGGTTTCAATACCCAGTACTGAGAAGAAAAAAAGAAAAAGAAAAAGGTATACATATATACATACAGAACAAAAGGTAGAAAGAAAAGAAAAAACCTGATAAACTACTATTTACTTCTGGGTGATGCAATTACTAAAATTTTTTTGTTTTTGGTTTTGGTTTTTTTTTTTTTTTTTTTTTTTGTGGGTACCGGGGGGACGACCTCAGGACCTCACGCGCCAACAGGCACCCGTGCCGCTGAGCGATATCACCGGCCCCTTTTTCGTATGTGGGATCCGGGAGTCGAACTCGGGCCTTCGCGCTTGCAAGGCAGGCACTTAAGCCGCTAAGCCGTCTCACCGGCTGGTTTTGGTTTTTTGAGATAACGTCTCGCCATGTAGTTCAGGCTGGCCTTGAACTCACAGCAATCCTCCTGCCTCAGCCTCCCAAGTGCTGGGATTACAGACATGTGCCACCATGATGGCCCAAGTTTTTTTTTTTTTAATACTTCTTTTTTTTTTTTTGTGAGTACCAGGGGTCAACCTCAGGACCTCGCGCACCAGCAGGCACCCGTGCCACTGAGCTATATCACCGGCCCTTTTTTCATATGTGGGTTCTGGGAGTCGAACTCGGGCCCTTGTGCTTGCCAGGCAGGCGCTTACGCCGCTGAGCCATCTCACTGGCCCCTAATACTTCTTATCGCTAGTCTGTTTCTGAATTTTCCATAATAAACATGTTATCACTTTTTAATAAAAAATTTTTTTTTGTTTTTTGAGACAGGTTCTCCATATGTAATTAATTTGGCCTTAAACTCATGGGGTTCCTCCTGCCTCAGCCTACTGAGTACAGTTGTGAGATACCCTGCCTAGCTACAAAAACATTTCTTTTTTCAGCCAGGCATGGTTATGAATCCCTGTAATCCCACCATTCAGGAGGTGGATCACTGCCTCGGCTACATAGTGAGTTCAAAGCTGGCCTGGACCACACAGGGAGACACTGTCTCAAAAAACTAAACCAAACCAAAAGAAAGACAACAACAACAACAAAATTTTTTAAAATTTCCTTTTAAAAAAAAGAAATATGGGCCAGGTGTGGTGGCATACTCCTGTAATCCCAGCACTCGGGAGGCTAAGGCAGGAGGACTGCCAGAGTTTGAAGTCAGCTGGGGCTACATAGTGACTTAAGGCTCAGCCTGGACTACACAGAAAAAAAAAAAAGAAATATGGGAAGAGAAAGTAAAAAGGAATTCAGATGTTTTACATACATGTACCAGTTCTGCATGATGAATATAATCATTACGTACTACAAACATGTACTAATAAAATACTTTTAAAAATAAAAGAAGTATGGGAAAAGCTACAAGCATTAAAAAAAAAAAAATGGAAATCATCAAGGATAGACACAGACACTGAAGTTCCTGCCCTCCTTTATGTTTTGTTTTGTTTTCTTTTTTGGTACCAGGAATCGAACCCAGGGCCTCATGCTTTTGGACAGGCGCTGTACTGCTGAGCTACATCCCCAGCCTCCTACCTTTCTTTGAAGTAGTCAGGTTATAAAGTCACAGTGGACAATAAATTGGTTAATACTGAGTCATTGCTCCTGAAGGAAATAAAAGGTTAATTTCCTGTAACCCTCTAGTCACACTTATGCAAAAAAGATTAATATATAACCTCGTTTTATGTGTGTTTCTGTTTACACACACCTTGTTATAAATTGTTGATTCATTAATATTGAACTCAGAGTGCTCGCTTCAGCAGCACATATACTAATATTGAACTCAGAGGCAAGAGTACTACAACTATTGCCTGAACAAAGCAACATATGTATTTTCTGCCTAAGACATATCACAATTTTAGACAGGACTAGACAGCACTTCAGCACTATGCTGTTTTCATAAATAGCAAAATCACCAAAAAAGAACACAAAAATAGGCTGAAGGCGCACCTCAGCAGGAGGAACCACATGTGAGGCCATCAGTCCACGCTTCAGCACCAAACATTAACAATGCCCCGCAACCCAAAACACACAGTGGTATCATTAATAGGTGGCAGTGACCCTTTGAAAGGGACACTTGATCACAGTATGAGAACTGAAACAAGAAGGCAGTGTTCTCTCCTGGCCTCCACTGGGAACATGGCATTATGGGTGAATCAAAATTTTCACCAGTCTGCAAAAAGTGCTAGGAGTACTGATTTTGAAGTTACAAATTTTAGGAAGTAGTTGAGTTCCCAAATACCGCACAGTGAATAAGATTAGCTATTTTACATTACTTAAAAAAAAAAAAAAGACCCCACAACCAAAAACCAAAAGGGCCAACCTTGTCTAAAACTCAATATCAAAGAAAGCCCTGTCCTTTGAGCATCTGGAGTAATTTTTCACACAACCCTTGCCAAGAAATGCCTGAGCAGGATAGTTCTCTGCAGTGGCAAATGCCAATACAAGCACATTCCTCTATGCTAAAAAGGACACTCTAAAAAAAGACAACACTTGTTACTGAGAACTCCAAATTTTTGGTTATTCTTCAAACTGTGCTTTCTATTCCTGTTGGCCAAATGCAAACTCCTTCAACATAGGAAAACAGGTTGCTGAACAGAACAGAGAATAAAATGGGTCAAATCCATTGTTTCAATTCTGTCTCTTCTGATAACCATACAATTGGTGTTTTGTATCCAAGCACTCCACAGTCAATTAGGCAACAAAGGGAGGAACTTTGGAAAGGCTACCATGTGGAAGAATCCCCTCACTCAAGCATATCATGTTTCTGGGGGGGGGGTCTTGTATATCACCAGCACGCTATTCAGTGGCAAGCTTAAGACATTATGTTTTCTATACCTAAAGGAGCACAGCTGCAAGAAAATATAAAGGGCTTTCCATGTTTTGATTTAATGGCTGGCTGAGTTCAGATCTCTAACTACTGATAAGAATTAAGAAATGTTACAAGATAGGACCACCCTACTGGGCTGGTTTCTTCCTGATGAAGTTTGTACCATGCAACACAGCAACCAGAGAGAAACCTATTCTTACCTGAACGAAATGAGTGACCACATGGACATAGGCTCCTGCAGCTGCCAGAAACATACACAAGGCAAAACTGGCATAGACCTTCTTCAGGTGCTGCTGTGTTGAGGGGGTTCTAGGAAAGAATATTTATAAGATCCATCACTCCTAGACCAATCTCATCTCTAAACTAAGAATTATTTCTCTTTCCTAGGGGGAAACATGTGAAAGTTATATTACAAATAGTTCTGCGATAGTTTAAGGAGTATATTATAATAAAAAAGAATGTTTTGATAATAGTTTAAGAGAATCTTAAATGCTAGAAAAGAGCCAAAGTCCAAATTTATGAACAATCAGTACCCAAAAAGAATAAATGACTTTTCAGTGATCACAAAGTGGCCCTTAGAACTTGGGGATTTTTGTCAGGTCTTCTAGAGTCTAGCCAGGTTCATTTGTTAATTTATACATATACAAATTAATACACTATGAAAAGAAACCAGAAATGACAAAAAATGCAGTCAGGAACCAGTAAAATTTAAAACACTTACATATGAGAAAATTTTAAAAGTGCATCGAAGTTGATCTTCCGATCAAATATGTTCATGATTCCAGAGTCTGTGGGACAGAGCCTCTGCTGTGTAAAATCAAGAATAAAGAAAAGTTATTATAACGATTCTATAACATATTAAACACCACAACCAACTTTCTTATAAAAAATAGCAACATACAGTTTGGAAAAATAAAGTTATCTAAAATCCCACAGCCCTAACAGCCATTTTCATTCTTATGTACATCCTAGAATACATTTACAATCATTGTGAACCATTTTAAAGAAGACAAAGGAAAAAAACAACTTATTTCCACTTGTTTTCAGAAGGTAATTTGCCCTTTAAAAGATAGTAAGAGAAATTCTCAATTAGCAATCCAGTCAAAGGGACCCATAAAGTAATTTTATGTGATAGTTTTAAAATGCTAGAATTCTCTCAAGAATTAAAAATAAATAAAGCTGTACTAGGACTGGCATTTTAAATATGCATATGTAGGAATTTTCTACTTAATACATTTTAGAAATGAAAGGAATACACAATTTTATTTTTTATTTTATTTTATTTTTTATTTTAAAGAGAAAAAAATAGAACAAAATTTCAAAACAACATAGTAGGAGGGTAACAATGGTTAATACATTCCATATTGTTATCTTTAAATTAGTTACTCAGGGTACAAGTTATCAGCGGAATACACAATTTTATTTTTATTTATTTATTTTTTTTGTGGGTACCAGGGGTCGACCTCAGGACCTCGCGCGCCAACAGGCGCCCGTGCCGCTGAGCGATATCACCGGCCCCTTTTTCGTATGTGGGATCCGGGAGTCGAACTCGGGCCCTCGCGCTTGCAAGGCAGGCGCGTACACCGCCGAGCCATCTCACCGGCCCTCGCCACTTCTTTCCTAACAAAGTTTTGATTTGATTTAGGTGTCTCACTCTGAAGACAGGGAGCTCCATCCAGTCCAGATGCAATCAACACATGGTTCTCTGGGCAACAGCAATTCATGATGGCTTCCCAGTTTACCGAGTGAGATTGAAGGACAGACTGACAACTCTGTGCCAGGATGTGAAGAGGCCCTGACGACCACCTTGGATTTATCTGTGTTATGGTAACTGGAGACTGTGGAGTAGAGAGACGGAAGTAGGCCAAGGTTTACGATGAACTGTTGGTCAACCAGTCTGGGACCCTGCTCTATTTCTGGATTTCCTATTATATGAGATAATAAGTGGTCACACCCACGCGTAAGCAACCAAATAAACAGGAAGTGTTACATGTCCTGATTTTCTTACTTCAATTTTTGTAATAGCTTCTCAGCTGGTTTTCCTGTTTCTCATTTCTTCCTTGTTTCACCCGCTCAATATGCTGCCTTCCCAAATTGATTTGCCTAAAACAACTTCTTGCCAGGGATACAGCTCAGTGGCACAGCGCCTGCCTGGCAAGCGCGAGGTCGTGAGTTTGAGTCCCGGTGCCCCAATAAATTAATAAATAAATAAATAAATAAATAAATAAATCTTCTTAAAAATGCATCAGTGATTCTCACAATCTGTAAAATAAAACCCACCTAAAAAAAAAAAAAAAAAAAAAAAAACCTAAAAATCTGATTAAGAGCTCTCATCTTTCCTAAATATAAATCCCCAAATTATTATTAGACTCATGTTGCCCATCTATTTCAAATCTAATAAATGGGGGGAGGGGGAAGAATAGCGTTCAAACACAACAGATAAGCTGTTTAGCTGGGCACAGTGGCGCATGGCTGTGCCCATAAATTTGAGGCCAGCCTGGACTACACAGCGAGTTCAAGGTCAGCCTACCTACACAGTGAGACGCTGTCTCAAAAAAACAAAAACAAAAACCACCACACAAAACAACCAAAAAGATATGCTGTTTGAAAGGCCAACTACTTTTTTTTTAAAGAGAAATAAAGTAGAACAAAATTTCAAAACAACATAATAGGAGGTAACAATGGTTAATACATTATGTATTGTTATCTTTAAATTAGTTACTCAGGGTACAAGATATCAGCATTCAATTGTCCAAACAATATTAGCACAAACCTTTCTTTTCAATGAGCTAAGCGAAATTAATAGTGTATCTATCTTAACTATCTTTTTTATATATATATAATTTTTTTCTTTTCCCTTCTTTCTTTTCTCCATTCCCCCATCCCAGTTTCTCTTTCCTTTCTAACAGTTTCTTCCTGTTTAACCATATCTACTGTACATTTTGGATCTCAGTTTCTCACACTAGGGAGACAATACTATGTTTACACATGTGCGCCCGGTTTATTTCACTTATGAGTGTTTTCTCGAGTTGCAACTATTTACCTATAAAAGGCTCCAGTTTATCTTTGAAAGGCCAACTACTAATGCCCATTCCTTTTTTTTTTTTTTTTTTTTGGTGCCAGGAATTGAACTCACGACCTCGCGTTTGCCAGGCAGGCACTGTGCCGCTGAGCTTTATCCCCAGCCCTATTAATACCCATCTTAATCAGCAAAGACCCAATGCTCACTCAGCATGATTAATCTAAGCAATGAATTATACAATCCTGAAATCAATTTTCTGAGGAACCTTGGACCAGTGGAAAGAGACCACTTTTAGAATTTATAAGCATCACTACCACTGGTTTCTTGAGGCTCTTCTCTCTCAATGAAACAATCACAACGGCTGGCTGGATTTCTCTCATCTCCTTTGTCTCACCAGTATCCTACTCACCTTACGTCTTTTGTTATTTCTGTTCCTAAGGAGGGATACAGCTGAAAGGCTGAAGAACCTACTAAGCTGCTGCTCTAAGTCATCCAGCTCTGGGCTCTCTTGATATAGATGGTGCAATTATTGCAGGCTGTTGCAAAGTCAAGTACAACCTTCCTAACCCATGATGAATGTGTCCTCTAGAGAGCACACTTACAGGATGGCAGAATTCAGGACCTGGAAAGTATCTTTGTTTAAGGCATCCATTAACACCCCTAATGACATCCCTAGACACAACCTGCAACAATACTGAAGCAACCAGCAAAGCCAACCTTTTTAGTACTCACAACAGCAACAGAGAAGTCTCTATTGCTTCCAATTTCGAGAATCAAAAGGGAGAGAGCGAGTCTCAAATACCCAGAGGACCATTAGTCAGAAAGGGGCAATACTCATGTAACCAGACCCCTCTGAGTAGAAACTGTAGGAGATGACAATGGCAGAAACTACTCTTTCCCAGTTTGCCCTTTGACATTTCCCAGGGGTACTGACTGTCTCCTTCTGGGATTCTTTTTCTTTTTTTTTTTTAATTTTTTTTTTGACACACGGTCTTGCTACATAGTTGAGGCTGGACTTGAACTCACTATGTTGCCCAGGCTGGCTTCGAACTCACAGCGATCCTCTTGCCTTGGTTTTTTCCCGAGTGCTAGGACTACAGATGTGTGCCACCAGACCCGGCCTCTGGAATGCTTTCTTTAAAAATTTATTAGTTTTGGGCCGGTGAGATGGCTCAGCGGCGTAAGCGCCTGCCTTGCAAGCGCGAAGGCCCGAGTTCGACTCCCGGAACCCACATACGAAAAAGGGGCCGGTGATATCGCTCAGCGGCACGGGTGCCTGTTGGCGCGCGAGGTCCTGAGGTCGTCCCCCCGGTACCCACAAAAAAAAAAAAAAAAAAAAAAAAAAAAATTTATTAGTTTTTTATTAGTATATTTGGAGGACATAATGATTACATTCATTGTGGATTCTCTTACAATAGTTGATGGAAAAACCAAAACCAAAAATCTAAACCTGTATGGCTAGGCAGGGAGATGTCAAATAGTAATTTCACCTTGATTTAGTACTAGCTTATGAGGGTTTTTTTTTGTTGTTGTTGTTGTTTTAATGTGAGTACTGGGAGTCGACCTCAGGACCTTGCACTTGCCAGCAGGCGCTTGTGCCACTGAGCAATATCACCGGCCCTTTTATTCCTTTATGTGGGTTCCAGGAGTCGAACTCAGGACCTGGCACTTGCCAAGCAGGCGCTTGCACCGCTGAGCCATCTCACCAGCCCTTGTTGTTGTTTTTTGAAATAGGGTCTCACTATGTAGTTCAGGCTGTCCTTGAATTCACTATGTAGCCCAGGCTGCCCTTGAACTCACAGCAATCCTCCTGCCTCACTTGGCCTTGCCTAGCTAAAGCCCATTTTTTAATATTACTACCTTTTCCAAAATGTAAGTGCCATGTGTAACTACCAAATTTTAGAGATGCAAAAGTGCACAGCAATTTTAATAGCGTTATGAAGAAAAAAAAATGTAAGAAAGTACGCATTTAATGCATATAACAACGTATATGACAATTTATTTTAGAAATGTTAAAAACTGAAGGGAAAATGGTAGGTTTTAGAATCAAGAAATTACGATAGTTTGGTCTGGGGTTGTTCCAAATAGACAATAACTAATGTATAAATAAGCAACAAGATAAAATGTTTATGCAAGTTTTATCAGACAGAATAAACTTACCAAGTTTCTACCTTAGCCTCAACTGGTCATGCTCAGAAACTAAGCAAGAGATACCTATATTTTTAAAGGCCAATACTGCAAACTCAGTTGAATAAGATTAAATTGCACTCATGACTCAAAAATAGCAGCTCTCATACCAAAGTATGTTCAGTTCCAAGAACAGCTGGCTCTTAACAGAACTTCAAGTATTCAAAACCATTAGGCAAGTAATTCAGCTATCATAAAAGGAGGACCCCGCAGTTGAACGAACATTTTTGCTTTAAAAAGTATAAATGTGGCATGGTGGCACATGCTTGTAAAAAAAAAAAAAAAAGCATATTAAAATTGCATTACATCATGCTTTTTTTTAAAGTAAAGAAAAAAAGTACAAGTTGCTCAAAAATTCAACATAGTGGCTCTAACACACATGTAAACCTGTAACAAAATCATTAACAACTTTGGTCAATCTCACCCTAACCCACAAATCCTATAGAAATCTAGATATTGGATCCTCTCCCACTCCCCAGTTCTATAAATACTCAGCTCTAAAACAGGGAGAGGGGATTATTTATATAAAATACAACATGGAGAGTGCCTCTTGGAGTCATGGGAAATTTGCCTACGCTGCCACCACAAACACGAAGCAAATGTTCAGGCATTACTGATAACCAAATTTCTTTAATTTGGTTCAGGGCCTCATTTTATGCTTCATCCTTTTAGAGCAGGAACCCTAAATTTTGTCAGAATCTGTCAAAATTTTTCTTCTTTGGTTCCCAGGGCTAGCCTCCTCAACCAGGGGGACTGACTCAAAATTAGAAAACAAAAAGCTAAGGGCTTACTGCATAGCTTTACCAAGAAAGAAATCTAGGTAAACACATTGCGCATTGAGTTAGAGATTTCAGTTTTTTGTTTTGTTTTGTTTTGTTTTTTGAGACAGGGTCTTGCTATGTAGGCCCTCCTGCCTCCTGAGTGGTGGTATTATAGGTGTGTGCCATCACGCTCAGCTCTAAATTATGTGCAGCCTGTTTTGGCCTGGGGAAGGAAGCACAGCAGAGGCAGGAGACAAGATTATCAATGGACATGTATGTCCTGTTTAATCTTTTCTGCTTTTGTTCCAGGTGTATCTTCCCTACCTTTGCCCTAAAAATGAAAATTACCAAAGGTCAACCTTGAAAACCCTACAATACTCTTCCAACACACCTAGTGAATAAAGTGCAGAGAAACATACTGCAGTTGCCAAATCTATGCAAAACAGAAACTATCATATATTCAGTATTCATTTTAAGTAGTCTTGGCTTTGAAAAATAACTTGCTGAGGACTGGGGATATAATTCAGTGGTGGAGCATTTGCTTACCATGCACAAGGACTTGGGTTCAACCCCCAGCACAAACTAAAGGGGAGGGGAAGGGAAAGTAGGGAGAGGAGGGAGAAGGGGAGAGGGAGAGAGGGGGAGAGGGGGGAGGGGGGAGAGGGGGAGAGGGGGGGCGAAGGGGAGGGGAGGAGGGAAGGGAGGGAAGGAGGGACGGAAGGACCGAAGGGCAGGGAAGGACGGGAGGGAACGGAAGGAAGTAAGGGAAGGGACGAAGGGAAGAAAGGAAGGAAGGAAGGAAGCCAGGAAGGAAGAAAGCCAGGAAGCCAGGAAGCCAGCCAGCCAGCCAGCCAGCCAGCCGAATGTTGAAGCCAGGACAGAAGCTGCCTCAATGTATATGACTTAACATTGCCAGCAAGTCAAAGAAAATAGGTCACTTTTAAATATTAGATTGTAAACTGCTGTTTTTTCTCCTCCTGCTGTATTAATTCAACCCTGTCCCTACATACCCAGCAGATACCAAATTGTTACTCAGAAGAAAAATCCTGGATGGTTTTTGAAGCAGGCAATGATTGTCATTTTTCAGTAGCTCTTACACTTCATAGTTTTCAGACTCTGTATAGCCATGTCCTAATATAGTGGGGTTAAGAGCATGTGGCTGGAGCCCATGCGTGAGGCTCTGGGTTCAATCTCTAGCACCAAAATGAACAGAGCATCACCTCCTGTTTTCCTTTTTTAATCCTGGCTGTTATTTCCTTAGTTGGATGACATAAAGCAAGCTTCTGGCACTAAACCCCACTGTGCTTCAGTTTGATCATTTATTTATTTTTTTTTTATTTTTATTTTTTTCTGTGGGTTCCGGGAGTCAAACTTGGGCCCTCGCGCTTGCCAGGCAGGCACTTAACGCCGCTGAGTCATCTCACCGGCCCCAGTTTGATCATTTATAAAGTATAGTAATAACATATTTACTTCATAGGGATTAAGGACTAAGGATTAAGTGAGATAATAAATGAAGTGCTTAGACTAGGGCTTTTTACATAGCACAAGAATACTTTTTGTGTGAGTGTGGGTACCGGGGGACGAACTCAGGACCTCGCGCGCCAGCAGGTGCCTGTGCCCCTGAGCGCTATCACCGGCCCTTTTCTCGTATGTGGGTACCGGAAGTTGAACTCAGGACCTCGCACTTGCCAGGCAGGTGCTTATGGTGCTGAGCCATCTCACCGGCCCAAGAATACATTTTAACCAAAAAGTCTAGCTTTTAATTAGGCTGGGCATGGTGGCACACACCTATAATCTCAGCCCTTAGGAGGCTGAGGCAGGAGGATCACCAAGAGGACAGCCTGGAGTACATAATGGTAGTATATATAGTTCAAGGCCAGCCTGAACTACATAGCGAGACCCTGGCTCAAAATAACTCCCCCCCAAAATAATAATAAAATAAAGTCTAGTTTTAGAAGACATTTATCTTAGGCCTGATCTACATGTCATGGAAACTAATTTTTAGAAATTACTGGCCAGGCATGGTGGTGCACGCTTGTAATCCCAGCACTCGGCAGGCTGAGGTAGGAGGATCGCTGTGAGTTCGAGGCCACCCTGGGCTACATAGTGAGTTCAAGGCCTGGCTGAATTACACATCAAGACCCTGCCTCAAAAAAAAAAAAAAAAAAAAAATTACTCTTACCATAACTCACAACTACCTGTATTGTGAAGGTTTAATATTTCCCTAAATGAGAGTAAAGTTATATTGGGGGTGGTCGAAATATAAAGGACCTTGATAAATGTTATTACTGGTTGAAACTACTGTTTAAATGGCATACTTCTCTGGTACATTTACACTGTTCCTCCTGTCCCACAGGGCCACAAGGTGTTTTAACACAGCCTAATAACCACTGAGTGATAATAGATGTGTTGGAGACTTTGATGAAGTAAAAGGTCATTAGCTCGACACTTTTCCTGCCACTCTCAGGACAATCCAAGGAATTCCATTTCAACTAGGGCTGGGCTTCAATTGTCCCAGATCAAGACCCTAAAATGTTCTAGCCTCTCCCTTAAATTTGATCCAAATCCCTGGATTAGCTAACACTGAATCCATCTCTTGAGCAGCTGGAGCTGGAAGCTCACCACCTCCAAGATAATTCTGTTTTTTGTACCAAATTTTGACACTATTGAATTTCCCTCCCTCTAACCACAACTGTTCGACAGAACTGAATCGTAAGATGGCTCCAATGTCCTAAATACTTAATCCTCTTCAGTATAAACCAGTAATTCCTCCCCAATAACACTATGTTTAGCCCAAGAAAGAGCAAGCGTAAGTTAGGACCAACAGCACACGCACTTCACCCTCACCCTAGAAGCTCTTTGCTTTCCCCCCCAAATTTTGTGGATTCTAGTTAATTGTGCAGGGACTTCACACTGTGAGAGTAGAGCTTGCATCTAACTCACTCTGCCTATCCACCAGATTTAATCACAACAATGTCTAGAGCAAATCTATACCCGTTATCAGATCAAGAGTACTGCAACCTACAGTTCAACATTTTTCAGCTGGCTCAGGGTGGAACCTACCTTCTGAGGGTCACTCAAGTGGCCCTAAAAAAAGCCAATCCAATCCCTATAGCCTTCTCTCTTTTGTCTTGAGCACTGTCTCTGAAAAATGTATACAATATAATAGCTACAAAGAGCTCCATCAAATCTGGGTAGAAACTCTGGGGGAACAAAACTGGGTGAAGTGGAAGATACCTGTACTAGATTCTACAGCCAAGTCAAAGTAGCAAAGGAAAATTTGTAAGGCAGTGTTCAGTCCCATTTTATGCATTCCTAAGAAGATTCAGTGATTTCCCCAGACGATATTAATACCCTTGGGTAGTTTATGAAATAAAATGAAATTCTTCAGGCCAACAGTAGTGGCTTCTATAATAATATCACTGACTACATTTACACAAAATCTTCAAACTTCAGAAATGCTTTTATACACATTATCTCCTTTGGTCTTCACACATCAATCCATGAGAGAACAAGAATGATTAGTCCTATATAACCAATTGTTTGAAAAGCTTAAAATGGCAAAGTACTGAGACTCGGTGTTGCACAGAAATATAATCCCAGCTACTCACAGGTTGAGACAGGAGGATCAAGAGTTCAAGGACAGCCTGAACAATTTAGCAAGACCCTGTCTCAAAAAATCCCCAAAATACATACATACATACATGCACACATACAAACATAATTAGGGTCCAGGATATGGCACAGTGTTAGAGCACTTGCCTAGTATGTGGCAGTCCTGGGTTCAAACCTCAGCATGGGAACAGGGAGTAAGCTTTCATTAGGGCAGTTCCAGCCACAGATCAAGAGAAATCTTTAAACAAAACTCCCAACATACGCTGATTCTAATTATATTCTGTATTTTGTTTTTTTTCTTTTTTTGTGGGTACCAGGGGTCGAACTCAGAACCTCCTGCGCCAGCAGGCGCCCGTGCCGCTGAGCGATATCATCGGCTCTTTTTTCGTATGTGGGTTCCGGGAGTCGAACTCAGGACCCCGCACTTGCCAGGCAGGCGCTTATGCCGCTGAGCTATCTCACCGGCCCTCTTCTGTATTTTTCAGTGTATCTACAAAGAGCATGAAATATCCATAACGGAGGGGGGGGATTGAAGATGCTACGTATCAACATCAATTTTACCTATTCTTTCAAAAAAACAAAAAACAAAAAAATTAGAATCTCGGCCAGTGGTGGTGCTACACGCCTGTAATCCCAGCACTCAGGAGGCAGAGGCAGGTCTGCTGCGAGTTCGAGGCTAGCCTAGGCTACATAGTGAGTTCAAGGCCACCCCAAACTACATAGGGAGACCATAAAGCAGAACTTGACCATGCCTAGCTTTTTATCCTTTTCTTTAGGAGATCAACAGTGGAGAACGGAGAGAAAAAAAGGGGGTACTAAGATAATGTTTCCACAAGATGAATAATGGAAGAAAGAAACTGGATCGAAATTACAGATTGTATTTGTCAAGGATTCAACTACTCTGTCATTACTGGAGGAAAATGGCAGTGAATCTGAATACCGACATATTTTGGAAGCCACCAACAACAAAAAACATTAGACAAAAAGGAACAAAAAAATAAGAGTAAATCTAGTAATTACAGAAATAAGTGTGTATACAGAAGCCATAGAAATGTGGTTATTGAAGCGTTGGTGGCGCTCGCCTGTAACTCCAGCACTCGGGAGGTTGAGGCAGGAGGACTGCAGTTGAGTTCGAGGCCAGCCTGGGCTACATAAGCGAGTTCAAGGCCAGCCTGCACTACATAGTGAGCCCCTGTCTCAAACTAACAAAGTAGGTTAACCAACGCAGGTAACCTTTCTTGAATTAAATTCTTAAATCACCCCATGGCCAAAAGTTAAGTTATAAATAAATATCGACAAGTAACTAGAAAAATCCATTTGCCATTAACCTTTAACCTTAAAATCCTCGTCCGTGTTTCAGGCACAGTCAGCTCTTCTGCTAGGTTACACAGTCACAAGTTAACTATTGCTAGAAAGGAGTCTCAAGTTCAAAGTGGTTTTTGTTGTTCGCTCACTGGAAGGCTGAAAGGACAGGCAATGAAAGCTGGCTGGCACGTGATAGCCGATTCCACAGTCAGTAAACATACAAAATACCAAAGCCTACTTGTTATTACAGCTCCAGCAAGTAGGCCCAAGAAAACGAGAAACCGTCCAATGACGCCCTTCCTTAAGCACACTTTCAGACCCCCACAGGGTTCAGGGCCACGCAATCCAGGCCACCTCACCTGTCCAAAGGTAACCAATAAAGAAGAGCAGGACTGCCCTGTGGGGCCGAGCCCCTGCCTTCTAGCTCCTGCCTTTGCTTCTGGCTTCCAGGTAACTAAGGAAGAGCGCGTGTCACAGAGGAGCAGAGTGTGACATCAACCGGGCCGCCGTAACGAGGCGGCCCGCGGGACCAGGCCCCTGCTCGAGCCCGGGCCGATCGCTCCCTCCGAGGCAGCCGAACCCCCGAAGCTGGTTTTGCTTTCGTTTCCCTCAGCGGGGTCGGAGGTCGGGCCTCAAACCCAGCGGTCGAGACTGGGCCTCGCGTCTGCACTCAGCAGGAGGGGACGCAGAGGAAACTGGATACGGAGGGCGAGGAAGGGAGCCCAGGCAGAGGCCTCCGCTAGCGTTCCGGCCGAGGATTCCGGCCGCGGCGCCCCCAAGACCACACAGACTCGCCCCCGCCTGCTCCAAGTGCGCATGCGTACCATTAGTTCCCTAGCTTCTTTCCCCGCCCCGTTTTCCCAGGTCTCGACAGAGCTGGGCCTGGTGATCTCAGGTTGTAAAATCTATCCGAAAATGGACGCTAGTCCCACTCCTACAGAGACGAAAACTACTAGTTCCCTCTCCATTTCTTATTTCTGGTTTGCTCACTCCGCACATCAGACGTACCTTCTGAACCTGCCTCTCAGGAGCCTCCCAGCTCTTGTAATACCGGATGTGCTCTGACTTTTCCAGGGTCAGCTTCAGACTCTTTACCCCGAATCCGCCCCCTCAGAAAAGGCCCGCCCCCGTGCCACGCTTAAGGCCAGCCTTCATTGGCAGTTGACTGCACTTCTGTCTTTCCATTGGCTGTACGTGCATAAACAACGGTTGATTACTTCAAAGTCATTAGCTAATAGCTTTGTCGATCAAAACTCTGGCCACCAACCGGCTTCGTAGCAATCGGTCTCCGCCTTCTTCCCACGTAGTAAGGAGGGATGGCGGTCCACCGCTCCCTCTAGTGGAGAAAGTGAGGAGGGGCAGGCCCCGCCCAAGGAACCTGAAGTAATGCAGCCCCCAGGACGTGGGGTGGGGGAGCGCTGGAAAGACCCAAGATTCTTTAGTTCTCACGCAATATTAAAGGAGGAAAGCGATGTACGAACATGTGGAAAAGCACCCTCACGGGTGCCTATGTACCGTGAATCTAGTGGAGCTTAAACTTCAGAGCACTCTGAA